>JAHXMU010026435.1:197173-254620 GCA_019455685.1 Philornis downsi
ACTATTGCTGAAAAGTTTGAGCATGAAGTTATTGTACTATTTTTTTGTTTACCTTTTTTATTACACCGCTTTAATGCTGTAAAATAAGAAATTGATTTTCAATTTTGTAAATCAATCAGCGAAGACATGTAAACAAAAAACATATGATTCAATTTCTCAAAAAGTGCGCTGATAGTGTGACCACGTTTTGCAGATTATGCACAAATTTTTCTTCCGGCCGACATGTACCGAAAACAAATAGCACAATATGCGATGATAATGTGACTGCTCAAAAAGTAATTGCCCAAATCCTTGTCAAACGCACCAATGTAGCACAATAAAAATCGGTACATATTGTGCTATGTGCGCCGATAGTGGGATCTAAGCTTAAGACTTAATTTTATTAAAAGCTTGACTTGTATCTAAATTTTATTGAATTTAATATAATTGAATGAAGTGCGAACATTAAATTGTGTGGATGTGTTTATTCTGATGATTTTTTTCTAGCATTACCAAGCATTATGAAGCAATACCATAGAGAAAATTTAGAATATTACAAGTATCGTAAAATTGCTTAAATTGATGAGACGCTGACGTGTGCTAAATTTTATTGAATTCGGTACAAATGAACAAAAGGTAGGGACCTAATAATCGTTTTCTAATTCAGTCATTTATATAGGAGATATGAGAAGAAGCCTGGTTAATTTGAACGCTAAATTTTGAATATTATACATATATTTTCCCATAACAAATGATACTCGTATAAACATTAATCTCTTTTGGTAGAGGCAACTGCAATTGCGTTCTTATTCTCGGTCATTCGAAAAGTTGACGTGAACATTCCATGACCTATTGTCTCGAGATAAAAGTCAGTTCATCACTTCCATCAGCTTTTAAAGAAAGTATTATTACAATTATCTTTAAAAGATTCTGAAGTACGATATATAGGTATATACCACTGGACCACAACTCACCAAAATATTAGAAGTGGAAACAGTAGGTGATCACCCTATGAGAAAAAAACTGGTAAATTTACGGTTGCAGCCAAACATATTGTTCGTGCTTAAAAATTGCAACTTACGAGTATATCCCAAACTAGGGGCTAAAAATGAAGAGCTTAGTTTGGTGTGCTTCAGTCTACATGGGTTACAAAAAACTCTCCAGATGAGTCAAAAACATCCGTACGCGGCTACATGCATATGTGTGTATACATAACTCACGTGTCACGGATCATAATTTGAAGAAAAGAAAACAACCAACCATACATACATTTTATACATATATTTTAAAAATTGTTTAAAAGTTTTAGTCTTCGTTTATACCACTGTATCGCCTTTTCAGCAATCAGTTTTGACAAAAAGTTGTGCATAAATAAAACGTACATTTTTAACAAACGATTCGAAGAAATAAATCAAAATTGTCCTATTTAGAATTATCAATTCTGCGGGACTCAAAGCAATGGCTGCAATTGATTACAGTGCGCGGTTTCGTTGTGCATGCAATGCAATGTTTGTTCGCTACCATTTTTCGTTGGCTATTTGTTTCTCACACTTCCGGAACAAATAAGAGTCTGTTTACCTCAAAATAATAAGTTAATTTCATTTTTATATCTCCTGTGACGCCTGCAATTATCGCAACAGTGCTAATTGCAAATAAATCCAGAAAGTAATTAAAGCCCATTAGCGAATCTCATGGTGATTTTCTCAAATGCAAATTACATTTCTGTACATTTTGCTACTAATTGAAATAACCATGTAACGTATTATTACATTATATGAAGTATTATTATCTGATTATCCGTGCAAATTTTATTTTTTATTGCGATCGGTGCATGTCATCCACATGTATGCGCTTTTCGATATTTTGAAACTGATAAACTGCCAATAAAAACGCTACGGTTCAAACGGCTCCAACTTATTTCGCGATTTTCACATTGTGCAGTTTTGTTCAGCAAAATAGTTGCACTAAATTTTTATTTACGAGTTGAATGCGAAGAGCGAACCGGACGACCATCAGCATCTACCGATGGTAGTCACGTCCAACAAATACGAGACTTGGTGCTTAAAACTTACGGATTAACAGTTAAAAACCTTGGCGAATCATTAGCATTGAAAATAATGTAGACAAAAAGATCAGTTAACTCAATTTTAAATTGCACACAAATATACTAAAAATACTAAATTTCTTCGAAAAAGGCCGTTGCATTAAAATCTTGGAAAGTGTGATTTCTGAGACTTTGATCTATGCTTATGATCTGCAAACAACTGATCAACCAAGCGAATATCGTAACGAATATCGTTTGCACCAAGGTCGATTAACGTGGTATTGTGTCTAATTTAGCGCCTTGTGACTTAGACTCTTTCCTAAACTCAAAAATTGGTCCAGGCAACGTTTTGGATTGATCGTTTCAACGTGAACCGCGGGCGCGGGCAAATAACACTGGCATAAGTATATTGTGTCGAGATGAATACTTTGAAGGTTATAAAATAAATTCGGTGGAATGCAGGATTTTTTGAAATAAAACTGATTTTACTTTTTGGAAACAGCGGTGCTATCAGGAGAGAGATAACTAAGCGCATCTAATAAATAATAACAACTGACACTATACTAATAATTGTTAAGACCATTCCATATAATAATCTTGTCAATAGTTACATTTTGCCAGAATTTCAATAATGTTCAAAAATGTCGAAAATAAAATATTTTCTATATTTAATAATCCTACATATGTGGACAAATTTTAAAATAACATACGATATAGTCAATGACCGTTTTATTTTGAAAACAGTTTGCATAAATTTAGCGTAGAAATATTTCGTGAAGTGTGGACCTTCTTCATTTGTTCAAAGAAAACATTCTGCTACGAATATCTACAAGGCGGCGAACGCCATTTATTTCTACCGATTCCCTTGTGAAATTTCAGCTCACTATCAAACAAATGCAATTCTCTTGGAAATGGTTCTTCGACCTTGTATTGACGATCGTTTCTGTACGACCAATGTCACCCTATATATTTCAACTCTTTCAAAATAAGAAATCAACTCCAGTATAATCGAATAGACAATACAAAATCATGAGCAACTTCTCTTCATTTTTTTAGGCATGGGACAAGTCCTGGTAAAATTAAAACTACTCTTTGGGTACAAGTCGGGATGGAAAACAAATAAGTTTTTTTTATTTTGTTGAAAAACAGCCCATCTAGCCAAAGTGGTTGGAAAATGAAGTAAACCAACAATGAGTTCATTTTACGCATTTAATTTTTTTTGTACCTTAAAGAGTAAAGTTAAATAGGCCGTTACATCTACATCCTTGATTGTAACTGCTGTTTTGAACTGATTAGGGCGTACAAAAAATTTCAGACCAAATTTCGCTTGGCATAACATTTTTTTTTTTTTGGATGTCAATTAAATCTCTGAATATTTAAAAATTTGAATTGTCGGTAGAGAATAAACTTCCATTCAACTTTCTCTAGCTCTTCATATTTTGTGAAATATAAAACTAAAGTAACCCAATTTTTTCACAAAATTTGACTTTTTTCAAAATTCTTTAACGAAAGTTTCATCATAGATTTTCTCCGATACAATTATTGTAATAGCCAGGCCAATACTGCAAATATTTCTATCGACAATTAGAACAACATACTGCAATCTTAGGTTTTTTTTCTTAATTTTATGAATCTATGCAACCAATTCTCTAATTGTTAAAAAGTCTCAATATTCTGTTTGAAACTCGTGGCACTCGGTATAACAAAATAATATGTTATTTAACAAATGTGAATATAGCCATTAAACAGAACTGGCGACGAGACGAACGATTTTAAGACTGCTTTACCTTTAAATATCTCTAAATAGAAGAAAAATGGAGGTGTTTTATCATTAAAAGATTTTCAAAATTTGGAAATGCGAAACAGAAAGATTCAATAAGCGATATTATTTATTCAGATCAACAGTTCGTGAGGTATGACGAAATACTCGTAAGTAAAATATTAAAACAGAGAATAAAATTTTTGTAGATTACTGTTGAACATCATATCCTATATTTTGCAGCACAGCAATATTTGTAAAAGTTAACTTTTACCAAGAATCATAATAAGAATATAGCATGGTATAAATACATCATATGCAATAATAAAGTTTAAATTCATTTTTTTTTTTAAATAAAAGACTCCATCTTTCATCAAATGGCAGGGTTCTTATGTCTATCGAATTTAGAATTTTCCTCAAATTTGAACAGTCGTTTTTGACGATCGATATTACCTATATTATTGATTTCCGAGGATATGGTTACATAGTTCCAGTTTAGAACGTCAACTTCGACTGTTAGTGTACTAAAGAGTACCAGTGAAATGTAATACTTACACAATATTATACATGCAATTTTGAAACTAATTGAATAGTGCATACCCGTTGATGCGTGACATTACAGGGTGAAAAAGGTACATGTGCAAATAGTGCCCAAGCCTTCAATTTAATAACATTACAGTTTTCAGTTTGACCTGATCACAAAACACTTTTCAAAGTAATCGCCTAACTAAATCTTTCACGCACAGAGGGTAGATCATCGAAAACATGTTTCACAAGCCATTTGGAAGAAAAAGCGACCAAGTCGGAATTTTTTCAAGAAGTTTTAAAAACAAATACGTACATAAATACTTTCAAAAATACCTTTTATATAACAATGGTTATTACATAATATATCACCTTGGACGCTTTCAGCACGTAATCGCAGTAAACTATAATGCAATATAATCTTCTTTCACTTTTTTTTTATAAAAATCAAACAATAAATTTAAATTTAGGCTGTGTTTTAGATAGTCGACATTACTCACATCAAAGTTTCAACATTAGGGCGGTGAGTGGAAATTGTCCAAATTTGCTACTCCAAATTCTGACAGGAGAATGTAAAAGAATGATATTGTGTTGGGTATCTTTTTCGTTATTCTTCCTTGTGAGGGATAAATGAATATGGAAAAATGTCTTCAAATAGAAAACAGATACTGATGCTTGTAAGCAGAGAAATATCTTCCATCTGTTTGACGTTAACAAAGCTGCCAAAACGTATGAAAGTAATGTCTATCCCTCAAAATCTCATCTCGTCAATTAAAAATGCAAATTGACAATAATCAATTTAAAGTGCAGCTGGAGTCGAACACACATTTTATATTTAATTTACAAATTATTGGAAAGTGTGGCAATGATGTGGCAACGTGTTTTATTCGATTCGACAGCGATACAAAGTACAATTGCAATTGCATTCGAATTAAATGCAACGATCGAGAAGTGTGTCATTTGGGATTGATTGGTAAGGACCGGGGCAAGAGAAACCGCCTTTCAATTCAATTTCGTATATTTTGTATTCCCAAACATATCGTGCATATCGATACTTCCACAATAATGTAAAAAATTGTGCAAATCTAATTGGGAACTTTGTAAATTTTTTACTTTCTCATATTTTACCAGGGTTTCCGAACGAACCAATAAAGCGTGGAGCGAAATGAATGTAAAATTCCGAAATACGTTCTCTATTTATGTATGTCAATGCTTAAAACAAAATGTGTAACATTGCCACAAACAGAGGATAACTTGGTAGTTTGTTTGTTGTAAGGAGATTTATTTACAAAATTATGTTCACGGCACAGACAGTTTCAGAAGTTAGAGAAGATGTTTATACATATATCGCTTAAAGATGTCAATGAATAAGGACAACTGCAAAATAAGGTGTAAAACCGAACCCTGAGGAACTTGCATTTTTATCTGAGTTAGTTAAGATTGAATTTCTAGGATTGTGGACTTTTTGGGCTAACTGTACGGGTAATTCTCCCACATACAAAAGAGATTTCGCCCTCTCATTGGTTTTTTTTTTTGCTTCCTTTTCCATTTCTTTTCATTTTATTTTTGTATCACTTCCATCTGTAAGAGTATAAAAGGGGTAATTTTGTGTAGCTCTCATAGTCCCTCCCGCCTTGCGTCCAGGCAACGTGAGTGACACTTTAACGGCGGATGTGAATTACACTCTGACATTTATCTTATCAACCTTCACAGAGGCACAATACATACATACATCGAATTAGCACTGATTGCTGGTGGTGGCAGGAAAGTCTATTTTAACAGTTAGAACCAGTCTGAGAACACCGTTTAATGATCGCATCATATAATAAATTAACGGGGGAGAGCAACTGACAACTCCAGACGTTCAAAGAAAATAGTATTATCAAACCAATCGAATAGTTTTCGTAAAAAAACGTCACAATAATCAAACAATAAAATATGAAGCGCTGAATGAGGGATACCTGCATGTGAAGAACTATCAATCATATGAATTTTTAAATCAGAGATAAAGAAACAACAATAAGTTCACACCATTTCCAATGTTTATTATTTGGTGTTGTCTATATTTATTTATCTGCAGACAAGTCTAATTGACGCTTACAATCCGGCGAAGATAATTGAGAGGGCTCGACGATCGGTAAAGTGGACGGAGAGAAGGCCGCGTCATTATTTGTGAACCACTGACTTCTTCTGAATTTGTCGCAAATGGGGGTTTCCTTCCACAAAGTCAATGCTAAATGTTGTTCCAGCCCAGCGATAGGACGGGACAACACTTTAGTTTTTCATTCTCCTTTTTATTTTTGAAAAACTTTTTAAAGGCAGAATAAACACATGTGGATGTTGGCGCTCACTGCTTAGCGTGATAGAGAGGGAAGGCATTTACATATATATGTAGAAGTTATTTGCATAATCTAATGATTCGAGGTAAAACTAAAAGCTAAGAGAATTACTTTTTTCCAACAGTGTTTGAAGAGTACGAACACTTTTTCTAATAACTTCTTTCTTTAATTTTTACCTGTAAAAAGTAATTAATAATATACTTTCTATTACATAATAAATAGCCAATACTCTTCATCAAATGTTTACATAAATACTGGCCATTTTGATTTTGCTTGTTTCGAATTTCAAATCTTACGCTTAAGCTGTACGAATAATTTTTCTGGCAAATGTTGATGGGTTTGTTATTTATGGGTTATAAAAACTGCATCGATTTTTTTCGCTCAACTTCGTTTAGCGCCTTGTGGCAAAGTGGCATTTGTAATGAATTTAAGGCGAGAAGTCTTAAAATAGCTGCGGCTTAAACAAATCTCAGATGATTTAAAACGCCTCGTATTTTCCGATAAGCTTTTAAAAAATAACGACTGATGTATGATTTACTAAATCTCATAAAGGAACTTTAGGAACTTACGAACTTAGAACAGACAGGGATCTACATATATGCAAATGCATAACAAAATTAAAATACTTCAAGGATCACCGGCTAGGCACGCAAAGTATTTAGTTTCTTTTTTCGAAATACGCCTAAAAAGTCAGTTTCAGGTCCACAGTATCATGTAATGATGTAATGAAGATCACACATTTTTGAATCGATTATTTTTCCAAGTTTATATTTATATAAATCTTCCCGTTCTTAGTTTTTTGTAATTGAGTTGATAAAAATATAAACTCTTAAGAACGCATCTGCTTCATTGAGTTGAAATTTTTGAAATTTAAGAAAATTCCCATATACTTTGTAAATACGAAATTTCGCCATTTGTAGACAATCCTCGCAAAGCCCGATTTGTTAACCTTTTTGCAATTTTTGTATTTCTAGTTTATTTAAATAAACCGAATTTTGTGTTCTGAACAGGAAACAAATAATGATAGATGCTATCATTGTGCATCAGTCCTTTTAGCACAATAGAGCATCGATTTAATTGCTATTTTTTAGATGTTCGATTAAGCCGATTTAATTATTTGTGTTGCAAATTAGTTTCATCCGGCTTTCCTTTTATGGTTAACAGCCAGTCAAGTGTGGCATCTTGAATGCTTGGTTGGTTGGATCTGCATTTGCCACAAACGCATTGTTGTCTAATTGCATATTTATCACATATCAGCGGACGAGTGGCTCTAATACTGACTAATGTACGCGGATTGAGTTTCCAGCACAGCTTTGGTCACATGTGTTCTTCAGCGGTGTGTTGTTTGTTCGCCAGAAACTGGCACCTGCAAACTTTGACGAGAAATTACAATCGCATACTAAATAAAAGCAACAATCTTGCAACAAATGCGTGCTTGCTCACTATGTGTAGCATTGACCATCGGTATAATTATTATTATTATTATCAACAACGTCGTTGTCGATGCCAGAGAAACTTTGACTCCAAGATGTATTTTTAACAATGTTGCAGTATCCAAACTGTAACAAGCAGTGAGTGACATACTCGTTACATATAAAATATTGATGCTTTTCAATGAAACCTTTTCAGGGGCTAGCTGTTTTCCCGGTTTAAAAGTATGGTCTTCCTTGTAAAAGTGCAACTTTATGATGAATATCAGTAAAATCTCTTTCAATTACCATCAGATTGTTTTCTCCAGCTTCCTGACGAAGAGAGCTGTGTCACCTATAATAGTGTTTTAAGCCCCTCTGAATTGTCTACATTTATGGGAATAACATAATTTCGGTAAAATTATTTCAGAAACGTTTTTGGTGTCCTTCGGTCAGCTCCTGGTTTCGAAATATGGTGCATGTAAACGTTGGATTCTATCTGTGGAGCAAAAATGTTGTTAGGAAGTAGAGAAAACATCATCCACTAATTTCAACGCTGCTATTCCTTATTTCAGATATAATTTTCGTAACAAGCCATTTATTACAAATCTGTTTTCATTGCTAAATATTGGGTTATGAGTTATGATAATGTTCAATATGGTCAATTCCAGCGTGATGGCCGTTTTTTAGATTCACCTTAGAAAGAAAACTTACTAAAATTTAAATGTTATCTACGCATGAGTAATTGATGTTACTTTCGTGTAAGAAATAACTTTATTTTTCTACTTTCTAAAATGCTGTGTTTTGGTTTCAGTTTTGTACTTCGCATTCCAATGTTTCTATCGAAACGTTGTTACTCAAAATGTACAGTGCAATGATTAACAAAATCTAACCCAAGATTTATCATACTTGTACGTCTCTGAGACGGTATATTAATCTTTCTTAAAAGCACGAACAATTTACGGTCAGAGGATATGCATGTGATACTACAAGCAGTGTTGTCGAAATTTCTTAATGTCTGCAACAGATCTGTACATCGTAATGCATCAGATTAAGTCAGCATATCCCATACACTCGTACATCTGAAATCAAACAATTTGATACAATAACTGTACTTGCCCAAAATGAACTAAATCATATTACCAAATTCACTTTTTTAATTTTTCTTGTGTAACATCTTGGAAACTACAACTAACAAAGGAAACCAAAAAATTTGAGGTATTTTTTAGGCGGAATAAATGTTTTAAGCAAATGCAATTTTCTAGTCCTCCGTTGATATTTGACACTCTGCTGACAGAAACGCGAACATTTGCAAGTATTTTTTATATATTTGATATAACATTTAATAGAATTTGTGAACAAAAAATACGTTTCTTAAAAAGAGTGTTTCTAAAATACCAATAATATTTTTATCATTTCCCGGAAATAAAATAATCTGAAAAGTTGTAAGTCTTGAAAGTCGCTAGTGGCGGCACACTAACAAAAGAATAATCCAGGTTACACTGTGCAGAGCAATAAAACGCTAAATTCGTATTGTTATGAAATGATTCAGTGCAATTAAACAGGATTACATGACTAACACTGAGTAACCCGGCATTAACCACTCATATGTGTTTGAACACAATCGCCAGAAGAAGCAACAATCTTCGGCTATGTGTAGCGACACTTATCGTCGAAACTTAGAGAGAAACATCGAGAAAACACGTTCAGCACTGCAATCACATAGGATGTCTGCAAGCAAAATGCTTGGCGCCATCATTAGCTGTGGCATGTAGCAGCAGCTAACAACAATCTCCCCGGCGCTTAAAAAGTGTTCCAGTTGCAAGAGGGTGGATGGCTATCGACTGCATATTCATTTGAAAACTGCCTTGGACTTCTTTGACCATTTTCCTTCGTCATCTCCATAAGTGAACGTATCAATTTAAAGCTCATGTTTATTTATATTGCTGTGATTTTGTCGATATTTTTAGATAGCTGTAACTAGCAGCGCTGCAACAACAATGGACGGAACAACCGAACTGACCACCACACACAACTAATGAATGCAAACCAATGGCCACAGCGCACGCGCAAAAACGACGACCTTAACGAATATCAAATACATCTCGAACAGCAGCCAGCTAGTCAGCTAGCCATACAAGGCGTTGTGCACAGGCGCAAGCGCACATGCGTTAATATCGTCAGGCGCATTTGCTTTAGATACACTCATCGCAACACTAGTGCCCGACGCTTGCAACAACTGCCGCTTGTTTGTTTTGCTGACTTTGCTGTTACCTGGCTGGCTTGCAACCACTCCAACTTCAAGATTACATGTTTTTTCTGTATTTCTTACCCATAAACTATTTTTAAACCGATGCCAAATGTGGTTTTTCTAAAAATATCATAAACAGTGCCAGCGACAACATCGCCATCGCCATCGCCATTACCCGCCAATATTAACTAGTTTGATATGACTGTGGTCATACAAAACCTAGCATTGATGGTGTGTATTAACTATGTGTACCTGTGTACACACACGTTTGTTCGTATGGCGTGTGAATGCAAGTACATACTTATTAGCAACATGCCCTCACTCCAACAATTGCATGCGGCAGGATGCTCAGTTTTCTGCTTCGTCATCGACAATGGACGATTGTATACAGTACAATATCATCGTAGCAACATGGTTGCGGCTAACTTATCATCTTTTGGTGCAAAGCCTAATAGAGAAGCTAATTCCGGATTCAGTATGAAACGTGGAAGTTCCATTTGGTACTTAAAAAAGAATAAAACCTTTAGGGGAATTGAAATGAGCAAAATCAGCAAAAGGAACGTTTTTACTTCTACAGAGTGTCCCTTAGCTTCTCATTCAAATAACACTGTATCGCTGGCTTTATTGTTAAAATCAAATCGGTTTCCTTTGAGCCATATGTCTGGATATGGAAGCCGTAGAAAGCTGCTGTGGATTATAAGGCGGGTAAGGAGGTAACTCGTAGCGCAGCTCAAGACATTTCGCGGCGCATTTTTGTTAATAAAAGATTAATTATTCTTAGACAAATGAAGAAAATCCGGGTGAATAATATTTTCACTAAGTACAAATCTATTATTATGAAAGAGTTGAATATACTTTAGGAACATTAAACTTTTTAGGTATTTAGGAAAGAAATGCTGAAGAAACTTTCCTAAAGAAACGCTCCAAAAATATCATAATTTCACCCAAAAAAATCATTTTATCGTTATTAAAATGAACAAACCAATGTATATGTAACTATGCACAAAGACACATGTGCTAAATCTAATAAATATCGAAAAGGCGGAAGCATACATTTCGCAAACATGCATGAGAATTTTCTTTGAAAGCGTTTGGAATTGCTGTCGCAATTATATTACCAGTAGTTTCTAATATAAAATTTATTTGTTGGTTTTCGCTTTCGAGGACTGTGTCTAAAGCACATGACAAATGCTTCATTCTTTTTCTAGATGAATATATAAATTGGGTTGTTCGGAAAGTTTCTTCGGTTAATTCGTTACTTTACCATACGTCACTTCTCATGACATAGACTTCTTTCAAAAACCATCATAACTTCCTCCCACCCCTTCTCTAAACTGTTTACTATTGTTTACTTGTATTCTGGTTCTAGCCGTGAGTGGTTATAGCGTTAAAAAAAAAAAAGTTTGTAAAAGTGGAAAAAATGAGCGAAAAAGAGAATTTTAAACATATTATTTCTCAAAAAGGAAAAACGGCTGTTACAGTCTGCTGAAAAATAAAGTCTGTTTATGAAGAAAACGGACCAAATGGAAGAACTTGCCAGAAATGGTTTGGAAGATTTTGTACGCGGGACTTCGCCGTAACGGGCGCTCCCAGATCAGGACGACCAAAAGAAATTGTTTCCGAGGAGGTGAGAGATTTAATTACTGTTTATCCTCGTGCAACAATAATAGCTGAAATAATCGACAAAATCAGTCTCAACCGCTCACGGGGTCATAAGAGAGCTCTATTTGTGGGTAACCACGATGTGTGGGTACCTCACTCTTTCACCGAGGTCTGCCACTGCCTTGCGGACCCGTCAGAAACTGTAAATAAATTTCTTTTAAAACCCGAACGAACTTTCCGAACTATCTACTATACTATTTATATACTTATATACATATATATATATATATATATATATATATATATATATATTTATATATATATATATATTGGCAATAAAGCGTAGAATTTGCCGGAAAATTCAGATATGACATAATAATATACACTTTTTGTGTACACATTCACAGAGTTGTACGAATGAAATACAATTTAATTGCTTAATCGAATTATGCTCTAAAAAGGACAATGATCTCTAAAAAAGTTGGTGCATTTCCTCAAGTGAGAATCACATATTATTTTTCTTGGCCAAACAAAAAAATTTATATGTCTAGAGTTTTTAAATAATTATTCGTATTATGTAGAAGGTATTTCGAGACAAAATTTCAATAGAATTACACACAGTCAAAAAGCACAATACTGAGTAAGAAACGCCCATTTTTGGGAAACTCGGCTTTGTTTATCATAGGTTCCTTCTTCAGTGATGCAATCAGTCCAAAATTTCTCTAACATTCCGATGTCTCTTCTATAGAAAGATTCGGAATTCGCCTTAGTTTCCGCAATGACTTCTTCATTTGATCCAATTCTTTTTCTCGACAGTTTTAGAAATTTGTAGAATGTAAATATATTTTTATTGCACTTTTCAATTATCGAGAAAAATGTTGAATAACTTTTGCTTATGGTTTCTACCATAATCGCCTCGTTTGACTTTCACAGCCATCAGCAATATCATTGCTTATATGAGCTCGTTTAAAATCAACAAACAATCGACAAATGACTGTTTTCGATGAGTCTGAACCGACAATCCAATAAAAAATATGATCTAAAGAACACAGTAAAAGTTGTTTAAATGTTGCCAAGCATTATAGAATAATACGACAGACAAAATATCGGTATATTGATTACTGCAGTATACCGATTAAAAATTACAGTGAAGAGATTGAATTTCAAAACATGGGTTAATTTTTATGGGAAACAGTGGAAGGGGTGTAATTATATAGACCATTTAAACTTTCAGGTCTACATCTAACAGACGCTATATATAAGTGCTACTGAATCTGAATTTAGTACAATTGAATAAAAGATTCGAACATAAGGAAATATGGAAAACATGAATCTATGAGCCTAATAAATGGCAATTATTACGCATCTTCAAACGTAATCTGATTGATACATGGTATGGAGGCTTTGTATAGGAAGGTTAAGCTTTTTTGAACAGCCTTAAATTACAGTGCGAGTTGCAAGTTATCAAAATAGAATACTTTGGTTGAAAAAACATAGTTACGAGTTATGGCTAAAATGAGTTATGGTTAAATTTGGGCACAAAAAACAATACTTGATGACCAACAGCGTCAAAAGCAGTACAAACAAAATTTTAAAATATCGTTAATCGCTTAGTTGTGATCAATTCTCAAGCCGAACTTTCAAAACAGGTTTCAAAAAATAAAAATGAAACTTTGGTGCATTTTACGATAGGGGAACATATTTCAAAGTAATTTTATAGATTAGAGTTCAAAATTATCCTAGAATAAAAATTGTTGATTATCGCGTATGTACCAACATTCAGCATAGACCGAAAATGTGAATTTGGCATAAATATAGAAAAAAACGTATTCATTGATTGCAATTTATTTCCAACAACCCTAGTAGTCCACCCCAAATCCCCGTGCATCTTATGACAACTGAATCAAATATATTTATATAATTATTAAAATTATTCGTGCTTGAAGCAACAGTGTGAAGAGGACTAATATGATGATTACTCTGTTTAAGTAAAAAGCAAAATACTTTAAACCTACAATACTTTAAACCTACAATACGTTTTTCTGTACTTTGAGAAAAGTTGCCTCAGATAGTTTCTTTCTGCATTGGATATAAAATTTCCATAAATTTTGTGGCCTTATCAGTTACGCGGTAGGCTAAGCAATATTACTAACATTTTTCTTGCCTATATTCTATTATAAAAAATCAAGTTCCCCTGCATGCCATGAGTGGGACATGAGACAGATTTACACATTCTACGAGCTTTCCCACATTCTATTTTTAGACTCATTAGTGACGATTCCAATCATCAGTTTGAGAAGTTTTTAATAGCCTTGTCGAGGTAACTGCTGCTCAAAAAAACATTTGATGGTTGTATGTGCGCTCCAACTCTGCACTCGCGATTGCACGACAATCGCGTGTATTAACAACAGTGCCACAACTGGTCACAGTATGCTATGCTATTGTTGACTCTAATTATTTCGGTGTTATGTAAGTAGTTTGAAATGTAATGATTGCTTGTTTCCCAAGATGGTTTACGTTCGAATTCAACTTGTATAAATAAAAGGATATAAATTGTCTGGTTTCATAAGTAATGTTAAATTAAACAAACATAAAGCTATGATTTCGATGAAACTTTCATTTCATTATAGTCCTTGCACCTTGTCGTTATGTACGAAATACGACATTTAACTGACCGCCCATGGATTGGTTGCAGGTAGTTTTCGAAAAAATACTTATTGGGTCGTATTTTTTCGTTTTCAGTCACTTTTTTCGGATGATGTGGCTTTTTCACAATCACTTCTGAGTTATTATCGCGTATGGGGATAATTTTGCTGGCTGACGTGACGAGTGAATAAATCAGCTTCATCGCTGAAGAAAATGTTGTTCGATTGAAAGCCCATGTCTGAATTACGACAAGTTTCAACGTTTCATAAATGGCAAACCTTTAGAAGACAGGTATTTAACAGCTTACAGCCTTGCCAGGCTGGCGGTTTTGGTGCCACTAAATGCATAACCCTATACAATTTCTACCGATAGAATATGGCAACTAGAGTTAAAGTAATTATTTTTTTAATCATAACACAAAGGAAAATTTACTAAAGTTTAAGTTGGAACAAATGGCGAAGTGTTTGGATTTTTGATGTGAAAGGTGTGACAAAACTTCAAAAGTATCCAATGTCAATAGATGTTGAACAAACGTTGTGAACATAATAAATTTGTTTGTCTTTGCACATAATAAATGGATGATAATACAATTCATTTTTTGCTTCTATGTTTTCTTTAATGTAAACTGATTGTAATGTAAACTGCTTTAATCGGCCAAATTTAATTTGTTTTTCGTTTTTTGACAGGACTTCACAAATTTTGCGAAAATGGTCTGGTTTGACGGA
This sequence comes from Philornis downsi, assembly GCA_019455685.1. Taxonomy (NCBI): domain Eukaryota; kingdom Metazoa; phylum Arthropoda; class Insecta; order Diptera; family Muscidae; genus Philornis; species Philornis downsi. The sequence continues at coordinate 212,453 of JAHXMU010026435.1, forward strand.
GTCTAAAGGATTCAAAATAAACAAAACTGAAGAGCAACTAGAAACTGACATTTGTAGCACACGCATATACCTCTGGATTTGAATAAAGGTTTCTCGTTTGTCGTCGATGACACTCGAATCCTTGATGCCATTCAATACTGTCTCATTAATGTACTCAGTAGTAACCGATACTTTAAAGTATACGAATATTGGTATAAATGTTTTTATAGTATTTTTATAGAATAAACAATATAAAAACGGTTTATGTAATTAATAGAAATATCTCAGCTGTCAAGAAATTGTTCACCGTAATTGATCGGATTTTCTGTTTACCCATTTTCTTCACTTTCGGATTTTCTGTAGTGTAAAAAATAATTTTTAGAAGATCGTCTCGACATTGGATGAATTTTATATGAAAAAACTCCAAATTATTAATGATTATTTTACTTTAAATACTAGTATAGTTTCAATGTAAGCGATTGTCTTTTAGTGGATATGATATTAATAGTGGATATGATCACTATAATATGATTGTTATGGCGACTATGCAATTAATGTGGTGAAAAGCAAAGCTGGCTTTAGAATTTTATTTGTATGAAATTAATCAAAATGATCGTTTTGTTAAAAAAAGAAACACTGACAATCAGTCTAATATTTAATGAACGCTGCGTACATCGCATAAATTTTCCCCTTTCAAAGAATATAAAGAGTGTTGCAATAGTAACTACTTCTCCAGTAACGAGTAACGAGTATAGTATAGTATAAGAAATCCATCATATAAGAAATCCATTATTTTTCCCGATGTATGGCTTTAGCAATCTGAATCTCGCTTTGTAAAAGTGTTACGTTAGATGGACATTAGAAAAAAATAATTCAGTATTTTTTGATAAAGGCAAAATCGCTAGCCAGTGGTTGTAAATGTGAATAGTGTTCATGGTGTTGATACTCTAAGTATCGACCATGCGTAATTTTGGTTTCGATTCCCGTAATTTTAATGTCAAAGAAGGCCAATTATCAAAAATATCGAAAAAATAATATAAATCGTCAATCCCGACCGCCATGTAAGCACTGTTTCGATTGCCCAAGAATTGAACATTGCACAGGAAACCATTTGAAGCCACTTAATTGAATTACAACAAAATCGACCCATTCCTGAAGCGGATGGTGATGTAATAAATGGTAAATAGCAATAAATGGTAAATAGTAAATAGCATAAATAGCAAAGACTGATTTCTCTTACGTGTTGATTTGATTACGGATTTCGCTGAACTGAAACACGAACACGCTCCACAATGTCGGCTGATCTTGCAGAAACTATGCGACCACGAACCGTAATTGGTACTGTTGAGCCGGTTGTTTCGAACATTCTGATCCATTTTCGTACCACATTCGCGCTTGGAACTTCACTTAAATCGTGTAAACCGTGTTCATGCCGATACAAACGTCGTGCAGTAATCACTGATTTATTGTTTTCGTAATACGCTTGGACACAAAATGCACGCTGCACTCCCGTGTACGGCTCCATGGCGACTAAATTTCCAGGAAGCGGCGCAGCGAACAACATATCCCCCCGCTACCCCGCACCACGCGTTACCGAGAAATTGAAGAATTAAATCGCCAACACTCATATGGCCCACCCTGTATATGGGGAATCAGATATGTAACAATAAAACTTTTTCAGATATAGCATAAAATTATTCAAATTACTATATTATAATTACAATTAAAGCGTTTTTGTAAGCTTGTTACAATAATTGGGAGGATTGATGCTATAATTTTAATTGTAAAGTGAAGCAATATCACCCACAAAGTCTTTAAATATATAAGCTGGCAAATGGTGAGTATCTCTGCAATGTGAACTGGAATATAACGAAGCTTTTAATGAGAGTTTTGAATGAAAAGCTCGATGCGATATTGTGATATTGGTCAAATAACGCATGTGTACACACAAAATTTTCACCTGTCTGACACTGCCTACAATAGCTCAATGTGTAAGCTGCGATACATGCCGCTGCGAGTATTGCTTCAGTACACAACGTAGACTACGGTTTTAAAAAGGTTAGGTCTATTGTGGGCGTACTGAACCAACTTGCTTCCATGTCTTTGCAAAGGTAGTCTCCGTGGTAGTTAGCATTTACCTGTGCTTCGAAAAATTCCCCTCTTTAAATTAAGGCACACGAATAGTTTCATACAGCGTGGAACTTCCGCTAGATAACTGTACATCAATGCTGCTCTAAATCTGAAATGGAATAGGATCGGCGACTTTTCTTCCTCACTCATTTCAGGTTTTTGTATTATACTACTCGCTTTTTACCATTTTATAATATACCTTACTATATTAAATTAAACCAAAATATGTTTGTGCACGTCTTTGAGGTACAGGCTGTTCAGTGATACAATGTGTTATACTCGCGCACATTAAAATGGCCCTTCCACACTCCTTCTCGCCAATTTATTATAGTGATTACTAGTTGGAATTTTATCAATTGAATTAACCATTAATTTTTATGAACAAAATTCAAGTAAATGCTAAGTAGGGGGCAAAAGAATTGCACTATATTCTTTATGAATAATATACTTTTTTTGAGTTGAAGGCACAGCATTTGTTTTTTCTAATTATAAATATGGCATCTGTATGAGCGTGAACGTGAGCGACCGATCAGTAGCTCATATTTAAAAATTACATTAAGTTCATTTAAACGTCGCAAATTTATAATAATGATTTTGTTAAACATTAATAGCTAGAAAAATTTTCAGGGTACTCTTTTGGAGATCGAACGTAAGACCTTTTGTATAAAAAAAAACTTGCTTGCTTCCACCACTGGATGTGTCGGCCGCGAATGCGCGCTTCGTTGAACCAACAACGAGCACTCCTGCAACACCTTCACAAGCACATCTGACCCACTTTTGTACATTTGTGTTATTGTGTCGTCAACTCCAGCTTTGATTGACACCCTCACAACAGTCACCACACATTTCACACAGGCAGGTGCTGTCTGCCTCACCTAAAACTCGTTTGCATTAGACGTTCCTCCCCCTCCATGGCGGCGATGATGCGGCTAGTAGTAATAAACATTATGTGGCACTAAAATTGGACCACGAGAGTGCGTTACCATGCATCACGACGAGTGACACAAAATTGTGGCAGCTTATTTGCAGCAACGGACTCTGGGGAACAATGGAAAAACTCTCAATTTTGACGCTCTTACTTGCGAAAGTATTTCACTATATCGAATGTGACTAAGCCGTAGCAGAACAAACCTGTGTACTTCCAATAATCATTAGATTTCACAACATTAGTCACCAGCGTTTCTGCTGGTCGGACTGGCACTCGTGTTGTAGCAGCAGTTGGGAGGGAGACATCACCTAGATGTGAGACATCATCAATGCAATGTCAATCTTTGATGCCTGCGCTCGAATTCATAAATACTAAATCTACAATGAAACTTCTTTATTGCTGCTCTAGTAACCAACCGTAGCACTGCTACCAAGATACTCGTTTGGATAATTGACCACTATTTGCTTTTAGTTTTAGCAAATAGTCCCAAAAATTCATTAGCGCCAGTAGGCTATGCCAATGAAAAAATTCATGCTTGACACCTGTTTGTGTATACACTAATCTATTTGCATAAAATGTATGATGAATAATATGTCGATTTCACTAACAAATCGAATAAAAAGGTAAACATCTACACTTTGATATACTCTTATTTGCTGAAATGCAGCGGAAACGATGCGGCCAAGTTAAATAATACACCAGGTTGCGACGGCGAAAATTGTTTGTTTCATTTAGAGCTCTGCTAGCGCAGAGTTTGAAATTGCGATGAATTGTTCGATTCAATTAAGTAAATACGAATACCTTATTTGCATTATAGACATTTCACACATCTGACGATTTACCGCCGCCAACTTATTGGCAGTGGTAATGACTTCATTGGAATATAGCGCACTGATAGCAGTTACAAATTTTTTAAATTTCTGGGAACAGCTTTATCATAGCTATTTGTTAAGTGAGAAGTAGTTTAATGACAAACAACCGAAAATATGTTGGCAATTCATATTTATCCTAAGGCAGACAATAAATACAATTACGGTTTTAGAGATTCTAATTTTTATAAAACTGAAGGCAGGGAAGAAAAACCATCAATATTCGCATGATCACAGATCGAGCAATGAGCACAATGATGTGCCATCCCACCCGTAGTGCGGAAAACAAAAGCTATACTTAGCTTTCGAATTCTTAAATATCCCTTTCGTCAACCCAATATGAATAATAACGCATTGTCTTGTTGGAGTCCATATGGAGCATGGAGTATTGAGTAATCAAAAATTGAAATCGAAAGCCGATCAGTGGATTTTTTAAGCGCCCACCGACCATCGGTTTTTGCGAACATTCCTGTTTTGTAGCAAACGGTAGAATCTGGGTTTTCTTTTCATTGCTACCGGTTTTTTATTTCAAATATATCAAAAATATGTTTCATTCCCTAGATATTAAAATCCACATTGAGAGTTTTCTGTAGAATCCAAAACTGATAACTTTCAAAATTTTTATAGTACTTAGCCAAAATGCTATGAATTTTACTAACATTCTGAACCTGTGAAAACGATGAAAAACAAACAAAGCACATACTCGTACATACACTCAAGTGTATACATCACTGCACATATTAAACAGAGCGAAACAACTCAAGTTGCGTCATTTAGGCTTTTCAAATAAATTAATCGCTCTCAAAAACTCATTTTAATTAAACTAATTTTAACGTTTTTTATCCATTGTTTCCTAAGAATGTGGACTACAGCGAAGAGGATTATTGTTTCCATTCTTTGTGTAAACGGATAGAATGAAGTCATTACATTGGCAGGTACAAGACAACTGATATTTCTTAACTTTCTGTAAGAACACAATTAAACTCCTATTATACTCGTATACAACTGCGGGCTTTTGTACGAATAACTTTCGATTTGACGTTTTTGTCATCTACTAAGTCACGGAATGTGAATGTTGCCACGAGATTCCACTGAATTTCTTTCGTTTTACATGTGTTTTAATTGCCATACGTTGTCTAAAAATTGACGGTGCTTAACATTTTTTAGGACTGGATTATTTATACGATTATTATTTAATGTACGTATTTCATCCATTTTCGTCCATTTCATTTCAGAAAATACAGGGTGTCCGTCGGGAAGGTTTACTACTTTGTTTATAATTTTTGATTAAATGAAAGAGAATGGATCTCATATTGATAAACGTTTTATTTAATGTCGGCAATTATGTATGGAATACAATATCAGATAAATGCCCGCCTCTGTTAGCCTCACAAATGCGAGCCCTTTTGAGCACATTTACATTACATTACATTCTCACACATTTCACGCGGTATTTCATTAATTTCATCACGAATATTTTGTTATTGAGTTGCTCAAGCGTTTCAGGTTTGTTATCACAAACCTTGTCTTTCACATATATCCACAAAAAGAAGTCCGGAACAGTCAAATCAGCGACCGTGGAGGCCAATCAACATCACCATCTTGAAATATCTTGTTGTGGAAAGAGCTCTCGCAGTAATTCCATTGTAATCCTGGCTGTATGCGATTTGGCACCGTCTTGTTGATACCGCATGTTAATCAGGCCCAAAGCATGCAGTTGTAGTGTTAAAAAGTTTTCAGTCATATCTCGATTCGCTCCCCATTGACAGTTACCGTTACGCCGTTTTCAGTTTCAAAGAAGTAAAGTCCAAGCATTCCTCTTGACCAAATTGCACATCAGACTGTCACTTTTAATGGATGCAAAGGTGACTGATGAATGATTTGAGGGTTTTCCATTGCCCAGAACCGACTATTCTGTTTATTGACATATCCATTCAAATGAAAATGTGCCTCGTCACTCATTATGATTTTTTCATGAACATCGGGGTTATCATGGGCGAGCTGTAACATCCTATTGGCATATGTACGGCGGCGTAATGGTCTTGTGAAAGAAGCTCTTTTGTCAATTGAATCTTAAATGGAAACAAATGGAAATTCTTGTGCAAAATTGTGGCCAAAGTTGTTCTTTGAAGACCAAGCTCCTAAGCACAGCGTCGAATTGAGGTTGATGGATTGTTTCGAACACTTTCTTGAGCAGCAGTAATGTTTTCAGCCGATCTTGCAGTACATTATGATCCATGCTTGGCCCTATCAGCTACAGACCCTCTTTCTTTTAAATTATCCACTACACGATAAATAGTGCGTCTTGTTGGCACGTTGTTGCTCCTAAAAATTTCACGTAACTTTCTCATCGCCACGTTAGTTTATCGAATATTTTTCCATAATAAATTTGCACACATCTCTACTTTACGGCTGCCAAATATGAATTGTCAAGACTAATGTTTACCAAAATGGCGGCAAAACAAAGTAGTTTGCCTTCCCTACGGACAGCTTGTAGATTACCTTAGTGATATATCAAAATGACGTTTGCGTTTGTATCATTTGAAGCATTTCGCTGGCAGATAATTTTGCAATGTCATATTTTTATAACAGATATATAGACTGGTAGTGATACAGAGGATTAATAATGCTATTAACGTTGTAGGATCGGAAATATCTTCAAAAGAAAGTTTTAAAAGACTAATACGGGAGTATGGGTACAAGATCGTGCCTTGGCAGAATCAAAGTATAATATTATATTTATGGACGTTCAGATGGAAGATGACTATATATCTGAAATATTTGGAAAACCGTTTCCTTGATTGTTGGAATTAAATCTCTTAGAAGGTAGCAAAAGTTAGACTAAAAAGGAATTCTGAATTAGTGAAGAACTTAGGATATATATGGATTGCGTAATTTGAATGCGAGGTGCAAGAAAGCGTGATCCTATCGACAACAGTTTAAGAAAGCCTTTTCCCAATTTGTAATTACAAATTGAAAAAATTAAGTTTCTATAACTCGCTTGTGAGGTGATTTGATGGGAAGACGTTTCCTAAAAGTGTTATTTTTAACGATAAATAAGAAGTCTCATCATGTTCATTGCTTAGTTTGCTAATAACCATATTGTACTTGCAATTGGCACAAATGTTTTGTTAGTACAAGGTAATCATATTGAAATTGGGCTATATGGGCTATGTTTTCTTCTTCTTTTATTTCGGACCAAGATAAACCTCACTGAAGGTGGGTCATATATATATGCCCATGTACTGATATTATTGTAGATCGCAAATAAATGGACGGAAGAAAAATCGAGAAACTTACCTGTAAAGAGAAGAACAATTTTATATTGTATAAATATCAATAAATTTTGTAGAATATTAAAGAAGGTTATAGGTGAGTAAGACAATAGCAATAAATGTTAAAATGCTAGCTAATTAACATTTTAAAGGAAATAAGTAAAAATGGGAGTATAACAACTTGAGAGAAGAATCTTTAAATACATCCGAATATCTTTAAATATTATCCGAATCACTGCAAATATTTATAGGCATAGCGCTCTGAATTCAAATTCGGATTATTCGCCACATTTTCACTAAGCGATATTTTCGTCAGTATGTACGTTGCGATGATGCACAGGCCTGACTGCATCTGTAACGCTTCCAGTTTCTTCAAATTTCTTCATAATTTTGCCAATTCTCTGTGCAGTGTGTCGACCATAATCACCCCGAAATGCACGAAAAGTGCGCAAATTTGAATCATCCCTTTTGTAGTAAGTTTTAATAATGGTTACGCGTTCTTCGATTATTAAACAAACCATATTAAATGGATAACCCTGTATTACAAATAATAAACAATTGTTGTTGACATTAAGAGTGAAAATAATCGCATTGATTTCAAATTATTTTTGGCCCAAAAACAGAAATTTGTATACAAGCTATTTATTAAGACCGATGGGAAATACTTAAGATTTGATTTATTATCGATTACATATAGCTCTTGATACTACTTGCAACAGCGAAAGTTACTTCCGTGACTCTTAACTCATCTCCACACAGTGGAACAATATTACGAGTGATGGAAATAAACGCCTTTAAAGATTTAGATTGTGGACTAAATTACAATAGAAACCATTAAATAATTCGCTTACTTGGTTTACTTTCACAGCGTTTCTACATAAATGTAACGTTAAAAAATAAGATGAAATGTGGCCAAATAGCAAAGGAAGAAACTATGTCCTTATTTTGAACAGTGTTCTTCGTAAAAATGTTGGAAAACCATAAGGACGAACAGCAAATCTTCCTATTTGCTCAAAATACTAGAATTTTTTTAAAAATAAATATTAAAACCCTGTCCTCATATTGTGATGCATAGATTTATTGTGCAGTAAAAGTTTTTCTTCAATAAATTAGGTAATAATAAGAAAATGAATTTTCGTCTCTTTTAAACAGTTTTAATAATTGCTCAGAAATCAATTTTACGGAAAAATATTCTAAATATTCGAGTTACAGGGAAGCTACCAAAAACAAAATTGCCGAAACTGGTATGAAATAGTAGAAAATATACGCACATTATCCACTGCTGGACGACAATCATTATCGACGCGCGCATAATGCAATAGCGGTAATTCTATTAAATTAATTTATGGTGGCGCTAAAACATAACCAGCCTTATCATCAACTCCGACGTCATTTACAAGTCGAATTGATGTCGCAAAATCGAATGCCATAATTTCATTAAAACAATACAATTGTCCACATACGCACATGGGCACACTATAAGGCCTTCGCCGAAAAGTGTTGGTTAGCCTGGGTTTTTCACTTTTTTTCCTTGCACATTATGTGGATTATTTCACGAGAAATGAATGTCGATTACCGCTAATAATCTGTAGAGCCATGGAGGCGTGCTCAATGTGGGCAACTTATTAATATATGTATATATGAACATAGTTGGATAGACAACTATACCATTCAATATGAATCCTTTAATTCCCGATATTTATAGGCAAGCATATATGTGCGAAACGGTTCTGTGTAATTAAAAATGATTTAAAGTAGGATAAAATAGTCAAAGATCACGCTTTCATATCAGTCTTAAGAAACCAGTCAATGGTTTGCCGTGTTTTTTATTATCGGCAATGGAAAAGGGGTGCTGTCGTGGATAGCTAATTTGGATCTTTTCAACACCGCAATGAACTTGATAAAGAGTTTGAATCTATAACATTTACCGAAGAAATGAAAGCGTGCATGTGACCAACATTAGAAAATTAAGATATGATCGACTCCAACCCGCATGTGGTGGAGTGGACAGTAGCTAATTAACTATTGCAAATACGAAGAATAACTAGTATAACTGGTGGAATAATCTACGACAGCTGCCTTTTACATTCTGCGAACTAATAATATTAGTATTCCTAGGTGCAAACCGACACCTTCGTAATGATTTGTGACAACTTTATCATATACGAGTATGTACCTAGATTAGATATCGTCTCGATAAAAAATTAGATTTAACTCGTGAAAATTTTCATAAGAATATTTCGATTTATCTATTAAATTACTATTTTGTATGGCGATGCTGCCAATATAACAATATAATTCTAGAGGCAGGCTAATGATCGATTATTTCTGTTTGAGCTACTTTGCTTTTGGTGTCTCTTTTATTAGAAGTAAGAATACTTCTTTGCATAAAATGGAAAAAAAAAAAAACGAATTCCATGTGGCAAAATATACCGGCTTTTCTTCTTAAGCGATCTCGTATAGGCACCGACGATGCAGAGCCAAGTGGACGGACCAGCATAAGGGGAAATCACAAACTTCTGAAAATTGTCTCAAAACTAAATAAAACGTAAAGTTGCAAGAGCCTGCAGATAGGCAGCGTTATTTTTCATGTAACGTTTGTAATGGAAAAAAAACAACATATTACTGAGTCCGAGCGCGCTTTAGAGCAGTTTAAAAGCAAAAGAAGGGATATTTGTGACGATGAAGTCTGCAACAATGAATGGAACATTTACCGATACACATTAGAATCGAATCGCCAGCCTACGGAATTGAAAGGAACTGGTGCTAAAGGTCTTTCAAAGCAAACAAAAATTCAAAAATGTATCGCAAAAATGTATCATTGCGTGGCAACAAATCTACGACTGTGGTACAAATAAAGTTTGCGAATACGCACATTGGGACTTTTCGAGAGCTTCATTGACAAAATGTATCTGACAAAACTATGGCTGGATAAATATGCACGAAACTCCCTCCATCAATCTAATCTTGAAAAATGGGATAAGTCACATTTACCGCGAATATTTTACCCACATGTTGAGCATAATCGATAAAAGAGTGTTTGGAATGAATTAAATTGCAATTTAAGTTTGACGTAAGCAAAAATTACTAAACACTAAAATTATCAGATTCATAAAAAATATCGCCAGTAATTATCTGAACCCTGCCATTTTCGATATAACCACGTTCGCTGTAACATATCGTTATGTTATCGCTAACGGGGACGTACAGGGTCAAATGGCTCCTGGATTGTATACCAGCATAATCTTTACGGCAAGTTGAAATGGTACTGCGACATGGTTGCGCCTCTGTGTTGATTTACATAGTTTTATAAACTGCGATTTCGCATCTCCAAAATAATACACTTCAAAGCCTAGAAGCAGTGCCCACAAAGCTATCTTCAGAAGCCTAGAACTTTTAAAGCATTACATCGGCATTGCTAAGCCCAATAAGACTAGGAAGAATAACATACTATATAATAATACCTAATGAACTATTGCACATTAGTATTTATCAGTTATGGGCTATTGTTCCGCCAGCATTACGTAAATAAAAACTTTGCACATAAGCACAAGAATGTTCTATAAAGAACTACCAGGGACAATGACTACGACGGGAAGCAATTTTCCCTATTGTCACGTTTCAGAATGCAACGTTTTCAATTTCGAATGTTCTCCCAAGTCGGTGGATTCACTGCCAGCCGAAGTTCACTGTCGCATTCAAATGTGAATCTCTTCTTCGCTATGGGTACTTAGAATGTGAAACATTGCGCGGATACTACTTTTTCGATTACGAACGAACGTCGTCAGTCGATAAATTCCACGTAAAGTGCTTATTTCGTATAAACGTGGGGGTAGCAACACAAATAAAAAATATATATATTAATATCGATATTCGCCCGGTACTCTGTCAAACTTATCATCACGCAAAGCAATGGCGGCTAGAATGGAGAGTGAGAGTTGTGCCGCCATAAATTGAAATCATTATTGGTGAACAGTGCTGCAACATGAAGACAATAAAAAACTTCCCACAAAAAGATCTGATTAAAAACAAAACCTTAAACCTTAAAGTTCATTCTGTGATACTTCCAAAATTATTTACTATTTTTAGGTAGTGCTAAACATAATTAACGGTGATCGACGGCAAAGCAACGCTGTGAACAAAAATGTCTGTCAAGATTGTATTATATACTTTTTTCTTAAATATGTTATTATCATATGTGACATTGGTATTAGTAGTAAGATGAATTTTTTTTTTGATTTAATTACGTTTCATTTGTTGTGTGTGCGATTTGTTGTTTATAATTCTAATGCATTCCTACTTCGGTGGAATAATTGTATTAATTTGTTAGGGGCAAACTTCCAAACGGTAGGTTAGGAGATAACTTTGAAAAATGCCCGACCTGGTCATTTAGAATCTACCTAAAATTCAGAAATCCAAAAAATCCTGAAATATCATAAGGAGGTCGAAATTACCAAAAGGAAGATATAGGGCAAACGCATAGTGCTGACAACAATCGTCGGTTACACAACTGGTGTGTACGAGTATATTTTGTTGCCGTTTACATTTATGGATATGTGTGCTGACGTTGATAATAACATCCAAATTAAACTGCTTTGGGGGTTCTTTTTGGACCGTATAGTTGTTTCCCATAAACTCGTACAAACTATCACATAAAACAGAAATATTTAAAACTAATTGTCAGAATTTGGTTCAATTTTGCATTATATGTCTAATTTGTTTGACAATGTGAATTACGCACTATGTTGTAAACTTTACTATCATATTACATGGGAATGTTAAAGGCTCTTAAATGGTCAATGTTGGATGACAACAACATGCAATGAGATGGCATATGGACGTACAGTTCGGGAGCTTGAACATGTATTAAGATATAAGGAATTGGAAACGCGAAAATTATTACAGCACATGTCTAACGTACCTATATAATGTTTTCGCATGATCTGCACATACGACCAATCAGCTTCTCTAAACACTTGTAAAACAAGCAGTTGATGTTTAACCAAAATCGTCTACTCTGCTAGTATAATTCTATGAATTTGGAGTTTTGTTTCCCGGATGTTCGATATCATGATTTAATATTATGTTCCGTGCTCAGCTTAAGCCCAAACCCAATAACCTTCATTAAGTCACCACCACCTTGGCATTCGTTACCTAAATTTAGTCAAAACGAAGAGCTTGGGGGAAAAAATATAAGAATGATGCACAGTTAAATACCGTTGATATTCATGTACTTTCAATATACTTTGCAGTGTACAAATCTGCCACCACAATCGCTCTATCATTCCCCAATGATGAGCCATTTTAATTAAAAATCAATTCTATTACTTTTAAAATATTAAAAAGTAGAAACAAGTTGCTACTGAACCCCGCACTCCCCAACCGTTCAATCCGACCAGACGCGCAAGGGAAATGCTAATCTGTTATAATACGAAAACAAATCTTTTCTCGGAAAAGAATAACGTACCGATGTAATATCGTCGTTTCATGAAAATATAATATTGTTCCAGAAACGTGACCCTATAAGTCATAATCCAATTATACACGGGGGTGGCATGCCAATGCGTCCCCCGCTTCTGACTGCAAACTACTGTGGGTAATATTCCCATTTTTATAATAATTGCAATAGGTATTCAAACGTTGGTGACATGCTTCCCCATTCCCCTCTATTAAAAGCTCTCGCTATTTGTTTGGATAGCTGTTGGCTAAGACAGTTTACAATGCAAACGTGATTGCGAGTTCCGCCGCTGAATTGGTCATTCGTCGCATTAGCTGGCTGCCGCACAGTTTGGCCCATTTAAATACCATTTATTGTTAAATTGTATGTACAATTACAAAATAATATCGGTAATAAGAGGCATTCCTATCTCGAAGCATTGCGACGTAATGAAAATCTACATACAAATTACACACATATAAGTGCCAATAAACATGCGAGTGGCAAGTATGGTTATGGACTGCCGCCACGAAGCAAATCTTGTACTACTCAGAATGAAGTAAACTTATTTATCTTTATTTCAAGAGTTTATAAGCTAACTTACCACAATGAGATTTTCCTCAATGGCCCAATTATCGTGTAGATTTTCCATGAGATCATAACTTAAATTTATTCACATCTTTCGATACTGCTGAATTAATGTAAACCAGTATTCTAATTATTTTCTCATTGAACATTTCTTTATTCTCTATTGTTTTAAATGCGTTCGGAGACAAATTCAAATTTAACTCAATAGCATGTTTTGTAATAATATTTCTTCTTCTTAGAGAACAATCGACATTTACTACCCATGAGCAGTATTGCCAACCGTACGCTTTAGAAAATTCTAAAATCGCTTCTTCAGTAAGTAGAATTAAGTTAAATTGCTCAAATATATATAAAAAAATTTCATATAAAGGAAAATATTTCTTACATAATTAATTCATTAAGTTTCATGTCTCGTCGTCATTGAAGAAACCTTTAAATGTGAGATATGAAACAGAAGTTTCCATTAAGAATCCATGTTGCGCAATTTGAGTGTAATATTCGAATATTTCATTTCATTTGGAAAACGTTGACAAATGAGAGTATATTTCAATTTTTCTATTATTCCCTCTATCTATGTATCTTCCTGCGAAACCATTTATCCATTTTATAACGTATGTATGTTCATGAGTTTGAAAACGCCCGAATAGTTAAGACAGGCATATTGTCGGATCGACATTGGAACCAATGTGGAATTCAAAAATCCAAAAATCCCCACGTACCGTAAGGAGGTCGAGATCATGAAAAGAAAAATATTTGGCAAACGTATAACGGCGACAATAATCATGGTCTGCACTATCTAGTGACGCAGGCCGGATAAGGCGGTATTTCACTTTAAACGCATCTTGTAAAGTATATGAGTAGGTGGGACGATTTAAGGCTTTGCTCAATGCTCAACATCTAAAAGCAACAACAGGCAGTGAGATTGGCATACCAGTGTACAGTACGGGAGCTTGAACATAGACATGAGGAAATGGACACACGAAAATATTTGCAATACATCATGTGCAAAACGAACGGTTAATGTCTAACCACCATCTTCTAGACGGCTAGAAGAATTCTAGGAATTTGGAGAATTCTGGGATGTTCGGAATCACCACTTAATTTTCTGTTGCGTGCTCAGCTCTAGCCCATACCCAATAACCTTAGTAAAATCACGAAAGGAAAGGAATGTAAGGATAAACTCTCATGTTCCCCTATCCTATATTATGAGGTCTAATTGAAAAATAACTTTGAGCATATTTGAAAATTTCTTTAAATTTCGAATTACAACTAAAATGCGTAATTTGTTAACATTTTTCTGAATAATTTGAAAACTTTTGGCTGCTAGATAAAAAACGTGATATGGAGCATTTATTAGCTTTAAAGTTCGAAGTATAACGAAATGGGGTTGAAGAAAAAGATGCCTCCTTCAAAAGTGTCAATCCATTCCTTCATCCCTTTTTGATATGTAAATTCCCAAAAAGGGATTTATCCTTCGGGTTGGCAACACTGTCCATAACTTATTTTTTTGGATGGTTAGTCAGTTTAATCTGGTATTATACTGAAAGGCTGGTGTTATATTAAAAATGGTGGTGAAATTTAATCCTAAATTTGTCTTCCGGAGAGTATTATATTTATCGCTAGAAAAATTTTCTTATGCACCATTCGCGACTATTTTTCTGCTAGTTTCTAACACCGAAATCAGAATAACTTCTGTTTTTATATCATAATAATTTTGATAATAAACGTGTGAAATTAAATGAAAAGAGCACACCTAGCACATAGCTTAATCGTGGCGAGATAGCTATGATTACAATCGCCGACTTTTGATAGCGAAAGCAAAGCCCTTATCAGGGACTGATTCGTCGATGTTTCTATTTGTGTTATGGTGCACTGCTGTAAGTAAGCATTATAAATAATTGCAATTTAAAGTGACATCATTGTGCTGTACGCTGCACTTTAACGATTTGTTGTTTACACGTGTGCAACGCAGATATGCGAACTAATTTCTGTGCAACCATTTAATTGCAATTCGTCATGTGTAGGGGAAAATTGCTAACAATTGCAGGAAAAATGGTGCCAGTTAAATTCCTTTTTTGAAACATATGTAGTTATAGAATACTAATTTAGTGATTTTTCATTTGCCCCAAAAAACACTTTCCAATTTTGAAACAACTACGACATATGTTAACAAAAGCTTTGTCATACCTATTGATTCTGTGGAAGTCAAGAACTGGACTTGCCACAGTAATTAACACAACATTAAGCGTTCCATTAGTTCGTTAGTTTGTTTATCGTATTAAAAAAAGTTAAACAAATCTCTGTTCACTTTCGCAGACCATCGAAAAATTTTAAGTATATAAGCGGTCGAAGCAAAAGACGCTAAAGAAACATTTGAGGCATAATTCGTAGCCTATACAGAATTTAGTTTAAAGTGTTCAAAGAGGGACATTATTATTATTTTGCAGGGGTTACAAGTTTGGTCACATCAAGAAAGATAAATAGCCTACCCAATTCAGCAACAAAATACAATGGCCGATATTTGTCGTCGCTATTTTTTCAGATCATACCTTCCCTCTTTTTACCTAGAATCATTAACGGAAATTAATAATAGGAAAACAAACATTTCGCTTAATTTTTTCAAAAATGACACCATATTTGGGGTCTAATAAGTATAGAAATATAAAATCGCTTTATTTATTTCTTACTTTCGGAAATTAATGTAATCAATTAAAATATTTGAATTTGGGAACGCCTAACCAAAATTAACAACAAATATTGGAATGTATGTTTCTGGTTAATAAAATCAAAAAATTGTAATTCACAAACCGTTAAACCGGTTACCGTTACTATTTTTATATGTCTATTTTAATATAAAAACTGGTTTACTACAAATTTCGTTTTTCGGTTTCCAAAAATGTTGTTCTCGGACAAACGAAACATACATTTTGAAGTCGGTTAATCGAATTTCCTTAGAATTAATGAAAATGCCATAAAATCGACATACTTGTGCACATTGCAAGCTAAGGTTAGTTTGGTTTTTTTCAGTGCAGGTAGAAGATGGAAAACTCGACCCTGGCTAAATCATATTCTTTAGAATTTTGTTCCGATTCTACGACTCGTAAACAATCCAAGAAGTTAGGCTAAATATCAACATTGCCAAGTTAATTTTACCATTTTATGTTTTGGTGATTCTATTCTCTTATTATTAATATTCTTCTTATTGATAATAAGAATGTTAATAAATGAGCCGACAATTTCTTCTTTTGCAGCACCTATCACAGCATTATATTATACCTAGACAAACACTAGAAGTTTAAATTAAAAGCATCGCTGTTTCGAGGTATCCGAGCTAAATCTTCACGTGTGTTTACATATAAATATAACAAAATATTCAAGTCATTTATCTGGTGACGACAAAATGTTTCTTTTTTTTTAAAAAATTTGTTGACTCATTTCTTTCTAAACACAATAAGTATACCACAAGTCCAAAATTGTCCAATACTTTAATTTTTGGCACAAAAATTTTATTTTTTAAACCAATATTTGAACCGCAAACCATAGAAGTTGGAAAGATTTGAGAATCAAGTCAAAAATGTTCAGTAGTAATTAAAAACAGAAAGAAATCCAATGTTTTTTCTAATAGATGTAACAGCCAATCACGCGCAATTTTGGATTCGTCGGTTACGTTCTAGTAATTTTGACATCAAAGATGCACCAACCCCGCTCTGGAAGGCCAATTGTCCAAAAAACCTTTTGGAAGCACTTGAGTAAGTCTCGATACAAAAATAAAAACTTCGATGTATGGGTACCACACGAGTAAACACAAAAAACTCCATAGACCAAAGTTACATCTGCGAGTCACTGCTGAGTCGCAACAAAATCGACTCACTTCTGAAGGTCGCAATTGAATCGGGGAGAGACCCTCTGAAGGAAGCAATCATCCAGAATCGGCCAACTTTGGTCAATAGCAGGGCAATTTTGTTCATCAAACAAACATCGATCGTAAATCGCCAGAAGCTCCCAAAGCTTGGTTGGTTGGTTCTTATCCATGCGCCTTATAATACAGGCATTTCACGAAGTGATTACTACCTGTTCCTGTCTATAGCGAATTATTTTGCTGGTGAAAAACTCGCCCCACGGAAGCTGCTGAAAATTGACCGTTCCAGCGGTGTAATGGAGTTATCTTCGAACAACGATTTATCAAACAGAACGAGTCATTCTTGATCTAAAACGGAGCATTATAACTATGCTAAATAAAAACTAGAATGTCATGGAAAACTAACTGATCAATATACCTTACCTTATATATAGGTATGTATAGTCAAATACAACAAAAATGTAATTTTCAGAAGGAAGCTTTTGAAGTACCAACTATATTTGGACTAAATGTGTTTCCTGATATTTTAAGTCGACTGAATGAAGTCCGTCGGTTCGGCTGGCTGGGTGGTAGATATGATAGTTGTCGTGGACTTAATATTTTGGAAAGTCGTACCGGGCACTGTAAATAGGTTTCATCGGCCCACCTCTTCTTGTACCAAATTGGGACTATATTGTCTGTAACTAGTGGGCTGCAGTGGCTTATATTAATGTACATTATATTGATTTATAACTCGCCGTAAAACTTAGACCAAATCAACCAGGCATCCATCCACGTCAATACAAATGATCCCATACACGTAAAGATTAAGCCCATATTTTTCGAGCAGTTGTTTTGAAAATGAAAATAGAGGCCATTGCCACATCCTTTTTTTACCTTTACCACAGTATCTTCCAATTTGTAAACTGATCTAAATTAAATGTTGGTCGATTGTAGTCCATTATAAAGCTTGGTACAATTTAAAAAATTGATCGGATATCCTCGGTAACTGCTATGCAAATGACCTAATGTATCCCAAATTTATGACCTACATCCATATCTGTGATAAAATTATAACTACAAATTAGCACTCATCAGACATTGATTGAACTTACTTCTGGGACCGAAAATTCAGTACATTGTACACAAATTGGTCAATTTGTAAATTGAGAGTCCAATCGATGGACTCTTGAAAATTCCTAGAAACTTTTGCAACAAAGCTAAAGCTTTTTGAGAATATATATTTAAGGCAGTTCACCTGATTGAAGTTTCTGCACTGGGTCTTAGTGGCTGTGGATCTTATTGCGGACAATTGTGGAGGAACGGGAAACATACCGATATCGAGTAGATTCCAGCCTTGGCCAAATCCTACTTTTGCCCACTATTGGTAACCAGCCATAGCTGGTTGTTTTTGTTTCCAATAACAGTCCCATTTGTTCATTAAAGCTTCGTACCGATAGCTGTGGTGGAATGTGGGGGGGAAAGGAAAGGTAAAGAAGCACTTACGGTTTTTCATTTAAAAATTCACCCCGCGTAAATTCCGATAGCCGCCGCGATTTGGTTTTCTTGGACGCTAATGCAGAGGTGGATGGTTTGCTGGCATTAGACATAACAGCTGGCGTTGAAGCGTTCGTGGCATTTCTGTTTGCCAAACATAGGCAAGGTGAATCTGTGTGTATGAAGCACGTACTACGGGCGGGGGTGGAGCAAGCGGCGTTGACCGGAGGTAGCTCGGCGGTTGGTGCTTCAATGACACCTCCATGTGTGTTGTGGGGTGATTGCGTTTTAGTCGTGTTTGCGCTGTTAGCCAACGTTGCTTTGCAGGTGCAGTTTGCCTTCTGTTTAAACGCGAAATCGCAAGAACTGAAAACATCGTTAGGGGATGCCCCACCATCAGCACTCGGCATTAAATGATCACAAGTGCACTTGAGAGGAATTTGATTCGACCACCGGCGCAACCTTATCTCTCTATCCAGCGACGTAGCGTGAGTGTCAGCGACCGAAGCCGTCAAAGCGTTGTCGAGAGACAACTTTTTGACCAAAGGAAGCTCTTTCGTTTTACGTCCATCTCTCACGCAGTTATGCTGCTTCAAACTTCGCCTTGGGCGTGGGGGCGATGGGGTGGCGGGTGGTGATATATTCACAGAGGTAGAAATGGCATCCAGCGAGTTCGATTTCTGTATAGGTAAGCCTCCGGCACTGGCACGGCTTTTCGCAATAATTCGCGAATACAATTCTTCACTGTCGAGTGGTATGAGTTTGGATTTTATGACACCACCCTCTTCCCTGGTACTATCTGCAGTGGCATCGACATTCCTCATTTCATGGTTATGTGTTTTTGTTTCGCCGGCTCCCTTCAGCATGTGCGACAGTCTCCTCATTTTATTTGGCTTTGAGGATTTCGAAGTGTTTTTACATTCCACCGACACGTTATCTGCTCCTCCCGTCCTCTCTTCGCTGCTTTCTGCACCCTGTTGCTGAGCACTCGGCTCATCTGCCTTCTGCGACTCATCAATTTTACTAACCACAAACCTATTTTTAACATGGCCTTTCAGCTGTTTAACCCCATTCATCGCTGCCGCCACCGTGGTTGTAGCCGTCGCCACCGCCAAAGTGGTTTCATTGTTGCCATCCAATTTCTCCCCTTGAAGAATATCATAGATAGTGCCATAATTGCGCAGGACATTACCATTTGATCCGCTTACGCCATTCTCTTTGCCGATAGCATTAGCTTCGTTGTTTGGCGTTAAGGTCTCGTCTGCAGTGTCTTGCAGTTGTTGGACTCTTTCGCCGTAGCCAGTTTCCTTAAGAGCGTTTAGTGGTTCCTGATGCCGTTGAATAATGTCGTAAATCAGACCAGAATTCTTCAGCTTCTCAAGATCTTCGGTCTGATTCTTGTTCACGAAAACGGATGTTTCCTTTTCCAAAATAGCCGCTAGACTTTTACGCTGGAAAGACTTGCCGCTACTGCAGGCAGTAGTGGTGTTGGAACATAATGACGTTTGCGACGTCTTGCGATGCAAAATCTCGTAGATGGTGCCGTATGTCATGTACTTGTCGTAGCGCTGGCATGTGAGATTGTAGATGTCGTTCTTGCGCTGTATGATGTCGTAAATTGTGCCGTAGACCAACTTGTCGTAGATCTTAAAGTTATGTTTGCAATTGCTGGTGCTATTGGCTACCGGTAGTTGGCTGCTGGCTTGCAGTTTCAATGGGTTCCTGCTGCTGTCGGTGAGACTTGACACTATTGAGCTGTGGGACTTTGTATTTTCGCTGGCGTCTTTTGCATTAGAATTGCGTCTCATAAGGAGGAACGACGCATAACTTTTGCGATGTTTGGAGTTCTGGCGTTTGAAGGGGGCAGGTTCGGAGAGTTGTTTGTCGCTGGTAGGCTCGCATTCGCGAACCAGTCGTTTAAACTCCTCGTATGATTTGCGGCGCATGTGGGCCTTTTCCTTTTCGTTCGCCATTAGCTGGCGGTCGAGAATCTTGGAAAGGAAATCCGAGTTTTTACGTAAAATGTCTGCAGTTGTATTGCTGCAAACGGGGGAATTTGTGGTGACGATGTTGCTTGAGGTTGAGATTGTGCAGTCGCCACTGACACTGCCAATAACAGTGTTGGTGCTAATGCTAATGTTAGCTGCGCTCAATGCTAGGCTGTCGGTGTTAGTGTTGTTGTTATCATCGCCATCATGTGTAGCAGTATCCATTTCATTTGTACCTGGTACGGTAAAGTTGCTCGCAAACTTGTTTGCGGCTGTAACCGGTTTGCGGCCAACAATGTCTGCTCTTAAATCGATAAGCGTTTCTTCAACTTGAGTTGTTTCTAATGACTGTTTTGTTACTGGTGTTGTTGTTGATTTTACACATTCTTGTTCTGAAATAGATTCTAAAGCCATTTCCGTTTGGCTGTTGGGAGCTGTCTGATGAGTTTCGCTGCAGAATGTGTCTTTCTCAAAGAGCTTTCTATGGTCCTGGTATGCCTTACGTCGCACTGGAATTTTAGTTACGTCAGCAACTGTGAAACAGCAGTCTGGTGCCCCAGACATAAACGACGGATAAGGTGCTTCGACATTAGCAAACATGGCTTTGAACTCTTCGTAGGACTTGCGACGATTACGAGATTGCGTAAGACATTCTTTGTAATTGAGGCGGGCGATTTTCTCTCCACTTTGACTGGTCTCTTGTCCTCTGTTGTCCTCCCTCACAGCGCTCAGCGCGTTGGTTGTTGGGGCAAAGCCGGCGAAAAGACCCGCCAATGAAGGCTGGGGCGGCATATTCTCCAATTTGTTTTGCATCTCTATGAAGCCTGAGTCCATGGAGCTTATCGTGCATGTGGAATCCAAGCTAGTCTTCCGGCTTGAAGCGTTACTGCGTGCGGGTAAAGGCGATTTATTCGTGGGTTCCTCAGTCACATCGACGTTAGGCTGCGAAAGTATATCTACTATTGGACTATTTGTAGTATCACGAGTATTTGGCTGTGCATTGCGATGTCTATTGGCGTTAGCGTCATCGTCATCGTCATCGAAACTAATCAAATCCTTAACTACAGGTAGTGTGTCCATTACGGTATCACAGTTTATGCTTGGCTGGTTGTGGGAGCTCTGGCAGAAATTGCCCATTTCGATAAGGACATTATCTTGGAGCGAGCCCTTTGTGGCACCCATTTTGCGTTGACGAACGGGCGCAGCGCTGCTGCCCTGAGGGCATTCAGAGTAGCGCGTAGTTTCCTGAAAGACCGTGCTCACGGTATCTACCTCAACAGAATCGGCTTTAACCGACGCGTTTAAATCCATCGTCATTTTGGCTTTTGCATTACTTTTATTAACCGTTGCATACAGAGGTAGTTGTAGCACGGGCGTTAACGACGACAACCGTTCGTGCACTAACGGAATTGACATGTTTTGTGCCATATTACTGCAAGCAATGCCAGTAGCTGATGTGGTGGATTTCGCTAAGCCACCACCAGTAACATTGTTACCTCCACCTCCATCAGTACACGCGTAGCTGCGATTGTGAAAGATTTTAACACTTTGCATTGGTAATTTGTGACGATGATTGTGGTGGCGATTACGTACAATGGTCGCGGCCGACATATTGCAGTGTTTGCGCTGATACCGACGCGTATACTTGTTGGCAATGCTGTGTGTCGCATCGCTCAGCTGTTGTGGTTCGTTGACTTTACAATTGCAATCGCCATTGTGATTGGGCATTTCCCCACATTGCTGTTGTTGATGTCTCCGAAGCATTTGTTCCCCTCCCCGTACCAAAAACGAAGTTCTCTCATACGACTTCACTAGCCGCTGTAGCATCATTTGGGATTGTGCCTTACGTTGCTGAGACAATAGTAACGTCTTTGCCGAAGAGGTGCTGGAGCAACGTCCACCGCTTGGATCATTCATGCATTTGGCACAACACAGAAATTCGTAGAGAACATCTTCGTCCACTGTTGACGGCGGCGGTGTGAACGTTGAATATTTTGGCTCTAAATTGAAACGCATCTCCTCAGTCTGTAGCGGCAAGTTGGCATTCATCTGTGCCGATGTGGTCACCGGCATAAGAATGTATGTATTCTTCATTGGCTTACTGTTAGCGCCAGTTTCGCTTCCCCCGCATTGTGGTGTAATGTTCTCCTTGACGCTAGCATCCAACAACTTGGACTCCGCTGCGGTGCCTGCCGGAGCCATAGCCGTTGTGGATGGAGTGTTTTGTACCTTGTTGACTATGAAACTTTCGATGCTGATGCCGCTGTCCAGAAGCATGAACGTGCCATCGGATGGCAGTATGAGGCGGCCTTCTGCAGCAGCACTTACCAGTTCTCTGAGGGCTAGCACCTGCTTCTCCGTCACATTGCCCTGCAATTGAATTCCACGTAGGGCGAATGCCGTTGGTTTGTTGTTCACTGATTTGGGATCGGTGCACCACACCACTGGCATGGTTGCCATGATTCCCAAGTTAAATGTAAATCGAGACTTCAAGCCGCAGCCAGTAGTAAATGAAGCAGATTTGAGACAGCCAGCGGTAACACCATTTAGCAGACTTTCTGCTCCCTCCCTCTCTCATCCACTGACGGCACCTGTTTGTTTTTGATTTTGCTTTAATAGTGGACGGCGCGCACGAGCTGTAAATCGGGAGTGATATAGAGAAGAGATTTTAATATTTTTACTTGCAAATATATATTATAGTCCACCGTTTCCAATGTTTCCGCTTTGGCAAATAGTCACCCATGGTATGTTATTGTTTATGGTATGGGTGTATTGGCGTTTACTTATTGTCCCTAATTTTACGTTTTTATTTGAAGCTTCAGACACTCAGGCGGTTAGCCCACATCTATCTTTGTATCTAAATTCCAAAATAGTATTTAATAATTTACTAAATCATTGCGGCAGCATGATATTCAGTATATGGTATTTGGCGAAATAGCGACTCTATAGAGGACATGAATCCATTTGGAATACAATAATCACCCACATTTTCAAGTTAATATCTTATAGAATTCTCAAGAAAGAAATTTAGATGTCATAAATTGGACAAAATGTCTAACTCTGAATTGAAGCACCCAGCGGCCGAATATGCTTGGTGATTGCTTGGGATTGTTTCAAAAATAAATGTAAACAGCAAATGAACTTTTCGATCTTAAAATTGTTAAATAATATCATGAGCAATAAATGAAGCACGAAATGTTTCTGGAAATTTTTATATGAATTCCGCTTAGAAACTCTTATATTGCATATTTATATTTGATCCATTCATTGTTACACGTGAGATGAGCTTAGTAATATAAATGAAGACACTATCTTTTCTCGTCCATTCCACCATACATCGTCTATTTTATGTGCAATTGCGTGACAATCGATCGTCGTAGAAATCTGAATATATTGAAACATGTCGTTCAGGTGCCAGATGAAAGCACGTTAAAGTCCGAATCGCTTGATTCGGAAAGGGTTGACATTTTGAATGAAAATATATATATCATAGTTACAGACAGATTAAATTCAAAATTGGGCAAAATGGATCCAGTAGAGAACAATTTGTCCCTACAGGAATTGAATAAGCATTTTCCAGAATTTGATCAACCATTTTATCAATTATTCGTTAACTGAATTGATTGCACGAATACTTTTAGTTACGGCCATGGTATACGGGTTTTCAAAGGAAAACATTCTAATTCTTTGCATTATGTAGAAAAAGAAGTCGTTTTGACATGCCCACATGTCTGGAGGTAAGTCGATGCATCGCCCACAGGGAAAATTTGGTCCAGTGAAAAAAAAACTCTGCCATACATGAACTTGGAAAAATGTACCTATTTATTGATTCCTATTTCTAACTTATTTTTACCCTTTGTTAGTTTACTAAAAGCAATACGCGGTGCTAACCGGCGGATACAGGGAAGAGTGGTACAAAACACATATTTCATTGGAAAAAAATACATAATATATGGAATTAATACAGTGCCACTCACTTGAACAGAGGGTACTATTAAATATTTTTCGAAGCTCGATTTTTTCCAAAATAATAACTACAACGAACTGGTTGCGCTTATATAAATTATATTACACGTATTTGCTGTAATCCTATAACATAAATTTTCTTTTATTTTAATGAATTAAGTACTAAAACACTAAACTCAAAAAAAAGTCAGAAATTCAATTTCAGTTTTTGGTTCATTTGAATAGCCCCTTACAAAAATTAGATTATACACGATTAATTCTAAATTAAAGGTATTATTGTTTGCTTACATCTATTTTAAAAATAAGTATTTTAAGTAAAATTTAGTAGTGGGTACTTCTGTCCTGGTTGAGAACACATTCATATATTCTGTTCGGTAAAAAATCATACAGTTTTTTGACTAGGTCCAGCGAAATACACGACCAGGTCTGAACATTGCTTGCCTGATTCGTACACCTTGCGTACTAGTCATCCCCAGATGTTTTCAATAATGTTTAAGTCTGGAGAGTAAGGCGGCCAGTTCATAACCTCAACATTTTGGCTTTCAATCCATGATTTGACAACTGTTGCCGTGTGGATTTTCGCGCTGTCATGCTGGAATTTCCATTCCAAGTCTCCGAAAACATTTTTAATTTCAGCTTTTTCCAGCACGACTTTGTATCAAGTCGAATTTATTTTTGCAGAGATAAACTGGAGCTCTATTATGCCATAATAAGAGATCGCAACCCATACCATAACCTCACATTCTCGACTGTGTAATCGATTGAGTAGGTGTTGCTCTTTTCGAAGATCGCGGAAGTGGTAATTATATTCATCAGGACCCTCTAAATTAATTTTTTTTTTCGTCGGAAAATATAATTCTATTCCACTCTCATTCTATTCCACGTCATAGTCGTACGACAAAAATTAAGGCGACGTTCCTTACGGAGATTGTCTACCGGTGGGTTATTTTTAAATCTCAACTCTTTTTACCGTTGAGACACATGCAGTTACGCCAGCTATTTCCTTGATTTTGGCAACAGAGTCGTGTGAATTTGAGGCATACGTATCTCAGAATAGCCCTTTTGTCGGCGGTTGTAATAGCACTTGTTTTTCGACCTTTCATATTATTTCCATAGCCTTCGGTGTCACGTAAATATGTCGATGTAACTTTGCGACTTCTATTAGTTTTTCTGGCTATTTGATGAATAGAAAGTCCTTGTAGGTTTTAACTTTGAATCTTTCCTCGACACTCAAGGATTTAGCTTGGCCCGTTTTACTTAAAATCGATTGTTTTATATTTAATTATACACAGTTACTGTAATCCGATCTGATTTATGATGATCTGCAAAAGACTTTCACACTTAAACTTATTACACGTGAGTGGTGCTATTCGAAGGGACCAAAAAAGAAGAACTCATTTAAAAGAAAAGAGCGAATTAAAATAACGAGACAATTCCGTGGCTTGAAATTTTTTGTAGGTGATGTGTGGAAGTAGGAGAAGCAAATAAATAAAAACTGACCCGTTATGTGAAGTGAACTTTAAACAGTAGTCACATTGTTAAATGATTAAGGGGCCGCTATTCAAGTGAGTATTATCTATAGGTATTATGTATATTATGTAGAAGCCGATGAATAACCCACAACCGCAATCCAAAGCGCCTGACCAATTATTTTTGTTTCTTTTTTTAGTTTTCTACGAGTATTTAGAGACAGCCCCATTGGTGGGTAACAGAGCTGGAATTGTCGTAATTGAAAACTGAAAATTATTTTTAAATCTCAAATTCTTTTTGTACATTACACACTTCTAACACAATTAAAATACAGGCCCTAAAAATCATCCTTACTTTTAGAAAATTAAAGTTCTTATAAAAGAACTGTTTCACCAAAAAGGACTACAAAGAGCCAAACAATTATAAAAAAAATTATTGAAAATTATTGAAATACCTGAAGGATTGAACATAATTAAAAATAGATAATATTCATTTGACACATAATTTTGGTGGAATAGAAACTAATATTGCTTTGAGGTAATATTGCTTTCATTTCATGTATGCGATAATTTACGTAATTTTTAAATCTAGCATATTGGGGAATAATCGTTCCTTCCCATCGCAATAGACGGGTAACCAGGTGCATATTGCTCTATTTGATTAAATTTATAGCAAGAATTTTGGAAAAACGAGCAGACCTGTTATATCGTATTACATATATGGACTTCGTCCAATCTTATATGTCTAATTATGTATATGTATGTATGTCAAATATAATTGGATCTAACGCAGGATACAAATAGATCTGAAGTGAGATATGTGTAGAAGTAGATATATCTTTGCCTAAATGTAATGGTATCTTATTAGATCAGATTGAATGTACTGGTTATTCGTCGTGCACAAAATCTATGACATGTAACGAAATGAAAGTTTGCTTTGTACCAGTCTAATTCAAAGGATGACTCATTTAGTATTGAACAAGGTGAACAAAGTAAAATATTTTTCGGAAGACAACAAAAAGAAAAAAAGGAAAGCAGTACAAAAAACAACGCAACGAACAAAAATCAGTATCAAAAAGACAATACGTATACGGTTAAAAATAATATATATATATTAAATATCCTCAGTTTGGGGCCACAATGAAAAATTCAACGGATGGAAATGTTCGCAGGTCACGGTATATCATATACGAATTCCATACATAAATACAATGAAATTAATAAGACCAAGTCAAGCACAACCTTGATTTCAACGGAAATTCAAATTCCGTTGCTATCATTTAAATCGCCACCCAACATGTTACTTTTTCTAATCGTTCGAGTTAACCGCTGAAATGAAGACCACAATTTTGGAGCAATTCGGAAAGCTGGACGGTGTTGGAAAACTCAACCGTGTACGCATGAGGAACATCGATTTATTCAAAATGATATTTATTGATTAATAGCGAGAAAACGATCATGGCCCGAAGAAGTATGCACATCCATACCAAGACTACAAATACTGGAAACGATGTAGAGACAAAAAAGATCCGATGGATACTCTGCGGTTCATTTGTTAGTGTGTGCGAGTCAGTAGAGACCCACCCGGTCCAAAACAACATGCATCATTTTGCAAACCAAACAACTGAAGAAACACAAAAGCAACGAACTCGCGAATACATTGCGTTAGCGCTGTCAACGGACGACGTTGTGTATTCACGCTTGACACGCTTTCATTCATAAACCGCATTGTTGTTGTTGGTGCTTCCCACTTGATTTGCATCAGGAACGAGGGGGTTGGTAGTATGGTACCAAATTTCTGATGTATTTAAAATAAATTTACAATATCAAAACCGAAACGAAGCTGAACTTTCGTGGAGGTGCCCGTCGGAAAGTATTATGCCAGTTCTTAACGGTTTTGCCGATTTTGATGTAATTTCACACAGAATCGTTTTGAAGCGTTTCAGCAGCCCAGGTATAGCTAAAGCCGCACAGAGGGGGCCAAAGTACGATACGTTGGGTTTGATACATTTTTAATATGCTGCCAAATCTACCATCCAACGTGTAATAACATTGAAACATCAGGGACACTTTTCTCAAGTGAAAAAGCTCAAGAATGAATAAAATAATTTCCAATTGATACTTCTGCCATTTTAACGTACTTACATATAGCGGTTTATTTTACCGTTCACTTGAAATTTTATTGCCGTTCGAAAATATGTTTTCCCAAATAATATAGATTTCTGTCTGCTTTACAATTGACCAAAAACTATAAAAAGGCAGAGGAAAATATTTTAATAAAATATGTTCTCAATCGCATATCTACCAAACTATAAGAGATAAGCGGACAAGTAAAGATGTTTTTGATGAATGAAGATAAGTGAACAAATAAACGGTCATATTCGGCCGATTGTTGGGGCCAAGTGATGGCGAAGCCGTCTGCCCGCCCGTTTATTCTATGTGGGATTTCTGTATATGCTTGAAATATAGTGTTGGTGATGCAAATAATTCGTTTGTAAGTTGATAACAAATTGTCACGGAACCGAGCTATGACAAGAAACTTATATTCGAATACCTACTATGGTTAAATAGTGTATGTGTGTAAGGAACTTTCTTTAATACATTAGTAGCCGAGTCCAGTGTCAATAGTATCATATCAGACTGTCAAAAGTACGCCAAATGATGCTCTTACACATCATGTTCATATAATAAGGGAATTAGTCGCATCCTCCTCAAAAACATCTTTTAAGACCAATAAATATAACAGGTAAAAAGAATTTAGACACATTTTAAACATCGTGATGATTAATATCATACGAGCTTGGACATCCGCAGCTGCGGACATTTTGCCGCAGCTATATATGTATATTATCATATGTGGGAGATGTCCACCGGTATCATGTATACCGGTCCCCGCCCGTCGTTTATCTTCTCTTCGATGTTGAAACTTATGCATTGAGATGTGTCAAGTTGTGGAAAAAATTAATAATTCTAAAGTATAAAAAATCAGTCACGGTTATTGCTTGCAATCGGCGAGCGCGAATGCTACAACTACACAAAAAGGCCTGAACTAAGCGTCACCGAGAAAACATATTAACATCCAACACACCGTCACTCCAACGGACTGACAAATGTCAATGCCAAATACTACACATACGAGTACATACGAACAATACGTATGAACGAACGTATTGCTTACATTCCACCACCAAAACAGGGTCATAAAACCCACCATAGAAAAAGTGAAAATGTTTGTGGCCTCAGTTAAGAACTATTTAGCAAATCAATACTAATCAACCATTCGGGAGATTTCGCTCCGTTGGTGCTGGCTAATGACTAACAGTGTTTATTGTGGCATAAATACAGACAAACGACTCGTTTGTATGTAAAATTGTCTTCATGTTTCTTGTTTCATTGATGTTTAACTATCGTTGCTAATTTGTTTAGAAGCAATGAATGAGAAAACCTGCTTAGAAGAAAAGATAGATAACCGAACGAGCAAAGAAAAAAAGACCGCAGAGATCGAGAATCTTAAAAAAACCAATAACACATACGTAATTATGAGTGCGCCTTATACGTACTAGATTCCGCTAAAACAGATCTCTATTGTTCTGAAAGAAGTGCATATAGAAGGCGTACGTTACAGATTTCAGGGATTATCAGAACTTTTAGTATAAAAACTAGACCACATTGTGGTTCGAGTTCAATGATCAAATAACTGGTTTGTGCAAGCGATAAAATAAAATTTAAACTGTCCTTTTATATGAAGGTTTCAACAAAACACGGACCGACAAAGTTGAAATCGTTCAAAGCTTTTAACTCCGAATTTAATTCTGGGTCAACCAATATATGTATATGTGAATAAATGTACATATATATGTGAAAATGTATATGTGTATACATATTCTGTAATTTTTAGTGTGTACATTTCGTTGTCGACAGGGTGGAACTTTATTGGGCATGGGCCGTACCGATCCATGTTTTGATGCGGCACCTCGACAAATGTAACATGGAAGCTTGCTCCCATAATATTACATTTTTTGTACTTATATTTTGTTGAGGAAAAAATGTGTGTCCCATCGATGCTAATGTTGTACAGTGGTGCAGATTGTTTATGTGATGTTTCTGATTGGTTTGCTCCAGACAAAATGATTTGTGGTTGGCCGTATATTCAAATTTCGTGAGTTACGTATGTTCGATTTTCGCATTTTTTTTCTGTTATGTTAGTACACATGTCTGTTATACATACATATATGTTGACAATATCAGCCATTCGGGATTGTCAGATTGTTTTTGACAGATAAAAAGGTTAGTCGTGTTTTGGTGTGGTTTTCGATTTTTCACTATTCAAAAAAATGGACTAAAGAAACTGTATTAAGTTTTGTGTAAAAAATTCAATTAAATGTGCAAGGACATTTGAAATGTTGACTATGGCGTTTGGCGAGCCTACTATCAGTAGAACACAAGTTCAATTGTGGTATATCCGGTTTAAGGAATGCCGAGATGTCAATGACGATGCTCGTCCTGGTCGCCCGAGCACGTCAGCATTAAAGTAGTGAAGAAAATGATTTTGGATAATCGTCGAATCACTATTAGAGAGTTTACCAAGGCATGAAACGTGCGGCAGCGAATATTGTTCTAAAATTGCTAAATATTGAGCAAAAACAACGTCGCATGGATATCGCTCAGGAGCTGTTGAATGTCGTCAACGGCGATCCAGATTTCCTCAAAAAGGTCATAACTAGTGACGAATCATGGGTGTATGGATATGACATTGAAACCAAAGCCCAATCATCCCAATGGAAACGTCCAGAAGAACCAAGACCGAAAAAAGCACGTCAAGTTCGATCAAATGTGAAGGTTTTGCTCACTGTTTTCTTCGATTGCAATGGTGTGGTGCATCATGAATTCTTGCCACAAATTCGTATGGTCTACATATATAAGCAATACTACCTTGAAGTTATGCGCCGTTTGCGCGAAGCAATTCGTCAGAAACGCACAGAATTGTGGAAAAACCAATCATGGATTTTGCACCATGATAACGCACCAGCTCACACATCGATGCTTGTGGGTGAGTTTTTGGCCAAAAACAAAACCGTAATCATGTCTCAATCACCGTATTCACCGTATGCACTTGGTATCATTTACGAGTATACGGGAAAGTAAACTAGAAAATATTTGTTGGATACTAAAGGTGATATTTTTGCATCATCGTTCACCAGCTCATTGTTAGACTCCAGAAACAAATAATGAAATAGATCAGAACATAATAGTTTCGTAAGATTTGCTATCGACTATTGACTGTGAAAGCAAAAACAAATGCGGAGTGATCTAAACTCAGATATCTTTTTAAAAATGCTATAAAGCGAACAACTTTGATAACTGGGAATTGTTAGAATTAGATCATTTATACGGTTGCTTTGGCTGGCTTCGTACAGCATCCTGTCAACATAATTGTTGACTGATTGTTTGATGGGGTTGAGCCGCCCCCAAAAAGTTGACAATCATGACTTTGTAGCACTCAAAGTGCGGCGTAGATTTTCTGATTATTTTGTTTGATAACATGATTTTATTTTAAAAATTATCCGGAAATACTTTTGTATTTCTTCGTTATTTGTGTAATGTTGTCTTCTAAAAAACAAACTTCCAAAGTAATGATTTTTCGAGAAACATTTAATATCTCCAATAACGAATTTTGAATTTCGTTTATCCTCGTAAGCAATATGACTCAAAATGATAATTGTGTTTTAACGATAAAAAAAGTAGTATAAAAATATAACAAAAATCTGATTTGGGTATTATTAAAAGGAGTACAAAGTTGCTCTATTTGATGTGAAATGTCTCATATTTAAATACGTATGTATAAGAATTTGTGGATAACGCCATTGTAATGGACAGTGAGTAACTGAAAACAATGTTTGTCAACATTTAAAACCTTAAGGCTAACAAAAACTTGCAAGAATACAACAACAGCTGTTTTACTTTTTCAACAACAATGTCACCTATTGACAGCGGTTGCTGCAGTACAGTGCTGCTATCGTTGAAGTTTTCAGCCGCTGCATATACTTAAAGCTACCAGGAAACCAGTTGTGCTGGTATGATTTTCTGGTAATTGCTCTACGACATTTCAGAAAAACCAATACTGGTCATTGTTCAAAATAATATAATAATATGGCGCGTTTGGTATTTGGTTTTGTTTCCTTTCTTCATTACAATTTCATATTGTTGTTGTTTTTTACTTCATATTAAAACTTGAACAAAACAGATGTCAGGTGACAAGCACAGGTAGGAATCGCTAAATCTGACAATTACTTGCATGGACGGAGGTATTGTACTTCGCAGATGGAGGGGTTTCATTATTTTTTTCAAAATAAACATTCGATACCTTATACCCAATTGCGTCTCAACGACGGTTTAACCATTGGTTCTCCTAGTGTACGAGCAAGGTCAGTCCTCTCCGAATCGAATCCATGGAAATACGGAATAAACCAGAACACGTTAATCAAATCGAAGGGCTCGCCAAACTATAATGTCAATAACAATTAAAAATTCTGCTAATCGAAATTGAGCCTACAAATGTCACTTTTTTACAAATATGATTGAGAGGTTTTTCTTTTTCGAATCTGTCAGATATGAATTTTTGATTGGGCATCCTTGCAACAACAGCTCAAAACCTCAGGTGGGATGGCAACTAAGAACATGCGCGATATCAACTCATATCCTCAAAATAAATTTACTATTGACTGTCAGTCTGCTTTGCAACTGATCAAACTTTTAATAAGCGTTCAGCTTTCACAGTTTATCTTCCCCTATGTGGTGAAAATATCTGTGGAAAATTAAACGTAGTAAATATACAACATTTCAATGCTTTAAAGTGATCTTGCAAAT
The DNA here is from genome assembly GCA_019455685.1 of Philornis downsi. Classification (NCBI taxonomy): domain Eukaryota; kingdom Metazoa; phylum Arthropoda; class Insecta; order Diptera; family Muscidae; genus Philornis; species Philornis downsi. The sequence continues at coordinate 245,284 of JAHXMU010026435.1, forward strand.
GGAAATGTCTTAATTACAATGTACTACTATATATTACTTATTATAAAAATTCGTATAAATACGTCTTTGTCTTAAATAAGAATAAATGAAATGCAGCAGCACATAACGGTCTAACTAATTCATTAAAAGATATATAATTATCTCTTGGGCAACGTGACCCTGCAATAAAACAATCGATTCAGGAACAATAACCCAATTTTTTTTCACGCAATCTAAATGTATAGTTAGTTATATGAGCAGAAAAAACAATTATTACACATTTTAGTCAAGTTGGGAAATCTTAAAATGTCACTCATAGTATAATAACAAATTTTATGTTTTCAATAAGTGGAGGAAATCCAATAATTTTATAAGATCCATTAAACCAACAAATTCCGCCCATTATTTGATAACAGCATACTTTCAAAACTCAGAGTATTGTAATTCTAAATTCAAAACAGCCTAAGAATTTTTTAAAGAATTTTTTTTAGAATTTTTAGTTAAATTTGTATTTGTATAAACAAACAAAATACAAATTAAAATTAACATTATTTTATAATACATATATATATATATATATATATTTATTTATTATAATTTTATTTTTCAGAATTTTTTGAAAATGATAAAATGATAAGAGATATAATAGAACAATTGTGCAGTGTTACGTTGAGTCGGCTGCAGTAATTAAAAATCATTCAAATTGCATGCACTATCACCCTACTATACACATATCCGCGAATACCTGAAACATTTAAGTATTTCTCCCGGTTTCCCGGGAAATGAAATAGTCACTTTGATCTGTAGTTTTAGTTCGGTTGGCTGAAACGATAATTAGTAGTAACAGTGAAAAATTGTTTTTACCCCTTATTCCTCTACATACATATAAATAAATCTATGTACATTATTTGAAAAATATCTAAAATTTTAGAAACTATACAAAACGACGATTGTTTTTCGAAAATTAATCTTTTCTCTGTAGTTTCTAATAGGTAGGCAGGGGAAACCTGGATTTTGGTCACTGCGTTGTTTAATAATACTTGAGAAAACTTAAAGAAATCGACCGGCTAACAACAGGCCTTTTGCTATCTCCCGTACAAATGAAAATTTAACCTTATTTTCTTACGTTCATACTAAGTTTACTAAATTCAGCCAAATTTGTGTTGCAAAGTTAGTTTAGCAATCATAGAGGAATCTTTCCCTTTTGATATCTCTCATACAAATATCTCATACAAATACAAATCTCTCACGATTTGCCGAAACTCAATCTTTCCCCCGTAATTTCCAATTGGTGTGAACCAGTAATCTGCATTTTTGTCTGTTATAAACCGACCTGAGTTATTATACCACTAATTTCCGTGTGAAATAAAATCATAAACATATAAAATATAGGGAAAACGAAATCCTTATTGGAACTGTGCACTAGAATTAAATGTATTACAGTTTTTATGTGCATAGCCAACATATGGGGACACAGACTATAACCACAACACATTTTAAAAGAGATAATGTTCGAATTATCCACTTTAAGCCCTCATTTATCGCTTTTTATGTACTTTTGCACCCCCTTTGACAGAAATTATCTCATACGTTTGTTAAACACTTTATTTAGTGAATACAAAAATACCACATCCCCTGTATACGCCCGAAATTCTCAGTTATTTGATTCACCAATATAAACATTGTTTCTTATTAAAAATGCGTTGTATTTCTAATAGATTTCAAGTTAATCGATGAAATTTTTGTTTGTCTCCCATAGCATTATTATATTCGGTAAAATTTATTAAACCAAAACAAAGCTTCACTATAAACAATGAATCGGAAATTGACACCATCTAAATTCATTGCGTAATATTTATAATATTTATAATTTATATTTATAATTTCATTAGTAAAAGTATCTCGATATTTTCTTTTAATTTCCATGGGTATTTGCAAGAAAGTTTTAAACGTTGAAGTACATTTCCGTTAGCAAGAGTTATTGTTGTTCCCAACACGATGGTTAGTGTAGGCTACTGTGGTACTGCTTACAATTTTGACAACTTCTCTCATCCATCGATGATTATCAAAATCGCCTCCTATCGATTTCATCAAATACAGGCTGGATGAATATTAAAAGTTTTTTTTTTCAGAAGTATGTCAAAAGGTTTACACCTTCTAACTCTGTTAAGATGATAATATAATTTTTGAAAAAAATGCAGAAATGTTTATCGTTTTTGAGGTGTGTTCAGTTCTTGTATTTCCGATTTGAACGATTTCGCACATTTGTGACATCCGCGGCACGTATATAAATACATATAGAGGCCGATGTACCTGTTCGTCGCAAGACAGATGGTTGTGTCAGAGACAGTCTCTTCTCATGCATAATACATGATCGGCTTCACTTTTTTTTCAAATAAAAATTATAGTTTTTAGCATTTTGTAATATCCGGAATTGGAACGGTCGGTTAAAAAGTGTATAAGTTAATGTAGTGTCTTTCGGTATATATACACCACCATCACATATTACTTTTAATTGACCAATAAACGTATATATAATTAAAAAAACACCGGCTATATATAATATTGTTATTTTATGGGCCTCTACGATATGTCATGAGCTATAATATCAACTAACATTTAGTAGGACAATTATCTCGCCGGTTGAAAATGTAAAAGAAATTTCCCAATGAACCCATGTAAAGCTATAACAGCCAAATATTGATATACATGTTATATTTTGAGTAGTCTTAGTTTTTCCTTGAAAAATCTGCTTCACAACTAACAGCCTTTTTTGGGAGATATTCTATATATATTATTCTGTTGATTTTATAATAGTATTTTCGTTGAATGATTCCCCAAGAAGGGTATGTCCTATTCCGAAAAAAAAAAAACATAATACTTCTATTTTCAACTTTATATTTTGCGTGACCCTAAATTTTCGTTTCACGAGAAAGCTTTACATGCCGGTGTCAATATTAAAACTAAAACTGAAGCATTTGGTACTCTTATGTTAGCTCGATTGTTCCGCTTTCAAATGGTTCTTTAAGTCCGAGTATGAAATTCAAATGGGTTATAAAACAATATTACGAGCTAACATTGAATTGGTTTTTTGGTTCTATGCCAACTTGAAAATTTCAACTAAATAACCGAAACAAACAGAAATAGAGAAACATTTGGCATCACGTCTGAAATGCAATAGTAAGAATTTATTCCTGTAATACTCTACTTGAAATTGAATAGCTTTAGTATTCGTCTGTCTGCTAAGACTGGTAACTATACTACATTGTAATATGTAATAAATAATAAACCCCAATCAAAATGCGTTAAACTACGTTACTGTGGTCTGTAAATTGAGACCTAGCATCGTTCTATATCAAGATTGGGTAATATTTCATTTGAAATTATTAATATATGTACGTACGTAGAGAGGTTAGATTGCTGATGCTTAATTGCAAACTAAGTTACATTCACTAACGAACTGGGCAAAATGCATTAAAGCCTCCTGGAAAGAGTCGCTCTCTCCTAATCTATGGCATCTATGCCTTTGTCTTTGGAAAAACGCTGCTGCACTGCCCACGAATATTTATTTTCGCACCTCGTACACGAAGATATCTACGTTTCCTTCCATTCCCAAGCAACAAACCAATAGGTTTACTGACCATTATTCCAACACCCAAAGCCGCGAAGAGCAATATCTGTGTTAAAGTGTTAGTTGTTGGAGCGAACCTACCGCGAAATGTCAACGGGGACAATAACACCAACGTCACACGTACGGCAGAGGGATGTTAGCCCAGGGCTGGACAACCGTGATGTAAGGTGTATTGTAAGCTGACGACTGAGAATCGCCAAGCAAATCGTCGGACACCAACAATAGACTACAGATTCGAGGCGACCCACAGTTACATATCATCATGTACAAATATACTTACAAATAGACACACTTGTTACATATGTGTTCGTGTGTGTCCAACAATGAATGTGGACGACCACAAACCCGGTTAGTTTGCACATGACTGCAGCCATCAACACCAAAGTACAGCGAACGACCCATTTGGAACCGGTTTGTTTGCTGCCTTTGCTTTACGCTCTTTATCAGATTTCGATTATGAAATGGAAAACAAAAACTAATTTAGCTCTGTCCACTTGAATTTAAAACGAATTCCCTCAAAACGAAATACACAAGTATAGTTCACTGGAACGATTCTTGGATAGTAATGTGAAATAATGTTTTCTATTTGGAATTCATGTCGTCAATTGACCAGTGTGCCTGACTTCTGTGCGAATATTAGATGCGAGAACTCATGAAACTGTTTGTGCCTCCACCATGCAAATTGTCAGCTTCCATACAAAAGAAAAACAAAAACACCTTTTAAACACATTTTGTAAGTTAAAACCAAAAATAGTTTTCATGCATTTAAAATATAATAATTTTTCCATCCCGGCAACTCCAACAACAAAACCTTCGGTGTCAGATATTCAGCGCTGTAATATTTTGATATCCCAAACTAACTTATTTATAAGACAAATTTAATTTGTACTCGTATTCTTTAATAATTATTGTTCACAGCGTTTTGTATGTCTGTTACTTATTTTTCTCCATAATTGGCGGAATATGTAGGAAATAATAATGATTCTATAATCAATATATATATATAATATATACTCGTATGCTATATGTGTCGAAATAATTGTATTAAGCCTGCTTTATGAAATCAACTAATCTGTCCAAGTCGAACATAAGTTAAACCAAGTAGCACAACATCTTTAACGAAAGGCTTACATAAAGTTGCCAGCAATCAGCACTATCTGCTCCAATGAACTCCATGCAACTCGAAAAACTCATCCGATGAAAGCATTTGTAACCAGCAACTTTTTTAAAAATTCACAGTTACGTTCTAATTGTGGGCATAGCTACATATGGACTTCCATAATAAGTCCACTTATATGAGGATTAGTCAGTACATCCTCTATACACTGCAGATGTAATCCGTTGTGGTGGATATGAGCTTTGACCCAGCCAAAGTTATGGCACCTGTCTACATTGAGCACAATAATTTTTATACCTTCAACCGAAGGAATAAAGCCACACACCAATTGATACGGTAAAAAATATAACAACCAGGACGGAAATGGTAATGGTTTTACAAAAATTATCACATTTAGAATAACAGTTTGTGGAAGATGTGAATTCGACAGCCGCAGTACATCGTTTTCGTTACAAATTTCGTTACAAAACTGCTAATTTTAAGTAATTCCAAGCAAAGAAATCACTCGAACGCAGCCACTGTTACAACTGGGCTTTAAGTAGGTTCAAGTTCTGCATATTTATCATGTGAAATCGCACCGCTTGTTGGTGCACTTGATCTTCGGTTATAGTTCGACTTGATACTAGTTGCGTTTGAAGTTGCATTTTGAAATATAATTTTGCAAATTTAACTTTCATGCAACAATGTGCTCAATGACGGCCCCATTTGGGATATTTTCAATAAGTGTAAATCGAAACATATGATTTTCATATCTAGTTTCATTCAAATCTACATATACATACATATATATAAACACGAGGCAAAGTTCGTACCATTGACTTAGGTCATTGCACAAAGGTAACAATATCGCACAACAAAATGTTTCTCATCCACCATGCGAACTCATACAAATGTACACAGACCTGCGCACACAAGTACAAGTAAGTCTACAGGTAAGTACGATTGCAAATTTTGCTCAATTTCGATTGTTTATGTTCAACTATTGAACAAATCGCACAAGTATATGTACAGGGGCGCAATATTTAATACGATCATCCCTTTCGAATTGCTTCAGATCGTAGATTATACAAACGTTTTTTTAAACAGCACACGCTCATGCGAACATACCTTAATGTATTCTGACGAAGTATAAAGGAAAAGAAGAAGACTACACGGAAACAACAACAACAAGAGTTCAACGAACTTAAAGGCCAAGTTACAACTTAGGTTGCAGTTGAAGAAGAAGCGTCCACTTGTAAGATAGTATTGCATGCGAAATTAATATTTTCGATAGAAGATTTACGAAGCTTTACGACAGCATGCTAACCCACGCATTATGAGCCTGACAACAAGAGTTACGGAAAGTTATCGGCATCTGAAAACCTAAATGCGCCAGGCAGATGGCGCGGGAAGAGTCTCAACACAAAGGTATTTTGTTGGGAACTAACAATTTTTTTCTTACTATGGCCGGCCAACAGAGCCAGCACAAGTGACTCATAATCAGGAAATGCATAAAATGCGCTTAGGCGCGAGGGAAGGGGGCTGTTTGCCAACCAAGTGGTCGCCAAAACCTGCCAATACTAATTGCAAACGAGTCGCATTCCAAAAATGCGTTTTTTTGTTTTGCTTTCCATTGTTTGTTTTATTGAAACAATGCAAAACGAGTTCATGCGATTGAAATGCACGTTTGGCGTTCTTCAATTGCAAATTGCACGTTATTCCCGTTGAAAATCAATCCAAAACAATAACGACCACTTCGAAAAAAGTAACAACAAATATGTCCAAAACAATACGGTTGTTTGAGACAGCCGTCATCGTATGCTGAAATTGTTTAGTGTCACGTAAATGTTGATATCCATTCACCCAAATAGAAGCAACAAAATACATACATACTCGTACTTCCACTAGATGCCTGTACCGTTCATTCAAACACGCCAGATACGATTACAACGACTTGTGATCAGAATTCGTTAATACCTTTTTTTGGGATGGTATGGAGATTGACCCCATCCCGCAATTTCTTATCAACTACAATTCAATGATCCTGTAATGTGGTAATCTTGGTAGATGACCTTCTTCATTCTATACATCGTTTTTAATAAAAGGTTGCGAATGGAAAGTTCCTGAAGGCCTCCTTAGAAAACTGGAAGACACGCTGGCACATTCAAATTTCCTTTGAAAATAGCACTTGGAGAGGATAGAGGAAATCATTGTGGCAATCCCGCTTGAAAATCCATAGGTATGTGCGTCGGAAGTGAGAGTAGTTCTGCTAGAAGACATGATTTGGGGAATAATAGAAAGACAGCTTATGCACTCGTTAAATACAACAAAGGTTGGGTGACATTGCAGAGCAGAGATTTCCACCGTCGTTCCTCATAGAAAATTCATTTCAATCCTTGAGCAGAATGCTCCCATTCATCATGTATGCAGACACACATGCTTTCATTCGACCTAATGAACGTTACAACAAGACAAAATCCAAAAACAATCACCCAATATCGTCGCTTAATCCTGGTATTTAAGACAATTCCATTTGGGTAATTTTACCTTTCTTTCTACAAGGTTAAATGCCAATGTAGAACAACGTAGAAAAAGATAATGTAAACAAAATGTAAAGCAGTTGATGGATGAAACTCATAACAATAATGCTGTTTTTAATTTTCAACATGTTTGTCCATTGAACTGTAATGGGTAATGTACGGTTTCTGGATCCCATGTCGAACAATTACCAGAATAATAATCCCGCTTCGACGTTACGGATGCACTGCACTTTTTTACAATACTATTGCTGAGGTCGCCTGGGAATATTTTGATATTACAAAAACGAGGAGCGACGCTACTTCATCAGGGTTGTAAACAGATTTTTAGTCTCCATAGTTCGTTTCAAACAACACTGTATTGGACGCCATTGAGGCCAAAACGCCAAAGAGGAATTCCGTTTGTGGAATATGCAGGTATTTCATGCTAACGCCTGCGTTTAGATGACCAACAGACGGAAATTACTTTTTCTTCACAATAGAGGTAAGACTTAGTGATAGTACAACTGTCTCACAAATATATGTGTACTAATTTCGTCGAAAATGGCGTTGCTTTTTAAGTTTTGAAATGTTTAAAGTTTTACGCTAGCACTGTTAAATATTATAGCATTTATGTACTCTAGAAACACGACAAATATTTCAGGTATTGAACGTAGATCAATCAATGTTCCATTCGCAAAAATTTTTGGACGTTTTTATGCCAACCAACACCACCATTTTATTAGTCCTCATACTATGATAGGTGACCGGGTCGAAGCTTATATACCATCCAAGACGAATTGCGGCTAACAAGGTCTTGAACAACTTGGCGGTACGGCGTAGCTATAGTGCGCGTGGCTACTTAGATCGTCTTTCCAATTATCCACCGAAGCACATTTTTAGTATTTTTCAACAACCGCACCCTAATTTGATCCCTTACAGATGTATTAAAACTGGATTAGGTTCCTTTCCGCGTCTATTAACTGCCATTGTAACAAATGAATGGTAAAAATGTTAGAAAAATTATGAAATACTACAACTTCTTAAAAGGTGGATTTAGCGGTTGTGTGAGCAAATTTTTTCCTACCGGACTAATTCTCACTTTGCCTGTTAGCACAATGCAAATTTGTACGTTTTGGTATTGGGAATTTATTTTCCCACCGTCCAACCTTATATTGCTATTTATTAATAAATAAATGAAAAACTTGATCAAAAATATTCAAAAGTTCTGTTTTTGTTTTCATACTGGACCGATTTTTTCCAATTTCGAACTTAATCGGTTTACAAGACACTTTCTTGCAAAATTCCAGCCTTCTACTTCAAACGGTTTGTTCCTATCTCGTTTTCAACAGGCACACGCACAGGCAGGCAAACGTGCTTGGATCGACGTTGATTTTTATGACAACCATAAATACACATATGGTCGAAAAAATAAGTACATCTGCTTATTTTTCCTTTATGTTTAACGTTAGTTACTTTAACGGTAAGTAAATATGGCAATTATTTTTTATTTAAATAACTTTAATATGGGTAATGCCTTTAAAAGTAAAAACAAAACTTGGGCTTCCCCGTCGTTTTCATTTTGAGTTAATTTTGTTCAGGTGCGATTTCAGTACTTGGTCAAAATAATAAATAAATTGCTCAATTAATATTTTCGAAGTCGGCTGTAATCTTTTTGAAAAGGCATATTATTTTACTGTTGTTTATCTTTATTCATAACAAAATATATAGTAAAAAAAATCAGCCATGGGTCGAAAGTCATTGTTCTCTGAAGGAGAGAAAATTTGTCTCAAGACTAAGAGAAAGTGACCAAAGTCTTCGTTCTATAGCAGAAACTATGAATCGGTCGCTATTTTTTGCACAAAATGCTTTAAAGCCTAAAAGCATATCGAAACTCGTTGAAGACGCAAAAAAAAAAAAAAAAACTTCAAAAACAACAGATATCCGTTTTGTAACACTTCCGAACAAGCACCCGTTTGTGTCTTCAAGAGTGATTTCAGCAGATATTGGAAATGTAATTTCATTGCGAACGGATCGTCGTAGACTACAAGAAGCACATTTACCAGGGCGGGTAGTCAAAAGAGTTCCTCTGCTTAGACAAAAAAAAAAAAAAAA
>JAHXMU010026435.1:254630-282445 GCA_019455685.1 Philornis downsi
AAAAAAAAAAAAAAAAAAATAAGCAAGCCAAAACAAATATCTGCTGGGAAATTCAAATAAAAATAAATAGAATGTCTAAGCTCTCTTCAATCACAAGAAATTTGTTGAAGTTTTACAGTTTTTACCACATTTCCTTTGCAAATAGGGAATTACATTACTTTTACTATTGTACTGAATTGAGAGTATTGTTCAATGACGGGTGCAAACTTTTCTGTTGGACATAAATTCTCGAGAATTGCCATCACTTAAAGAATGACAGCTAAGGTACAAGACCTGACCTTCCGACCACGTTCACGTAGATAGACATATACCAACATATAAGAAAGATTATACCACAGGCGACCATCAGGCAATTCGAAAATAGTATTAAGTTAATAATTATAAAATTACGTCAATTTAAAAGAGGCCAATATTCGTTAGTTTCAAATAACGTTTTTGTCATTTTTTAAATTGAGAAGGTGTGCAGAATATAACAACAATCAAAGAATGTATTGTTGTTGTCCTCAGTATGAGTATATTTTCCACTTTTACAATTTCTCAAAACGAAACCTTCCGTAATAGCTGCTCGATCAACGTAAGATTTAAATGAAAGGTGTATCCAATTTTAGATGAATGATGTATAGTTAACAAAGTTGGCGGTACCAAAATTACACAGTAGTTTTTGCTTTCCTGTGCAAAACGTTTTTTTTTATATATCCTCGGCTCTACCGCTCCAAGTTCAAACCAGAGTTGATGAAACCAATTTTTGTGTAAATCCCTTTTCATTTGCAACCAACCAGTCGGCCGTATAGCTAAAGATAAGGAAGAATTTTTCAGTAATTATACCGTGAACGAATCATGAACAACCAGATTCCAAATTCCGTTTTAGACCTTAGTAGCAACAACTAATCCGAAAAATGAATCCTGATAGAGTGCATGAATGTATGTGTGTGTGTGCGTATCCTCATAGCCAGCCAATGAAAACAACGATTACCACGGTGGACTACAAGATACTAGACAATAGTTCTTTACCTTGGTGGCGGCAGCAGCAGCAGCAGCAGTAATGGCAGAATATAAAAGTTAAGAGGGAATGCGAAAAAGTTACTTGATTTTTTGGCTTGCTTGCTAAACACTCATGCGAGCACAAATGTTGCAAGCACATTCACTGGCACAGACACAATAGATGCAGCAACTGAGAGTCAGTAACCGTGTATTCTTTAGATTGGCTTCCAACAATCAATCTCCCACTTGCATTTGAGGTTTCTTTCGTAACTTCTTAATCTGAAAGGAGCGCGAAATGTCACATTTGATTACAAACGATTTTCTGGAATTTTCTTTTGGTTTATTCTTTTGCGAAAGCTTTATTGTTTTGTGAATTCTTAGGCGATTAGTAGTGAGTAGCTGCAAGTAGTTGCGGATGCAGATGGACGAATATAGTTGCACAGCTGCGTGGCAGTATGCAGGCAGACTGTCATGAGGAGACGAGTACTCTCCGCTGGCTTAGAGATCACAGAGCCATTAGCAACAGTAACTGCAAAACTCGCCACACGCCCAGCTGGAGCAGAAACTAGGGTTGCCGTTATTCTGTGACCAATCAATATTTAAACACAAATCGCGCATTTGTTTATTTCGGCTAAGAAAACTACTAAACATCGAACATTTACACACATACATATGTATGTAAGTGGAGGAGGTCGTGTATGTGTTTTTCCTCAAACGATGTTAACGCAGAAAAAATGCATGCGAAACTTGATCGTTTACAAACGGCCAGTTTGACAAACCGTCCATGCAAAATGTAACAATAAGAAGACAAAAACAAAAACAGACAACCCGCAACGTTCGCTGTCATAAATCTTTACAAAATCAAAGAAATCCAACTGCTGCAGCAATAACACTCGATCGCAAAAATAGCAAAACAAAAAACTTTTCGGCAGGTACGACATAAACAGCTCATTAAAGTGCGGACAGTCGATACGAGCAACGAGCAATCAGTTTGCTGTTGGGATACTCGTACCACCACCACCATCTTATTCACTATCTGCCGTATAACGCTTTTGATTCGAAACTGAACGGAAATATTTTGAAAAACGTAACTAACACACAACTCACGAATTTCCTCAGCTGATCACTTTTCGCATGCGAATTTTCAACTCGATGTGTGTATTCGTGTTTTAAACGTGGAGATTCTTTTGTTCACCAGTCGTTAACCGAGAACGCGGCGCGGACATACCGATGTTGAAAATCTTATGATATAAAATTTCATCTACTCTGTGGACTCTCTTCTTTCTTTGTATTCTTGTTTTCTTTTTATGAAAAATTATAGATTTTTTGTTTATTTTAGAATGCCACTTCGACCATATGAGACATCTCCCGCTCCCCGTTTGACAACGTCCGTTATGTTCACCGTTTCGCAGACAACTGAACTTTGTGTGAAACTTTATAGAAAGGTTTGAGTCATTGTTGCTCGTTTTGTCTCATAGCTTGGCCACCATTACTAAACGCACAACAGCAGAGCACTCGGCTCTGAACACTATATTGGCTCTTTTTCCATTACACTTTTCTCCATTTGAGCTGGGCTTAATGGCGTGAGAACAGCATATACACATTTAACTATGCTGAGAAACTGTATTATAGATTACTGGCAGAGAGATTTACATCGAAGTTTGATACCTCATTTGTTGCCGCAGGTTTTTGGCTCTTTTTTTGTATGATGTGAAGAAGTGCCCTCGCAAATTAAAATACTCGAAGTTCTACATTTTACCTTAACGCTTATAATACAAACTCTCTATCTTCTCTCTCCTTCTCCACCACCCTCAAACTAGATGTAATGCATTTATTTTGTCAGAATTCAGAGCTACATTGTAATGGTTGCCATTATCTGACCAACACAAGGAGTTAGTACAAAAGCCCAGTAAACATTTAGGTATTGCTCCACGCATATGGAAAGTTCTTGGTATAGGCCGATCGATTAGTTGACGTTATCACTATTTGCTGAGACCCATTTCCTTTTTTTTCAATTCAAAACAAACTCAGTTACCACCGGATTTTATGTAAATGTAATACTTGGATTGACTTACACAAAGAAACTGACTTGGTATGCAGGAACTAAATATATCAGACAATTCACATTGCAGAAAATTTTTCAGCAAACATAAACAATCTGTGTCGTGTCAGCATATTTTACCATTCGTTCACATGCAAATTTTTAAAATACAAATTTATCAATTTACATGAAAAACAATTACAAACAAATATTGAAACAAAAATTTTACAAGGTGTTGATGTAATGTTCACTAGAAAATTCCGTTTTATACTACATTAATTTTACTTATGGGTGTTTCCAAACATATGAACGGATTTTACAGATTTCACTTCAATAAAAAAATTACGTAACTAATGATTTGAGGGATATCAGGATATCATCATTGGTTACGATAAGGGCTGTGGAGTTTTACTGAAATTATGAGACTTGAACTCGAGCCCTACAATTATTTAGTTTTCCAGTCGTGTTTAAGTTGTTTATTTTATGAAGGAAACATTGTTTTTATTTATTGGTGAAAACCCATGTGTTACTCGCTAAACTAACAAATATTCAGAACACTTTATCGCCTGCTATATCGACTGCAACACATAAACAAGTTCTGACTACATATTACAAATTTTGGGAATCTATCTGCTAATTCTTGGGCAGATTTACACAGACCATTAATTTACTGAATGCACGTATCTTACATAGTTTCGGATGTCGTCCACCACATAACAAGTAATTCTGGAAAATATTTATATATATTAACCAAAACGCGAGAAGTTTTAACAAATTAACTTCTGTGTAACTTTCGAATAACTGGCATTTGCACAAGTATTCTCCTTATAGCCCGATTTGACTTTCGGACTTTTTTCTTTGGATTTATTTCAAACCTCTTGTTTATGTAAACAAGCTATAGGATTGGCTGCCCTAAAAGAGGATATTAAAGACGTAGGAAACAAAGTATTGCGAAATGCTCCGAAACGCGCTCAACTGCAGTTTCTGATAGTGTTTTCTCAACAAGATATCATTTAAGTTTAAATTTTTTATAAGAAGCCGAAAATAGGTGTTATTATTAATGGAATTTTGAAGTAAAGAAATCATTGTGAAAGAGCCGTCCTAGAAATACTTTAGGTACGACAAAAACATTGTTCATTTAATTTCGCATTAAATTTTTATTTTTTTATGTTTATATAAATATATAATAATTATTTTTAATACGCTATATCAACTATCAAAAAAAAAAAATTATTGTATTAGGTGCGATTATTGTATTAGGTGCGCAACTAAGTTCTCGCTTTTTTTTTATAAAAATGCAAAATGTTTACATACAAATGATTCATTGAAAATATTGCCCATCGCTAGCTACCATTAACCTTTTCGTATCCTTCTGGCAAGGCTTGAATTGCATCACGGCAAACTGTTCATCTTTTGATGCTATCCACGCGTCTACCTATTCCATGATGGCGTCATATGAGTGGAACTGCTGGTCAGCCAGGCCGCCATCAAACCGAACAAGTGATAATCGGACGTGAGGCCGAGCGTTGTCGTGCTGAACAATCACTTTTTCGTGCCTCTCCGCGTATTGTGGGCGTTTTTCAAGTAGAGCTTGGCTCAGTCGCGTCGATACCAATCCCAGGTGATGGTTTTCCTTGCTTTCAACAGCTCGTAATAAGTAACAAGGACGTGGTCCAACCAAATACAGAACATAAATATGAATATTCGGCCTAGGCGACAAGTAGAAGAATGACCGCGCAGTCCCAATGATTTTCTTTTCTTTAGATTGCTATAATGAACCCAGCTGTTCATAGGCGAAAAAACGACGCTCAACGTCCCTTGGCTTCAACTCATAAGAAACCCCAAGTTCCTTACTTTTGAATCATTTCCAACGCATGCAATCATTTGGAAATGGTTTGGCGGGTAACTCCTAACACTGTAGCAAGCTCTACTTGCGTTTGACACGGATCCCCATCAAGCAATGCCGTCAATTCAGTGGTTTTTCGTCTTCCTTCACGAACGATCGTCAATCACCGTCAATCATGAACCATCAAAATAACCTTCTTTAAAGCGACGGAACCAATCTCGACACGTTGTTTCATTTAAAGCAACATCTCCGCGGAAGAAGAAAACCAATACTTCCCGCATATGACGATTATTTGGCAAAAATCATACATATTTACACAACCAAATAAATATGTCGTCAAAAGACAATCACTATTGTGTCGAGGCGGTATATTTACCACGTGCCTAAGTTTGGCCCATAACGTTTAAGTTATGGCAGAATAGACTGGCACTTACAGCTGACGCCATCTGTTGACAAACAGCGGGAGCTAAGTTGCTCACATAATAGAAGAAGACATATCCGTTTCCACAGTATTTGGTTATAACAAGATGATACCACGCAAATTGCCCAAACAAATTAATATCCAGAAACCCCACATTCCGCTGGCCCGCAAGGTAACCTGCCCTGAGTGCATCAGACTTTTTTTATGGGGTTATGTCAAGCAAGAGGTGTACAAAACGAAACCAAGGAATTTGACTAAATTAAAGCAGCCCTTTAAAACGATAATTGAGGCGATCCCGAATGAATAATTTTCTGATAAGGTGTCACATATGCGTGAATGAGCGTGGACGTCATTTACGGGCTATCATCTTCAAACTTCAATTCCCAAGCATTTTTCTGATTGATTTAATTCTAGTAAGCAACAAATACGAACAAAAAACAATTAAAATAACAAAGCGACAAAAATCGAAAGATTGACGTTTTCAGCTGACTTAGCTGGCAAATCATCGGCACAACCACCTCTATACAGAGAACAGCAGGTGGGCAAATTCGGTACATTATGAAAAAACTTGCACATTACAATAATAGAATAGATAATATAATTTGTTGGCAAATTTACATTCTATTCACTTGTTAAAAGCTAGATGTGATGGAAGTCAATAGACACAGGAAATAACAATTTCAGTTTGCGCAGTTTTTAGGGGGCTGCTCTAACTATGAGTGTAGTTATTGTAACATTGCATTTCAAAAACTCATAAGATTGATATATTCCAGGTAAATAAACACAATTTAGGATGGCATGTGATAGATAGGGTAGGGAACCACTCCCATTTATACCTATTTGTAAGGGACCGATCTAGCTTTTGTGACCCAGAAGGCGAATCCAGTTTTCGAAAATTTCGGTACGTCAAAAATAAAATTTCTTCAGTTGTTAAAAACACAAATGGATAATTCATAAACGAATTATTTAATCAAAACGTTAATAAACATTGGTACGAAAGTACGAGTATAGTACCAGATGTCAATTGTATTAAGGTTAGCGATCATTATATTTTAATTATTTTTCCATATTTTTAATTATTTTTCCACTTATAGCTTACACGATAAAATGGTAAGACATTTAAGACAAATGTCCATATGAATATCGATTACGGACGTAGTTATTTTGTGGTTTGGCTACTCTTTGTAGGAATGACCTTCTTATTTAATTTTCTTTCGTGATATCCCGCAAATTATAGCAAATTCGTAAAATAGGAGATATGATGACATAAAAATCTCGAAAGCTCTACGTTCCACCACTTCGACCACATTTCTTTTAAAAATGTGACGTCCTGGAAAATGAGGATCCTAGGAAACTTATGCTTATCCATTAACCTCAACCTTAATTTGATACACAGAATCATTACTTCGCCCGAGAGAACGAAGGTGTATTTTATTAATTACAATGAATTTCCACTTTTCTAAAAATTATATCATCAATATAGATAGATATCGCAAAGTAATAACGTAAAAACCTTAAGGATAATGCAGTATAATGTGGAAAGTCTTGTAACTTTTAATGGCCTGTTACATAATACATTTGGACGTCTACGACCACCCGACGGAATATAAAACTCTTGTGTACGTATGCCCTCCATGTTCAATGCTACCGTACGCCAACAAGTCAGGCTTTTCTTATTTTATGATTCCATGCATAGAATCTTCTGTGTGTTACAGTCGTTCAAACATTGACAATATTATGACATTTGTGAATCCATCAATTTCATTCGCGATTTTATGACGTCAAGCACAAGCGCATTTGGTTTATCAGAATAATTATTCCGGGTTTATGACGTCAGGTATAAGCGCAACGTGTTCGTGCAATAGATATCTTTAAGGTGATTTACCGGAGTTATTAGTTGGAACTTTAATTGGCGTAGAAGATTTCATACGTCATTTTCCAACTCAACGGTGACACGTTCAAATGTAAAATGCTGTGATGTTGGAGATCATGGCATAAGCCGCCAGCTGAACAACTGATAGACTTGCACTACTAAATGCCAAATGAAATATTCATTTGGTCTATTGAGCGAGCGAGCTCAAACGTTGGATTGAAACGTCAGATGACGCCGCCAGAGCGCACAGTAGGTAGAGGTAAACAATATTATTTAGATGACGTATTTGTGTATTCATGTAATCGCGCAATTATTGAACTTGTTCAATGACTTTCCTTCCCTCGAAAATGGTCACATCACATCATCAACATCAAATTATATATATGATATTTATGCCAACGCCAATATTTGACAACCCAAACATACACTGCGTGTAATAGGAGGGCGTTTAGATAGAGATGCCGAAGACTTTCCAAAATCAATGATTGTTTAAATGGGTAGAGAAGCAAATTTAATTTAATTAATTAGTACCGTTGATCGTTTTCTATGTTAGCAATTTATGGCGGGAATGTAGTGAAATATGTGGTGTAAAGAAGATAATTCAAAGAACTATCTTTGAAAAATTGCCGATAGTGCTAAATTGAATAAAAATTACTTTACGTAAAAAACTTACCCGAATTTCTTTGATTACCAAATAGTTTGTTATATTATATAAATGTGAGTACTTACCTAAAAAAGAGAAATATTTAAATTTAATTGATGTTGCATTAAAGATGATGTACTACGTTAATTATGTGAATATTGCGGTAAACAAAAATTCGATATTTCTAAGTAGCTCAATTTTTGGTTTCTTCGAAAAACCTGATTTTTAATAAAAAAAAAAAATGTCGGTTTCACCTTCGTAAAAAATTGAGATGTACGTATTACTCGTCTTGTTTCGAATTTTTTGTATTAAATTGTATAAAAAACGGATAGAAATCTCAGATTCTCTTTATATTATAGAAATCGAAACTTTAATCGATAACAGAGGGCTAACAGTACAATATAAGTGTTCTTGATTCAGGTATTGACGTTGAATTGGAAGCTTAACCTTTTTGTCTTTCATTTTTCACTTTGCAATCATAATCAGTCCATAGCAATGGAGCGTACTGAACCTATATAAAATTTCATAAATATAAAAGAATAATTCAAAGTAATTTGTGAATAGCCCGTATACGAATAAAAAAAAAACAGAGAATTTGGAAATAAATCCTGAAATAGTTTACAGAGTAGGTTTTGCTGTTCCATATCTATATAACTGCAGGACAAATTTACTGAAAATAAACTTTCGTTAACGGATGTTTTTGCCAATTCATAAAATTTTCAATAAAGCGCCTTTATTTGATAAGATTATTCTTTACATGGGGTCGAACAATAGTTATCCAATTTTTGAAGATTTTAAAAGGGCTTTTTGCTACTTAATTTCGTTTTGTAAATAACATAAGTTATAAGTATTGGCAATTCCGAATAATGGGATTGTTCAGTATCCGATGTAATAATTGTAGAAAGTAGTGAACGTCTTTTTAATCCACTTTGTAGCGCTCTAGACTAGGTAAGATAGAAACTGATTTGTAACTGAAAAAAATCTCACATAATTGTTCAAATTTATTTGCTAGCGCGCCACAATAATAATGTTTGTCACGATCAAACGTATAATGTATTCGTCATTTATTTTCGAATAATTTCAACTGGCCTATCTTCGCTTAAGTTTTTTTCTTGGCAATTTATGCAACTGAATAAATAAAAAAGATATGACTCCTGGAATTAAAATCCTGGCGGTCAACTAATTCGTCTGCATATCTAGTCACCATTTTTTATTTTGGTGGTGTAATAGCGTGAT
This sequence comes from Philornis downsi, assembly GCA_019455685.1. Lineage (NCBI taxonomy): Eukaryota > Metazoa > Arthropoda > Insecta > Diptera > Muscidae > Philornis > Philornis downsi. Next base: position 263,672 of record JAHXMU010026435.1, read on the forward strand.
TTCATTATTCGATATCACCAGTAGAGGGACAATTATTTTGGGATCATTTTACATGCATTTGTTACCATGTAGAAACTTTTGTTTTCCCCACCGGATATGTAAAATACTGTCGTTGACTTCTCAATAACGTTCTTTTCCAGTTTAGACATCTTCGAACATATCTTTTAATTAGATTTAATGACGAATAAAGCCCCTTTTCTCATACCTTTGTTAAATTGACCGATTATCTGATTAGTTAATTTTGTTTTTGTGTAATACCAACTATATTTCGTATGGAAAATTTTTTAAAATAAAAATTATTGTAGAAAATGTTGTCCTACCAGTGTTGAATTGGTAGCCACATTATTAGCTGACAGCATTAAGAATTCATTGGCAAATGATGAGCCAACACGCACATCGATTGTAGGTCAATTATAGAAATCACAGAAATTGAAACTGAAAATTGTTTATCAATTTCCGTAATGAACGTTCACGAGCTCATACGATTGTAGATTGTTAAGTTGGCACGTAAAACCCCCAAATTAGTTTAATAAACTTTAATTAATTTATTTAGATGGCATATTGTTTCGACGCTGATGGTTTGGCGGTTTATCAGAGCGATATAGAAATTCAATAGAAATTGTAAATAAGCATACTGACATTTGTTATTGTTTATTGCCTATCCGTCCGTTGTTATTGAATTTTGACAATATGACTGATATGAGTCACTGAACCACGAATTTCAGTACGTTCATTGTTCTTTTTAGACAATGTTTTCATTTTTTTTCTTTAGTTTCTTTCCCGCATTGACAACAAACAACTAAGTTAAGTTTTACGAGTACTCTCGTCAATCAGATTTGTATGGGAAATTACTTTTGCTTTCAGCATTTCCATTTACGGCAACATAATTGTAATATTCCACAATATGGAACGAGTAGCAGTAGCGAATAATAGTAGGGTTAGCGAAACTTTGCCTGGCCATCTAATACATTTATTGGTGAAAGTAAAAAAATTTTTTTTTTTTAAGTAGGTGTACCAAAAGAATAATATTTATTCGATGTAATACATCGGGCTTAAACATGTCAAACTAGTTCGCATGACTAACTCCCTTCAAGACGCACAAAAATACAGCGGTGCCATCTGCCACCATTTGATTATTAAGCGTCAGTTTAGGTTCCTTTTCTATATTTCTCCCTACACTAACATTTTGCTTCATCAGAACAACGCCAGGCAACACACATCGATAGTGACTTTTCGCATGTGCTGTGCGAATGTCTTTCATATGCAGATATAAGGGAGCTCCAGGGATTAGCGATAACTAGGTCAGGTGATGACTGGATAGTCAGCAACATATTGTCTACCCAGGGCGTTTTGGCCAGAGCAACGGTGTTCTAGAGCGTTTGCTCGGCGTAGGGCAACTGTAACGAAATTGTAGGATGTAGGTCTGCTGACCTTTTCAAGGCAGCCTAACCTGAGGGTTGAGCGGCTGCGAGACTATTTGGATTATGTTGATCCCACAATCTCGTTCAGCTTGATAGGCGGCAGCTGCTGCTCGTGTACAGGGGCATGAGGCGTTGGACCGCAAGGGGTTGAAACTGGGGGTAGGTTTCAATAGGAATACACACGGGCAAATCTCGGATTCGTGGCCTGTCATCTGTGTCTTTCCGACCTCTCGCGAGGTACGGACAGGCATGTTTAGAATTTTCCCCGTCTCCCACCGGTGAGGATATTGCATCCTTGCAATGTAGTATCAACCCTTCCATCTACCTGGGGTCTCAGGTATGTAAAAAATGTCCTGACTGTACTCATTCAATCCCGTGGTGTATAAATCACAATTTGGTAGCAGCTTTGCTGCGCAGTTTTAACCGCCTTATCAGTTGGTGTAGAACCCCTAGTGAGAGCATCACGCGGGTTGTGGTTGAAATCAAAATTGCTGGTAGAGACTTTGTGCTCGAAAGTAGAGTTGCACTGCAACCGGGCTACAGACCCAAAGAGTAACAGAGGTTGTAAGATAGGTCTCACCTCCGTCAATGGGGGTTTGTTCGATACCAGCATAATCAATTTGGTATCTTCTGGCTGGAAAAAGGGCTGATAATTGCGATAATGCTCCCAAAATTGGCAGCCCCTATTCCTAGATAGTCCAAGTTGAACTTGGCTATCCCAGGCTGGCAACAAGTTATCGAACAAAACATTATCTAACTGTGGCAAATAAAGCCTTCAAAGTCATGCAAAAATTACATGTATTATTATCAATAGTCCAAATAAATTGATTTAAATTAGAATTTGAGAACTTCGTTAAAAAGTTTATATATGGTAAGGTAAGAAAAATGTGGAAGGCAAAAACATTGAAGCTCTGAAATATATTTCTCTGGGTATTGAATAAATTTTTATGTATCGATGTATCGTTCAAGTACACAATCCCGTATGCACAGTAAGACAGCTCAATATGTCATTTCAGTTTCGTAAAAATTACCATATTCCCGACCAGAAGTTATAAGTACTTCTGATGCTAAGAAGTCATTTAAAAGTGTACTTTTTTTTTTCTTCTTTCTAGTACTTGGAAATAAATAAATATTGGTAAACTTGGTATGAGAATGGAAATGGACTACATTGCCACACATTTTTTGCCATTTCACACATCAGGCGATCAAAAAACTTAGTTCTGAGAACTAAAATGGACTACATTTTAGGCCCCTCAGCGCACCAGCCATACTAATCGGCCGATTTGACAAAAATCAATATTTCAGCAAGTTATGAATTTGCTTTTCTTGTTGTGTTTCAATCCAAAGCAAATTTCTGTACTTGTTTCTCTATTAAAATAACTTTTGAGAAAGATAAATTAGACGGAAAAGATTAGGCTCAACATTTGTATAGCATAATTCAAAGACGAATGTTATATGTGAGTACATTATTCTTGGTTCAGATTTGTGCTTTAATGTAATATAAACATAAACTATTACTGTTATCTGAAATATTGCTATTGTTGCTATTGTTGTCAACAGCATAAATAAAATTCTTTTCCAATTCCTTTGTCATCGTGAAACTGCAGTTTCTATTAGAACAAAACAAAACAATGCGCTTGGAATAATCTATTTCAATAGTATGCCCACCTTGGTCTCAGCTGGGGCAATTATGGGACCCCAGATGGTTTCTTCTTCCGGTTCATCACGTGTTGAAATATGCGAGATCATATTCCGAGACAATGTGAACGATTGAAACAAAATCTGACAGTGTTCGCAACCAACACATTAATTACAGAAAGGTTCGTGGCAAGCATTATTGCCATGATATGCTCTCCGACTTTCAAATATCCGGGCTCTCGCCATCTCCACAAATGGGAAAATATAATTTTGCCAGTTGAAAATGTAATTGTGGTATACGACACAGCAAATCACCTGTGAATTAAATACACACACATACACACACACACACAAGCAGCCGTTATGCATCCATACAGGCGTGTTGGTAAATACGTATGTAAGATACATATATATGGGCATGTGTGTGTTATAAATTGAATTGAAATTTTAATATGCAAACTGTGATGTAAAAAAATGTGCTGGTGACATTGAAATCAGTAAGTACTGAGTTTTGAAATATTGCATATTTTCCACGAAGAGAGAAATCAAAACAAAATGAAAACGCTTGTCAACTCCGACTGTGAACTTAACGTCTTCCGCATGTAGAAAAACAATATCACCGAACGATATCAAATGTTTAATTGTATCTACCAACTGCCGACCGCAACTGAGACCTGACGAATTGCACCGCGTTATCGAAACTTAGAAATTTTGCTTCAGGTGATTTAAGATCACATATTAGATTGATCTTATTGTCGTTAAAGTGACACTTGTATGTGATTTCGGGCTTGGGCGAAATAATAAAGGTAAGTTATAGCCAATTTTCAATTCTAAGTGCCGAACTTGTGTGCCAATTCGAATATTTATTCGTCATCGTTGATGTCTCCCCTCCTCAACTTCTCGACGACTTTAAATAGTCCCAAATAAGAAAACAGGGTTCAATGCCTTCTGCTATCGATTCAGAATTTCTGAAGAGCAATATTTGACAAAAAAACATCATGTGATAAATAGTCGATGGCGACAACGACGACGTCGCGCTGTGCGGTCACTTCCGATGTGATATAAAAAAATACATTGAACAACTCAGTTAATTTGTAGTCAGCGATTACAATGAATTGGCGATTATTATTAAATGCAAATCAGATACGATTCATTCAACAATATTTTGTATTTGTATTTCTCTATATCTCTCTCACACACACACACACGCACATCATACGATTTATATATAATCGTCGAAATCCAGCCAACTACTGCGAAGCCAATTAAGTTGCCAATTAACGTGGCACCGTGTAAATAGGAATAAAGATTAATTGTTCTAGGAAACCGATTTCGCCAATTGCAGTTTGTAAAGAACACAGTTCCTGACGTGGTTGCGACTAAAGCAAGACCGCAATAGGAATCCCCAAAATTGTTATAAGAGTCCATTCTTCAGAAGTGGTGTCAGCGGGCGGCATCGATCGGTGCAAACATATCTATGACGAAGCAGATATTTAGTGAGACATACATACATACGAAAAATCAAACAGACAAATGTGTCTACCTTTGCAGACATGGAAATACTGAATAATTCGTGTTGAGACAAATTAACAATTGACGAAATTTAGACGATTTCTACATAAACTTTTGATTTATATAATTAAATAGGATATTCCATTCACATAGCGCGCAAAGCCAGCTAAAAACGGCGATAGACTCGGAAACAATAAAACAATTTGCTGTCATTTTAAAGATAACGTTTCTGCCTTTGCAAACTTTCTTGAACAAGTTGAGCCGAAACAAAACGAAATCGGGATTGCTTCTTTCTCGCTTAGTTAGAAACTATAAAGTAGCCCTTTACTGACAAAAATAAAATAATTGATAAGGATTATGTTACATTGCAATAGTACACAACAGAACAGGCGAAATAAGAAGTTTAAGATAAAAAACCACTGGGCGGATTTAGTGGCAGAATTGACTAAAGCAGGACGTTCAACGCATGGCAATTTTTAAGAACTTCGCAATGCGCTTGCTTACGGAAAATAATACGCCGTTAAGGATTTATATGATATGATGAGAGCGCGACGATTGTACTATATGTGATTTGCAAAATGCAAAAAATAAGGAAATAAATAAATAAACTCTCGCACTATCGCTCTCTGAAAATATAACTGATCTCTGCAATAATGATCCATGGATCATAGCTGTACCCTGATCGAGTTGAATGACGCATCCTTTTTCACTACCACAGTTTGTAATCTATGTCGAAATCGGGTACTGCAACGAATATGAGTAATATTTACGTATCGTTTTTAATACTTATTTGTTGACCTTTCTTATATGGTACCTCCTATACAAATACAGTTTTGATTTTGTGGAAATAAATTTTTTCCATGTAACTCATAATTCATTGCATTACTTTACAGTATCCTGCAAAATTTGGGGAAAATCCGACGAAATTTCCAGGTTTCGTTCAAGCAGTTGTATCGAATTTAATCAAATTTGACACACATTATGCGTTTGATAAACTTAACTCCGAAAATTTAAATAAATAGTACCACGACCATTCGGTTACCTCCCATGCAAATTGATCGATTTATCCAAATTTAATTTGCTCTGTGTCAAACCCAATGCGTAGGCTGCAGTAATTTAGATTTTAGTGTATCGGAAATATTTGTTAATTAGGTATTGCATGCTTTTAGTTGCTCTTTAGTGAAAACAACCGAAGTTGTAATACTATTTGAGTTCAAGCAAATGTAAACATTTTATAATTTCCCTCGACTGAGAAAATATAAATCATGGCAGATTTCTATTTCTGATTTTTATGATAAGTAGTAATAATTTGTTAAGAAACAAAGATCATTTTTAACTATAATACTGACTTCTTGGGGTGTTATATAATTGTATTAATTTGCAAATTGCGACGAGTTTCCACTGTTAAGACTTTGAAAGCACCTACAAATATGAGTAAATATAATGCAGAAATGCTCATAGGACATTAGTGAGTAGACAAACCAAGCCAACAAGCATATAACGTTGAAATACACCGTAAGCACAAACTATGGATCCAAATACATAAAGATAGTTTATTATTCATAATGAAATTATACAGGGTGACGCACAAATTGCACTACAACAAGAAATTAAAAACAAAATTGTTTAATCAATGTATTCCATTTGTTTGTTTAATGAATCAATTTTATTTTATACAACTAATTGGTTTTGAAGATGATAGACCGTAAATGAACTCCACGCTCATTCACGGATATGCGACATCTGATCAGAAAATTATTCTCTCGGGATCGCCTCAATTATTGTTTTAATGGACTGCTTCAATTCAGTTAAGTTCCTTGGTTTCGTTTTTTGTATACCTCTTTCTGGTGCAGTTTGGGAATTTTCGTTAGATCTGTCATAACCGGTCTGGTTATGTGTGCAGTTGTCCCATGTTGCCGGAACCAAATGTTGTTAAAACGGATACGTCATCTGCCTAGTTCTGGGCACAAAAACCCCTTCAACATGTTTGAACAACGATCCCCACTGATAGTGGGCACCCTGTATATCATAACATTTTGAGTATGTTTGGCGACCGTCATTTAGTTGAGAAAATTAATTTGATGATAATAACATAATTGTAAAATCGCTCCTGGTATACTGGTATTAATGACATTTTTAGCATTTCGCAACCAGTGCAGCACCCATAAAGAGAATTTGCAAGAGATTCATTAGTTGCATTCATTGTAGGGCTTAGGCTTGTTAACCGCCTTCAGTTAAAGACAACACAGGATGAAAGAAAGGAACTGAATACACACATGTTGATTACATTCGTAAATGTTTTAAGTAACATAAAAAAAATAGAAGTCATTCAAAAATAAACATATTTTTACCACTTCTAAAAATATAATCCATGCACATTTATCGCTTCCAACGAATTACTTCTGAATCACTTCCAACAAAACCACTGTAGTGAGGTGCTTAAAGAAATTGTTTCATAATTCCAAGCAATTAAAGCAAAATACAGGGTTGCCCATATTCGACGGACCCATGTTTTTTAAAAAAAAAAATCAAAGAAAAAAATAAAAATTTGGCGGTTGGCAATCTTATTCATTTAATTTGTTCCAAGTAGATTTGTTTACATCAATTTTTGAATATGATATCTCTCAAATGGCCGCCTCTGGCGTTGATGGCGTATTGTGCCCTTTTTGCAGCATTTTCCATCGTTTTCGCCAACATTTCGGCCGGAATAGCGGCTATTTCTTCACGAATGTTGTCCTTGAGCTCTTCTACGGTCCTTGGCTTGTTAACGTAAACCTTTGACTTCAAATGTCCCCACAAGAAGAAGTCAGCGGGCGTCAAATCGGGCGAACGCGGTGGCCAGTCCAAATCACCACTTTTCGACATCAAACGGCCCGGAAACAAATTCTTCAGAAAATCGATTGTTATGCGACTTGTGTGCGGTGGAGCGCCGTCTTGTTGAAACCAGAACTGTCTCATACGCTTTCGACGAATAATTGGCATCACAAAATTGGTCATCATGTCGCGATAACGCTCCTGGTTGATGGTAACAGCATGGCCATTTTCGTTTTGGAAGAAAAACGGCCCAATGACCGTTTTCGCACTAGCGCCGCACCAAACTGTGACTTTTTCGTCATGAAGAGGCAATTCTTGAATCTCCTGAGGATTTTCAGTGGCGTAAATACGGCAATTTTGCTTATTTACGGTCTCATTCAATGTGAAATGGGCTTCATCGGACATGATAATTTTGTTCCAAAATTGCTCGTCATCATCGGCCATTTCGATGACTCGTTGGGCCCATTCCAATCGACGAGGCTTGTCCGCAGGCAACAATATTTGCGTCAATTGAATTTTGTACGGGAACAAATGCAAATCAACGCGAATAATCCGTTGTAAAGTGGACCGAGCCATGCCCAACTGCTGAGAACGGCGTTTTTGGGATGTTCTTGGGGACCTCTCAACACTGGCTCGTACGGCAGCGATATTCTCGGCCGATCGCCTTGGTCGACTTTTATTTGGCCTGTTCGGATTAGAAAGAGCCTGACCAGTCGAAAATTTTTCGTATAAACGCTTAATGGTGTTCTTAGAAGCGCACTTCTCACATTTTTTAATATTTTAAAAGCACGTTGAGTTTTCACAATTGACTTGTTCTGTTGAATGTAAATTTCAACTATTTCAGAGCGCTCGCATGGCGTGTATTGTTCCATGGTAAAAATCTGCTTGGACTGACGCTTCAAACGCGGTATGTCATTAAGCGATCTGACATCTCTGTCAAAAGTTATGGCGTTGCCAGATGGGTCCGTCGAATATGGGCAATCCTGTATGTTACAATGAAGTGCTCCAAAAGAACATAATACGCTCCGAAGAAGTAATTTTTGGTAGTCGGCTTAAAGAAGCCTCTTTTAAAGTTTTTGGGAAAAATGTATTTACCCTCCTTTAAATGTGATGGCCGATGTGCTAAGTTTATCATTATTTGTAAAAATGGTAAAAGGGATTAAAACTAGTAAGAAACTAAATAAATAAATAGAGCAAGAATATTCGTCCCCAATACTATATTCAACTCTTCAAATAATGAAAACTTGATTTGAATCAAAATTCGGTGTGATAAATTTAGGAGAGCGTAGAAGGAAAACGTTCTTAGAATTCTTCTCCACGAATAGCGCTTATTAGACAATAAGTTCTATTCGAACTAACATAGAGATTAAGAAATTATCACATAAAGGCTAACATTATTCGTAACGAATTGTTGAGTATTGGATTAATCACAAAATTAAACGGCACAAATAATTGTTAACAGTTTTACTAAGTGTAAATGAAGATTTTCCATATACTCGTATTTGCCCCCATTGAGAATATGCCCCATTTTCTGACAATTTGCCAAACGGATAATGAACGGTATATTTTGATTGATAAAACGTAATGCATGCTTGTAAGACGAAAATATATCATTTTTGTATCACAACAGGTTAGTTCTCATTATGATTGGTGACAACATTTTGACCGATTTATTTTTCAATTAAATTACTCCTCTGAAAATATGTACATACTACGGGAAACACAATTCTTTAACAGAATATCCATGTCTGTAAATCAATATTGGGCGATACTACTCCTACCTTAACGTCGATGGAAACGCTTTGCGAATGAGAATTTCATTGGCTTGTGTTTTATATGATATGAATTCTGCGAACATTTCTTTAAGATCTGTACATGTCTAAAAGAAAATAGACGAATGTATTTTGGATATGAAAGAAAAAATCATATTCCTTTGAACAGTTTCTCATGTTCCATAAGCTTTCACGTATTCTACTTTTAGATTCACTGAAAATACGCTAGAAATAATTTAGCCAAAAGTAATTTAGCGATAAACAGTGAAATGCCGGATTTCACCTCCTGTTTATAAGCCCAGATATATTTTCTACATATTCTCTATAGAGGCACCCATATAGCTACACGTTATGTTAAATGAAAATAAATTATTAAACAAATATCTGCTAACAAAAAAATTTATGCAACTAACAATATTTTAATGAAATTCACATTAACTCCGACAAAATAAATGAAAATTAGATGGAGAATGGAATGCGGTTCCAAATACAATTTGCCGCTGACGTCTGTGTCGGACTCTCCCCCTCGCTATCTCTCTCACTGCCTCTTTCTCTGTAACAAGATCTGCCCCTGAAAATTGTCGGCAACAACAGCAGCAGCTTCAGGTAAAATGGTTCATTCATGTCTATAGAAAACTTGTTTAGGTATGAAAACGAAAACATAGATCGCAGTGGATTTCCCCTATTGAACAGCTTCGCTGCATTGGATATTTTACACCATTTCCAATTGTAATCGGTAAAAGAAGACTTAAAATTTAATATAATATACACCGCGGTCTCTATCATGCTTTCAACAGACATCGGACAGATGGCCATGGATAAATTAACTCAATCCGATATATATGAACTTTATGGGGTCTCAGATGAAACTTCTAGTTGTTACAAAATAAATGATCAACTTAGCAAACCCTTATTCTATGGTGGAGAGTATAAAAATTACAAGCGATTTCACATTCTAAAATTGATTGCAGGAACTCGAATATTCGATTGAGTTCAAAAGCATTGCAAATAGGTGGATCGTTTTGTCCTGATGTACGAGTAGAATTGCAACTATCTGTCAGTTGATATTTTTCTTTTTTGCAATCGGCTAACTTTCTTGTTTCTGCATTCGGAGGAAGACATTTTAATAAGTCGGGTGTCATGTTTTCAAGCTTTATATTTATTATCGAATTATTTTACCTTACTGAAATCGGAATCTCAAAAATTTCCTCCGGAAGCACATTTGAATAATTTTTATTTATATGTTCGAACCTGTTATTTAAACTTAATTCTCAGAATGGACGGATGAAAGATATGAGCATTTCGTTCTTCCGAAATTTCGAAAACTAAGAACAATGCAATAAACCACATAATGCCTGTAAAATTAATATGCTAGATATAATCATAATCAATGCAAGATAGAAATAACATGCTAAAATTTATCTTTTATACAAATGGTATAAAATTGATCAGCTTTTTCGAAGAAGAGCATTCAGCGTGACATCTATTTAAGCGAAAAGTTGTCTCTAATTTAAATATCTTCATAGGCGCCTAATTCAAATTTGGTTCTCACATCGTCGGCCCAATAATACTATTGATGTGCTGCGTAATCGGTAACAGAAAAATTATATCGAACCGGATAATGAATATAAACTCACATTACAATAATGATCGAACAAAATCGAAAACAAATACTTCCTATTTTCATAGAACATAGACCATTTTGTCATTCAGATAAAAAAAAGCAGACCATTTAAATAATAATCGGAGATTTCGGACAAAAAAAACTTTGTCTTTTGTTTTCTATAATCTACGGCGAATATTTGATTATTACAAAAGACAAAGTTAAAATTTCTAATTTCAACAACGTCATACGAAAACACGCTATTGTGAATTGCATTAACGCTTAACGCTGCAATTTTAGTAGGACCCAGAGAATCTGAACAAATGTTTTGTTCTTAATATTTTCGTTTTTTTTTTCATAATATAAATTCACAAAATGTTATTATGCTCTAGTGTTCAAATTGATGATGCCTACATTTAAAGGGTGGCCTAAATACCTTTAACTTTTTGAATCACATGTTGTTTTCAAACGTATTTTTATCCCCGAAGCAAGCTACTTTCATGTATTGAGGATCAGAAAACTCGCAATTGAATCGAGAAGCCAATGGTAATTTGGCGGGATGTTTTTGGAAAATTGGCCGGTAAGCTGTCTTAGTCGGCCACTGAATGAGGTTGTGTTCCATAATAATGGAAATGTTTGCTCTTCCGACTGAAAAATGTCGTTTAAAATTGGATTGACTAGACGCGCTGCTGTGAAGCTGGACGAGGCGGCTACATAGGTGAAGCCGTATTCTATTATACAAATAATGTTTGATCGTTATAATGGAATTAAGTTCCATTAATTTGATGTGTACTTTTACGCTCCAAACATCATTGTCTACTTTTGTCCAAATTTCAAAAGCTTACAATTTCGATGGGATATGGTGTAGAGTACAACGATTAGCAATGACTGGATTTGATTGTTAATTAATGCCACCACCAGCGAATAGAGTGGTGGCTTCGCCAGTCGGCTGTGGTCGCAAAGACCTGCATACGCACATTTGTAGTTGTGTAATCTATACATTTGTACGAACTCTTGTTACGTTTAGATTTGCCGAAATCGTTTCGAAGTATTCTCGATTTTGAGAAACCCCATCTCAACGGAATTATTCAAATCATTTCTAACCAATTTCAATTCAACGGAATCTGTGCATCATACCAAGCTGGACAACCAATCGTGACAGGTACAGGTTGACAGTGTGTGACGTCAGCACACAACAGCGACCATAAAATACACGGGGTCTTTTTACTTGGAATCGCGGCGCAAAGAAAAGGCAAAGAGAAGCCTGGGTGACGCAGTTCACAGCAGACAAGCCATCATCTGAAAGAGGAGTTGCTTGGCTAAATCGTTACAAGAAGCGGAGATGATGGGTCTTCAAAACCCCTATCACATTTTCGAGAAAAAAGAAAGTTTTGTTGCCGCTCGGTAGTATTTGAACAAATGTTTATTAACTTGGAATCTGCCCAATTTAATTTCTGCCCATTTGTTTCAGAGCACAAGTCGCATGATAACTGGGTCACTAAAAATACACTAAAATTGGGTCACGCCCGAGCGCGACCTTGGACGTGTGCTAGTAATTTCTGTTTCATCACTGCCACCATCTCCAGTTCATAGTCAGCCAGCATCATCATCATCAACTAAAAACAACATTGGTATGTAAGTCCAGTCCACACACATGTTTGAGAAATAAGCATGAGATTGTCGAGCAAAAAATACTGTGCAAACAATTACAATAAAGTACAAGTTCCATTGAGTACAAATCCCATTAAACAACGAAATGCACTTATATTGCTTATATTTCGATAACATTGACCCCTTCCAGGTTTCCCTGTTGTTGGTTTGGCATTGCGATACAGTACAATTCTTAAGGATTTTCTCAAATAATGTACATAATATTACATATACGAGTATGATCCAGAGGGGTTTGAAAAACTCATCCAGAACCTTGATAAAGAGGAATTAGAAATATTTTTACGAATGTGAACTTTCTACAGATCTTCATGAAGTTGTAATGTGCTTAAAATACACATCAACAACCACTCATTGTTAGCGTGGTCTCGGTATGCAAAATACCAAGTTTACCTCAGTAACAAAACACGTTCGAATAGTACTTATATGGCTACAAGAATAGTACAAAACAGTTCTTTGCTTTATGCAAACATAATGTGCGTAGTTCATATTCAATGTTCGTCATATATACGTATTATGAACTTCCATTTAAATGTCAAATGCAGATTTGAACGACATAAACAAATGAAATATGACATTTTTAGTTTCAAATGTATGTTGACCTGAACTAAGTTGAACCATGCAAGGAAAATTGTAACGCTTTTTAATCAAAAAACATCAAACATGTTACGGAAAAAATATATTTCTGTGCAGAAATATCAGTTATATGAATTCGTGAATTCGTCCTGAGTCTTTTTCCCCGAAATTTGGCTCTATTTTGTATTTTTTTATTTTAAGTCATATACGTATCCAAAAATACCTACCATCTGAAGTGCTATTTTAGTGAAATGTTTGCCATTTATGATCGTTTAACACCCGAAGAACGGCTAAAACTAATTAAAACTTACTACAAAAGCGATTATTCAAACGTGATTCAAACCTACCGATTTTGGTTTTATTGCATGAAAAGATTCCAGAAACTGTAATTTCAAGTTTTGGCGACGTCCATTGACCATCAAGACCATGCGATTGGAACAATCAGTATATATTTTACGATCCAATAAATTCAATATTGCTGGTAGTTGCAAACAAGCTGATATCATAACGTAGTGAAGGGTATAGAAATTAGCAACTTTATTGATTTCGACTCATCGTGGAAAGTACATACGGTTGACTGCTGTTTGTTCGTTTTAGGCACATATGCATAAATTCAATCCAAATCTAGTCAGGACTCGTACTTGTTCAAAATTTCTTTGCACCATACGCTGCCAGCCTTCAATCTTCATATTTTCAAATTTCCGAGACTTAAATGATAACAATTCTTTTTTACAGCTAAAGTTATCACAAAACATCGACGTTTTCATGAACTGCAACCGATTTTGGATGACTTTATCACCACGTCATTGATATGCTTGGTTTTTGCAGGTGATTCACGGCCATTTAAGGAGTTCATTTTATGAAGACGATGAATTTGGGGCAAAGTAAGTAGAAAGTATGGAAATGCTCATCAGTTAATTCCATTTGTTTCCAGAAATGATTGGACGTAGATGTCAGATTGCATCTAGCAAGGCTGGTACTGTCAGCTAGTCTTCATCAAATGCGTGAAACTAATCTTAAAATGCAACAAATGAACAAATGACTTATCAGCCTCATATTATTATACAAACTGAAGTACTTGTGTTAGTACCGAAAACTTAAGGTGCTGCATTTTAGCTAGCAATGACACTGAGGAACAAAGTACATGTTACATTCTTCGATATTTTAAATAAATTACGAGTACATACTAAAGTTCCTGGACCGTTGAATCTGAAAACGGATTTCGATTTTCCTAATATTCGTTGGTTTCTTAGATACTCGAATAGTGGAAGAAAAGATTGTAAGGAAACTTTTAAATTTCTTTACCCAATGGAACTGACATACATATGTAGACAGAAAGATTTCTCAGTTGGTTTAGCTTATGGACAAAAGTCGATGTATTCTGATTAAGTCGACTTGGAAAACTATGGGAAAGTAGTTTCAATAACGATGCTCAGTTGTAAAATAGATAAATTAAAAAAAAAATAATTTTAAATTGTCAGTAGCTTTTTTTAACTTGCTTTTTTTAAATTGCTGTTGATATCAAAGAATTTAATATTATGATATTAATATCATAATACTATTTTGCTGAATCTTCGGTGCTTCTTACACAGTACTTACGAGGTGATGAAAATGTGGTCTTGTGAAGAAAATCAGGTAAATTTGACCCAAATTGTTGGAAAATGTGTGAAAAACTAAATATTATTTGCAATATGTTGTCATCTTTTTTCATCCAAAGTACCACTTTAAAATCAAATATTTTTGGAATCAATGACGAAATAAGTTTCGTTCATCGCAGAGGAAAGAATAAAAAAGTAACAACATATTTTTTTAAAGAAGGGTTTTTGAGATGTGCATCCACAATATTTGCATTGAAAACGATTTTTGATAACAAACGTCGGATGTATTCATGTTGTATCATATAAAACTAGATTTTTCTTAAAAAAAAAAGGATTTCTTTTAAATAGTTCGAAAACAGCTAGGAACATATCATAACGGCAACATAACAAAGAAAAAGCATAATTTATTACGTATTGAGTTGTCTGAACGGGCTATAACTTTTAGTATTATTTTTTGATTGTTTTTTTGCTACATTATTTGGAAAACACATACGATTAAAACAATTTCTTTCGTACAAAAAACTAAATGGTAGTATTGATTGTATTTTGCGGCCTTCAAACAAAACCGAAAAAGAAAAATTTGAAAAAAGTTGACTATTTTACAATTTCCACTTTTTCGTATACCAAGTGGGAAGTTTCTAATTTGGGCTCCCTGATTGTTATTCACTTGCGAGTAATTACAGCCATTTGCGGAATTTCCCAAGAACATCACGACTTGCGACCTTCGTGCAAGTATTCGTTGGTAATGCCATCAGGCATCCATCTGATGGTAGCTAAAGTGAGAAGGCGAATACTTGAGATACCTAAATGGCATGCTAACAACAATGCGTCTTACATCTGTATTGAAACTCCATTCATACCAGCCTAGTGGTCTTTGGTAGCCCCAATACTAGGATCGGATGCAGTGGCCTAATAGCCGCTCATCTTAAATGGTGTTGCCATGCAAACACAAAATACAATAAAAAACGGACACCCCAAATGTTGGCAACCCTAGCAAACGTTACAAGGGCTGTGATTTGAGGACATGCACCTGAAATGTCCGCACTCTTTACAGAGAAGGTGCTTCTATCCGGTTGGTGGATGTCCTTGATAAATACAGGGTGGTGAACCAATTGTGCTACAATAAAGAATTCAAATAACCTTTTTTTTAAATCAATGTGTTCAATTTATTTTTTTTATAGTATAGAAAATTTTTTATTTTATATAACTAATTGGTTCTAAAGATGACAGACCGTAAATGACCTTCATGCTCATTCACGCACATGCGACACCTGATCGGAAAATTATTCATCGCGGCCTGAAGGGTTGAAGTCGGGTTTGGTCTCCTCCGGGCAGCGGAAAGTGACTGACAACCGGTCTGGCTATGAGTGCAGTTATGGACAGCTACAGTTACTGTTACTCCATAGCGCGATTCGTGCGCCATCCTGTACAAAGCTGACATCACTGGAAGCAGAAAGATGCTTTCGGCGAAAAAACTGTGACATCTACTATAGCTACCAGACAGAAAGGCATGAATTCGGATGTGGATTTGTTGTGTGAAAGAGACTTAGACAACTTGTCTCGAGGTTTAGGTCCAGAAGTTACTCCATAGCCTCTATCCGCATCATCTGTGCCAATCTGTACACATGCTCTGACGGATGAAAAAAAAAAGACGGGGAGACTAGAGATACGTTCTATGAATTATTCCTCAATATTCTTAGAAAAAGCATACGACCGCTGTCCTGGCCACGACCCTAAAATTGGCCTGGGAGTTTTTTTATGCGTAAAATAGGAAAGAAAGATGTTCTTAGTCCAACAGTCGGAAAATTCAGTCTACTCAGCAATACCTCTGAAAACGGATTCAGACTTTTTTCTTTCGCTGCGATATGTAGTGTGGTAGTAAGAGGAACCAGACAACGTTGCTATCTCATAATTATAACGCTAGGAATCAGATTGATCATGTGGTAATAGTGCTAATTTTGTTTCGGGCCGCCACTTGGTTGTAGCGAAAATCGTACGTAACCAGGTGCAAAGAAAGCTAGACATCGCTAAGCAGGGGTATGCAGATAGCTACAGTGCACTCCACCAATGTTTCTGACACAGCGGCAACATATTGCGTATTCTATGGCGACTGCTGTAAAAACCGTACTCGGGTATAAAAAGCCGCTCCTAGGTAACCCCTGGCAACGAACAACGAAGAATGTCACATAGTGTCTGAGGAAAAGGATGCTGCATACAGAGCAAGGCTGCAGCCAATTGTAACGCGTGCTGTTAGGAAACGGAATAGGAACAGAAATAGAGGCACAATGACTTTTTAGACGGTAGAAACAGTAGGATATAGAAATATACAGGGATAGAGCTGAAGCCCGAAAATTCTACCACAAGATTAAAAGTAAAGAGTACGGTCCTCCTGCAAGGACATTGATGGAAATTTAATTCAGATACGCAGAGGGTGCTACAATTATGCATTTTTACAAGTACCTAGTTCCAAATGGCAGCACGAATGAAGAAATTACCCCAATTACCGACGATGGCATAAATTGCCCATATAAAACAAGTTCAGAATAGCAGTATTGCGGCTTAAAACAAAGCTGCAGGCGCTAATGGCCTGCCATCAGAATGCATGTCCGATTATTGGAATTAGAGCGTACTATGTTCTACGTTGAAAAAAGGCGATCCAGATGTTTGTAAAAATCATCGCGGTATCAGTCTTTTAGCCATTGCTTATAAGGATTGTCGAGTGTGAGATCATTTCAGTTATAATATATAACTTCAGTCATTTTGTCAGTTATAAGGCTGCGGCTCGACTGTCCGATATGGCAAAAGCTACATAAAGCCATGCCCGAGTTTGGAATCCCCGCGAAACTTATACGCCTTTGCAGGATACGCTAACAGTACGAAATCTTCAGTAAAGATAAGTCTCGGACAAGTCTTCTTTCGTTTCAGCGTTCCGAAATGGAGGTAAACAATTGAAACTCGCTTTCTATTAAGTAGTACTGCTACCAAGGAGAAAGTTGTTGAGCAGGTGGCAGAAAAAAATTTGCTGTTAGCGAACAGTGTAGTACAGAATGTAACAGCAAAACGGTGGTTTCGTTTCCGTTCTGGTAATATGGACGTCCAAGATGCTGCAAAAAAAAAACATTTGGGGCCTGGTCTTAAGAAGAAGCCCGATGATGATGCAAACCATCAAGGCAATGCCAGGCTACACGCAATTATTTCGCACCCGCCGTATAGTCCATGCCTGGCACCAAAGAATACTACCTTTTCAAATATTTGCAAAATTTTCTGAATAGTACAACACTGCTACCACGAGACGCTTGTGAAGTTCAGTTGGTCAAGTTTTTCACTAATAAAGACCAGGAATCGCTGTATTAGAAGAAAAGTGTCGTCAAAACGCACAGAAGTTATCAAATAAAACGGCGCATATTTTATTAATTTGGGCAATCCAATATTAATTCCACTATCGAAATTAAGGCTATTAGATGCGCATTTAAATGATTCATTGAAAGTGTTGCCTATCGCTAGCTACTACTTTTTCCCATCTTTCTGGCAAAGCTCGAATTCTGTCACAGCAAAACTGTTAATTTTTTGAGGCTATCCACTAATCTAGCCATTCGTTGATGTCGTCATATGATTAGAACTGCTGGTCAGCCGGGCCGTGTTTCATCGAACGGCATAAGTGATAATCGTAAGACTTCCCATTTCAGCGTTTCCAGGTGGGTTTTAACGGGCTTGGCCACGAGAATCACTTTTTCGTACCTCTGCGAGTATTGTGGGCGTTTCTCGCGCAGACCGGGCAGCCTCAATAATTTTCTTTTCTTTGGATTGCTGTAATGAATCCAATTTTTATCACCCGTTACAGTACAATGAAGAAAACCCCTCATTTTTTGTCGCTGAAGCACTTGTTAACGGGCGAAAAACGACGCTTAACGCCCCTTGGCTTCGACTCATAAGGAACCCAAGTTTCAAGCTTTTGCATCATTCCCAACGCATGCAATTGCTTGGAAATGGCTTGGCGGATAACTCCTAATACTGAAGCAAGTTCTACCTGCGTTTGATAATTTAGTGCCTTCAAAGGTTTTTCGTCTTCTTTCACGCGGACGGTCGTCAACATCAAACACCGTCTTTAAAGCGACGGAAGCAATCTCTACAGGGTTGCCCATATTCGACGGACCCATCTGGCAACGCCATAA
>JAHXMU010026435.1:297715-310211 GCA_019455685.1 Philornis downsi
TTTTTTTTAAAAAACATGGGTCCGTCGAATATGGGCAACCCTGTATACGTCAGGTCGGCTAGCTTTGGGATCGCCCACGTATGTTATGAGATAGATTCAGTGTTTCGAAAGTAATTATAGTTGACGTAGGTTATAGTTCAAGCTGGGTAAACTTTCTCTGATTAAACTCTGTCAAACGTAGAGGCAGTGCTTAAATTTTTCGTGTCGCCAATAACAAAATTGCAAATTGTGTTGGAGCAAAGGGACGTGAGAAGTTTTCCATGCATCTCTAGCTTTTGATCTCAATTTCATTAACAGATTTTTGTGCAATAGAATTAGGGCTCTTAACATCATAAGGTGTACGCCTCTACTGCAATTATTATAATAATATAATTTTCGATTAAATGAAAGAGAATGGACCTTATATTGATAAATGTTTTATTTAATGTCGGCAATTATGTATGGAAAAATGTCCGCCTCTGTTAGCCCCACAAATGCGAGCCCTTTTGAGCATATTTTTTCATTACATTCTCACACATTTCACGCGGTATTTCATTAATTTCATAACGAATATTTTGTTTGAGTTGCTCAAGCGTTTCTGGTTTGTTTGCATAAACCTTGCTTTTCAGATATCCCCGCAAAAAGAAGTCCGGAGCAGTCAAATCAGGCGACGGTGGAGGCCAATCAACATCACCATTTCTTCAAACAACTTGTTTTGGAATGAGGTCTCGCAGTAATTCCACTGTAATTCTGACTGTATGCAATGTGGCACCGTCTTGTTGATACCACATGTTAATGAGGCCCAAATCATGCAGTTGTGGCTTTAAAAAGTTTTCAATCATATCACGATAACGCTCCCCATTGACAGTTACCGTTACGCCGTTATCAGTTCAAAGAAGTAAGGTCCAAGCATTCCTCTTGACCAAATTGCACACCAGACTGTCACTTTTAATTGATGCAAAGGTGACTGATGAATAATTTGAGGGTTTTCCATTGCCCAGAACCGACTATTCTGTTTATTCACACATTCATTCAAATGAAAATGTGCCTCGTCACTCAATATGATTTCGTCATGAAAATCGGAGTTGTCATGGGCGAGTTGTAACACCCTATTGGCATATATACGGCGGCGTAAATGGTCTTGTGGAAGAAGCTCTTTTGTCAATTGAATATTAAATGGAAACAAAAGCAAATCCTTGTGCAAAATTGTGGCCAAAGTTGTTCTTTGAAGACAAAGCTCCTGAGCACGGCGTCGAATTAAGGTTGATGGATTGTTTTGAACAGTTTCTTGAGCAGCAGTACGTTGTGGTCCATGCTTGGCCCTATCAGCTACAGATCCTCTTTCTACGAAATCATTCACTACACGATAAATAGTGCGTCTTGTTGGCACGTTGTTTCTTCCGAAAATTTCACATAACTTTCTCATCGTCACAGTAATCGATGACAGGTTTTGATAAAATGTTTTAACGATTAAAACACGTGGGTTTATCGAATATTTTTCCATAATAAATTTGCCACGTCTCTACTTCACGACTGCCAAATATGAACTGTCAAGACTAACGTTTACCAAAATGGCGGCAAAACAAAGTAGTATACCTTCCTGACGGACACCCTGTATAACGTACATTTAATTAATTTTCTAATACATGGCTTCAATAATTTGTATTTCGCGTTAGATAAGCACGGCGGATTACGCCAGATGATGTTAAAAAATAAGGTTTCATATTCAAAAAAAAAAAAAAAAAAAAAAGAAAACTATTCAAATCAATTCAGCGATTGTTTAACTCAGTATTGTTTCAGTTCCGACGATTCCGTTCCGATAATTTTGATGTCAAGGATACACCCCGCTCTGAATGGCCAATTGTCGTGATGTATCGATTACCCAGGAGCTAACTATTGCACAAAAACCCTCTTAAAACAACTTGAAAAAGGCTGTATCCAAAAAGAAGCTCGAAGTATATAGAGGTGGCACGAGTTAACGCAAAAAACAAATAATCATGAAGCGAAGTTCACATCTGCGAGTCGCAGCTGAGTCCCAACGGATGTTGGCTGGCTTGTTGGCCACTTACAACGTCAAACGAAAATAGTCCTAACATCAAGTGATTACAGCATGTTTTTGTCTATGACGAATGTTTTCGCTGGTGAAAATTCGCCTCAAAAGAAGCCTGTGAAAATGGACTGTTCCGGTTTCTTTTAGCCAAAACGAACGAGGGTTTCTATGAGAGAAACATAAAGAAAAATAGCAAGAAGTTATCAAGCAAAACGTGCATATTTGACCTAAATTACATAATAGAAAATAATGGATTTTTTTTACCATATCTTATACAAATTTACAAGTGCATGTGCAAGATTTTTGCGTAATTATCGCGTAATGGAACGCGTGCCCAATGAGTTTTTGCGTGCCCAATCGTTGACAGTTGTCGCGTCTTACTGGTTTTAACATGTACTCGTTTACAATAACAGTCTTCTATCTGATGTCCAAGTATTTTGGTAAGTGAATACCAACAAATGTTTTGATATCGATTCAATAGTCAGTATGTTAATCGTTTTCCATCCTCACAAACATTTTAGTGATTCGATAGTTTTTTTCAATTCACTGAGAATCTCTTTCGCCTGAGATGCAGAGATGGTTTCACTCAATTAAGCGATTTGTGGCAGTTCCGCAAACAAATTAACAAATTTTTAAGCTTCTTTCACGTTATTTGTCTTTATTACTCAATCCAACTAATTAATCTTCGAAATCACTGCGAGAGGAGAAAAACCAGAAGTAATAATTCGTGTATATCGGCTTGGATCTAACACCAGAACCTTTCTTTGAAGTCATGTGCCTAGAATTCCAGTGGAATACACTTCTTTCCACAGCAATAGAGCAAATGTATAAATAAAATCTCATTTCTATACGCTTTTGATGATATATGATATAGTGAAACCCCCCAGAACCATACTCAAAATTAATTCAAAATATAAACTGTGGGAAACAAAATCCGTTTTTATGTTGAATATGCTGCATTTGATCAAAACCACGAACTCACAAACCGTATTTTCGCATATTTGATATGATTTCTTATTTCTCTTCCGAAAACTGGATACTGCTGTGGTGGTGTTTTGCATTTAAATAAATGATATACGGATTTTTGGAATCGCATGATATTGTCGATCATAAAATTGACAACGATATCGGTTAAATTCTGATTTGTTTAATGCATTAATAAAATGTGTTGTGATTATTCACCACACACCCCCGGCATTTTGTATTTCTATTTGACATTAAGTAGGATCAAATGCGTAGCGAGTGGCGCCTGATGCAATACAATGGTATTTGTAAATGACAATGGTATTGGCCAGAAAAACCACCGACTAATGCATATTTTCAGGCGGTTATTGCAGTAAGCGAAGGCAACAACCGCATATGCATTAAATATCCCATTATTAATATTATTTTTAATGGTTACGGTTTCAAAACCGTTGAAAAACTTGATATACAAAGGTATCATTTCTTTCAGTCCCTAAAACTAAATGTAAATTGGTGTAATAAATAAGGAAAACCCCGGATATTAACAACAGATGTCATATTCAGTTAAGGTACTTCCATCCTTTGGCTTTGGCTTCACAATCAAATTTTCAAAATAGCAATAGCCACAACTTTCTAATACCACCCCACGTGGTTCTCACAATCCGTCGGCAAAAAGACACCAATTTATCCCCCACAATCAAAGTTCACCTCATCCTAATAGTCTCTCGTTTTCTTTACAAATCATTTTACTTTATAACGTTGAAATACTTAATTTCACCTGTGGAAACTTAAATTTCCGTCGCTTCTGTTTAAATTTTGAATTCTCTCATATTGCATTAATGCCCGATGTGGAATATAAATGCAGGGACAGCTGTCTACAGATATATGCGTTAGTTTCAAATATATTAAAAATAAAACTAATTTAAAAACGAGATTTACAATCTTTTAAAGTGTATTTTCTTATAAACTTAACTCAAAAATGGTATTCAGGTCTTTATTCACTATCTATTAAGAACAGCGTCGCCAATAGAATAGTTGTAAACAACTGAATAACAGCTGTGAGCATAACAAATAGTACAACATCCAAACTAGACAATACAATTTTAAGTCGTCTGCAAGAAGTTATGATTTGCAAAACTACAAACAATCAGGTGTATCAATAATGGAGATTAAAATTAATAATGGATCTAAGTGCCTTCCTTATGAAATAGCTGAGAGTGTCTTAATTGGGGAATGGCATAGCAAAAAAGTACATTAAGTACATATTTCCAATAACATTCCACTTATGCCAAATTACAAAAGGTTTTATAGCAATATATATCATAGCTTAGAATCAATATGTATCATATCTTATGTATAAACATCACCGATTTGCGCTATATTTTCTATAAATTTTACAATTTTATTTGACAGCATTGCCAGGTTTTTTTCATTTAACATTTATGAATTACCAAAATGTAGATGGATCTGAAGCTGTTCAATTTTCAATTCTTAAAATTAGGCTTCTAATTCGAATGCAAGGCAAATTTATTGAAAATATTTTAAATCTGATTAATCATTAGAAACTATACTTATTTATGGTTTGTTTTTAAAACTTATCTTTCGAAGATGTAAAAAAAGAAATGTAAAAAATTAAGATGTTCTGCTGGTGTCATTTTAAAAGTAATTAATTAGAAATAATCCATATTGACAGGCCGGGAAAACCGACTTTCACTGCTATAAAGGTGTGTTCAAAAAATAAGATGAATTTTCAAATTTCGCGGGCTACGCACATTCGACTTTTGATTATTATTCTTTTTATGTTGGTACCCTCGTCTCGAAGATATGTTGACGGTTTTATCCATATAGCATGTTTAGTTAGTTTGTGAGAGGCATAAATAAGACAAGTGTTTGCGTGTTCGGCGATTTTCTGCTATCGAAAAAAATGGATCAAAGCAGTTGCATCAAATTTTATGTAAAAATGGAATTAAGTGCTCAAAAACACTTGAAATGTTGACAGTGGCATACGGTGAGAGTACTCTGAGTCAATAAAATGTTTAGAAGTGGTACAAGCTTTTCACAGAAGGTGGAGAAGATGTGAATGATGTCGTTCGCTCTGGATGCCAGTTAACGCAAATAAAGTCAATAAACTCTTTGGAAACGATAAGTAGAATTTTTGGAAAATACGAAATCAGCACCTTTTATTAATTATGAAAACCTTTTATTAATTATTTCACAATAATTGCAAAACTGCAATTATTTCTTAATAATAAAATCACGCCACCTCTAGATTTAGGTCATTTAAATAAATAAAAATAAAATAAAATTTTATTTACTTTTTTTAGAATATCCTTTAAGGAAATTCTTAACTGGCGCCCGAGCTCTTTCGGTCGATCCGGTATAAAAAAACTGGCACCCGAATAAAAATTAATTATCGATAAAAGGCTCCCGAGTAGCCAGCCAAGGCAAAACGGAGGCATACGACGTGCCAGCCTTATCAAAAAAAATATAATTAAAAGTGAAAAAAAAACTCAATATTATTCTTTTTAATGACGTTTAAAGGAAAAGATCTAGAATAAATTTGTGAAACGTGTTACTGTTGAGGAATTTTAAGCAATAGAGTACCTCTGTTAAAAACAAAAAAAGAAAATTGCCTTTGGGAATTTGTTTTTTTAAAGAAATAAATGTGCCTAAAACCTTCAAAATAATTTTGACTTATTAAGGAAAAGAGTGACTTGATCGCATTTGAATGTGGAAAAGAAGAAACAATTTACACTATTCAAAGCTTGTGATAAAAATTCAAAAAACTGTGCAAAAAAGCGAGATTTCCGGCAAAAGAAGTTACCAAGAACAAGCCACCAACTCAGTGAAAGCAAGAAGACATCCGCAAGAAAAGGACATCAGCAAAAACTAGACATCAACAGAAAATCATCGAGAAGACAGCAAAAGTAGACCAGCAAGTCAGTAAGCAGAAGTAAGGTACTTAAGTTATATTATAAAAATAAGTTAAAATTTTTGTGTAAAGTCGCGATCCTTACGATTAACATTTTCAATTAGTATTTTATTGGAAGTGAAATAAGATTAAAAAATGACGAATCCAAATAATCTAATACGTCCCCCCACTCTTTCTGCCAATAATGATCCTCCCCCAGCCAATGTTCAATTGAGCTTACAAGACTTAAGGTCCCTAATTTCAAGTATAGCGACAGACATAGTAAGATAACAAGGGCCACAAGTTGTTCATGAAGCTCTTAATCCTTCTACTAATTCGACGGACTTAGGTGACCAACAAATAAACAGACATGCTGACCAATTGCACTACATGGACAAGATACCAGATATTAATAAATGTATAAAAGAATTCTCTGGACAACCTGGAGAAGTCAACTCGTGGAAAAAGAGCGTAGAAAGAATTCTAAGCATTTATGAATAATCAGAGATACTTCCAAATATTACGGAATATTAAGTGTAATAAGGAACAAAATTACGGGTAATGCCGAAGTAGCATTAGAATCATACAATACGCCGTTAAATTAGCAAGCAATATCTCAATGTCTGAAAATCCATTATGGTGACAAGCGCGATTTGTCCACCCTTGAGTATCAAATGACAACTTTGGTACAAGGGAACAAAAGTATCCAGGAGTTCTATCAACAGGTGTACACTCACCTACCTCTTATATTGAACAAACTGGGGTGGCTTCAGATGAGCAACGAATCGCTTAGCTTGCTCACAAAATCGTATAGCGACAAGGCCTTAGACACCTTCGTAAGGGGTTTTAATGGTGACTTGCCTCGGTTACTAGGTATAAGAGAGCCTACTGATTTGCCTTAAACACCCCATTTGTGCTTAAAACTAGAAAATCAAAACTTCCGTGCAAACCATGCTAATAACACCAAAGTGAATCAATCTTCACATATACCGCCGAAGCGAAACTTTGGGAGTAGGCAAAAACAAACGTTTTATCCCCAATTAGCCTACATTCCGCGTACAGCTCAACCTAGGCCCCAACTTCCCAAGCAATGGGATTAATTTAACGCAAACCCTCCTCGTCCTCCTAAGCCGCAACCAGCCGCTTACGGTCAGAACGTATAAATTACATTTATAAACAGACCACAACAAAACCAATTTTTTGGTAAAAGATCAAATCAGTTTGGAAATCAACAACAACACAAAAGTCAGAAGACATCCCATATAAATACAGGAGACATAAGACACGAGCAGGCTGATGATGAAGGTAGGCAATATGGAGAACCAAGCGATATTCATTTTTTAGCATGATAGGCTCTTCGTTGTCCTTTTTTGAGATTAAAACGGAGAGCGGAAATATATTAACATTGTTAGTAGATACAGGCTCTAGTAAAAATTACATTAAACCAAAGTTAGTAAAAAACGTATACCCTTTTTCGCAAAATCTATTGTGGGTGATATAAAGATAAGTGAGCATACTTATGCAAAACTTTTTGAAATTGAAAAAGAAATTAAATTTTATTTGATGCCCTCGTTAGAAACGTTTGACGGCATCTTAGGTAATGATACGCTAAGGGAGCTAGAAGCTACTATTGTTACGAATAAACACGATATGCTATTGAAAAATGGATTCAAGGTGATTCTTGAGCAATTCTCTACTCAACATGTAAATGCTATAAACATTAAAGAGGAGAATACGTCTCAAGAACAGAAAGAAAAACTAAGTAGAATACTAAATGCTTATCCAAACCTCTTTTGTGAACCAGATGAAAAACTTACATATACATGTTGATGAAATAAGAACCACAACTGATTCCCCCGTATATACAACATTTTATCCTTATTCTGCGTCGCTTAAAGCAGAAGTAGAAAAGCCAAGTAAAAAAATTATTAAACGATGGTATTATAAGACCATCAAGATCACCTTTTAACTCCCCAGTCTGAATTGTGCCGAAGAATGCAGATTCAGTTGGAAATAAGCAATGTAGGATGGTAATAGATTATATTAAATTGAGTTCTATTACTGTCGCAGATAAGTACCCAATTCCAGAGATTTCGGAAGTAATCTCTCAACTCGGCACTAGTAATTTCTTTTCAGTACTAGACGTCAAAAGTGGTTTTCATCAGATTCCACTGAAAAAATCAGATATGCAGAAAACCGCGTTAAATATAAATAATGGTAAACACGAATTCAGGTGTCTCCCATTTAGCCTTAAAAATGCGCCATCAATCTTCCAGCGTGCACTTGACGATATTTTACGTAAACATATAGGAAAATGTTGCTATGTTTATATAGACGACATTATTACGATCATATAAAAAATATTTTTGAAGCATTAGAGGAATCTTGTATGAAGGTTCAATTGGATAAATGCAATTTTTTTAAGAAAAAAGTGGACTTTTTAGGGTACATTATTACAAGCTAAAAGCTATACAAAATTGTCCGCGTCCTAAAACACTTAAAGAACTCCGCAGTTTTCTTGGAATGTCAGGGTATTACCGTCGTTTTATTAAAGATTATGCAAAACTTTCTAAACCCCTGACATCCCTTCTAAGAGGGGAAGGAGGTCGTGCCCCCAAAAATAGGTCAGCAAAAGTTGAAATCTTCTTAGACCCAGAAGCCATTGAATCCTTTGAAAATATTAAGTACTCCCTCATTTCTAAGGATATTATTCCTAGTTATCCAGATTTTAGCGAGGACTTTGAATTAGTTACCGATGCTTGTAATTTCGCAATCGGAGCAGTTTTATCTCAGTGCGCAAAACCCATCGCATTTCTTCCCAGAACACTAAACAAAACTGAAGAGCATTACGCGGCTAATGAAAAGGAAATGTTAGCCATTGTATGGGCTCTAAATGCTTTTAGGAATTATTTGTACAGATCTCGAAAAGTAAAAATCTATACGCAACAAGAATAATAATTTCAAAATGAAAAGGTGGAAGGCAATACTGGAAGAGTATAACTATGAATTATACTATAAACCAGGCAAGACAAATGTTGTGCTTGACGCCTTATCCAGAATACCACCTCACGAATCGCCATTAAATTCTTTGTCAATCGCTACCAACTTCGATGACAGTTCCTCTCACGGATTAATAATTAGTGTCGAAACACCTATTAATGTCTTTAAGAATCAGATACTCCTGAACACTAATGTCA
This sequence comes from Philornis downsi, assembly GCA_019455685.1. NCBI lineage: Eukaryota > Metazoa > Arthropoda > Insecta > Diptera > Muscidae > Philornis > Philornis downsi. The sequence continues at coordinate 306,816 of JAHXMU010026435.1, forward strand.
CCTCGGAGCACCAATTTAAAATAGTATTCCCTACATGTCACCGCCATATACTTACTGAGTCCTATTATACAGAAACAACATTGATAGATATCCTAAAACGTTACCTTAACCCATCAGTAATAAATTGCATAAAAACCGAAGAAGATATCATGGGAAAGATTCAGCAATTGTATCCCTTACATTTTGGCAAATACAAGGTTAGATTCCCACAGATAGTAGTAGAAGATATCACAAGTAATCAAGAGCAAGAAGAGCTAATTATTAAATATCATAATGAAGCACACAGAAACTGCAAGGAAAATAAGATGCAAATATTGAAAAGGTATTACTTTCCACCAATGGCAAATAAAATAAAAAATGTCGTAAAGAATTGTGCAATTTGTAAAACTAATAAATACGAAAGACATCCTCCCAAGCCCCAAATACAACCAACTTCCATTCCTCACCACCCAGGACAAATAGTCCATATAGACATCCTTTTAAAGCAACTGCTGTTAACAGCAGTAGACAAGTTCTCTAAGTATGCAGTAGTTAAATCAAATCAATTCGTTCGAAGGCAGCGGAAGACATAAGACAACTCTTAACGAGACATCCTTTTTTCCCTAATACCCGAAACAATAGCAATGGATAATGAAAAATCATTTAATTCAGAATCAATAAGATTCATGATGGAAAACGAATTTGACATTTCAGTATTTAAAACAGCGCCATATTCAAGTTGCTCAAATGATCAAGTAGAGCGTTTCCATTCTACGCTTCAGGAAAATATGAGCTGGCTACAAGCTGACCACGCACACCGATCGTTCCAAGAACTTTTAGAAAAGTCAGTTAAAGAATATAATCTTTCTATACATACTGTTACAGGGAGAAAGCCATTAGAAGTATTTTTTGGCAGACGTGTCAGTAGTAACGCCGCAATACTTGAAAAAGAAAGGAATGAAACAATAAAAAAAACTTGAACAGGAGAGTGGGTAACAAACTATGCGCCCGGTATAAAAAAGAAGTAGTAGCAGAAAACTATAACAAAACAAAATCAGGAAGAATAGTTCACAAGAACAATATAAGACAATATTAAAGAAAAGGAAAAGTATCCTAAGTTTATTTCCTTTTCTACAGAACAACATGCAAACCTTGACAGTGACACTGATTTAAATCCTGCAAGCACAGGCACAACAATTTGACATGCACTACTTAACAAATAACAATGGGTATATACCAATAAAGATAGGAGAACTACAAGCAATAAGCTATTATGACAAAGTCCTACACTTTATCAATTTAAAATCACATGATGAAAGCATGACAGCAATAACCGAAAATAATAATGCTTTAAAAACTACCACTTTCGAAGATAAACGACTTTAAGAAACCATTAACAGAGATTTAATTCTGCTGCAAGCAAAGATAAATAGTCTACAAGTACACCCAAAATCAAAACGAGGACTGGTAAACATATTAGGAAAAGGACTGAAAATCATTGCACGATCTATGGACAGTGACGATGAAGTACTGATAAACGAAGCTATTAACCAAATACATGACACCGAACATATTCCAAATAATACACTTAGAAATTTAGTTAATCTAAGTAATTTCATATACATATCACTTTTAAAAAATTATATCGATGACATAGGACAAATAATATTTTCAAGTAAGCTAGGGATAATTCCAACTGACACTTTGACGCAGAAGGAGATTGACTTAATATCTGACTTTGACAGCTATAGCAGTATGAAAATTGCAATCATTTTTGATAACAATAACAATATACTTACTATGCTTATTCCCCAATTTTCACACCAATATTCTGTCTAAAATAAAATTTGAACCTCTTCCTAATGTCATGAATAAATCCTTTGTTCCAAGCCAATATGAGATACTAGTTGGCAGTAATAATAACATTTTTAAGGGAAACGTAAAAGAGAATTTGAAAAAAAAAATTGGAAAGGATAAACAATAAATGTATATAAAAATATCCTTAAATTTCAAGAAGCTAATTGCGAGTTAAAAATAATAGAACAATCCCTGGTAACAGAAGTTATGCCAGGAATAATAATTTGTAAGAATTTTAATAAAAATATCACCCATGATTGTAATAAACTAGATATAAGACAAAAAGGAAGATTCCTCATAAAGTACAAAAATTGTAAAATTAAAGTTTCTACTACAACATACACTAATGGTTATATAAAAACACATGAAACCTTTCTATTGCCTAATTTAATAACGAAAATTAAAGAAAGAAAAAGTTCTGTTCTGGTCTGTTTTCTCCGATTACCATAGCGTAGTGCATCAGGAGTCCTTATCACAAGGTTGTACGGTAAATAAGGAGTATTACTTTGAAGTTGTGTGCCGTTTGCGTGAAGCAATACGAAAAAAAAAACGCCTGGAATTGTGGAAAAAAATTAATGGTAATGCACCTGCTTACTCATCTTTTCTTATGAGAGATTATTTGCCTCAGCCGGATTTGGCCCCCTGCGACTTTTTCCGGTTCCCAAGATTGAAGAGTCCCATGAAAGGACGACGTTTTGCGACGATTGAGGGGATAAAAACCGAATTGCTGAGAGAGCCCAAGGACATACCAAAAAGTGCATATCAGAACTGCTTCGAGGTTTGGAATAAACGCTGGCATAAGTGTATTATATCTGAGGAGACTACTTTGAAGGAGATAAAATAGAAATTGGTGAATAAATAAATATTTTTTGAGGAAAATTCAAATTCACCATATTTTTTGAACACACCTCGTATAAACTTTACAATAGTAATGCAGAAAAACTATACTGTTATCGACATTAAATAATCAAGATTGTGCTATTACTAAAACATTAACACATTAATTTCAAGTTGATGCGAGATAAAATTCTTTGGCTTTAGATCATATTCCACTGGTATTTTGATAGTAAACAGAATTATTGGAAATTATATTACTTCTAATTGCGATGGTTGATTTTTTTTATTGCAAGGAAACCAACTCCACAACAATTATTGGTATACTTACGGTTCCGCTTCTATAGATTTCAATTTCGCAACGTAATTGGAGGGAATATAGCCTTCCTGTCGGGTCTTCTTGCTGCGGGCCAGCCACCAATCGCCCTAAAATTAGAAAACTTACGATAAATATCCAACAATTACTTGGAGGCACTTTATCTATTATTAACTATTAGCTAATTTTTCTAGTCATTTTTATGAGAATGACTGTCTATTTCATTAAGTGCGTTGACCATTTTAATCCCATGAAGAGCTGAGAACAAAGATCCAATTTCGGTGCTAAACCGATTCTTTAGTAATTTTTTTTTGTAATAATGTGTGAGTAATATAGACATTACATAAATGTTTGATATATATGAATATAAATATAAATATAAATATAAATATAAATATAAATATAAATAT
>JAHXMU010026435.1:327764-436937 GCA_019455685.1 Philornis downsi
TCCCTAATTCAAACCTCAACTTTCGCTGATGACACTGCATTCATGAGCACTAGCACTTGCCCATTAATGGCTTCTAGACAACTGCAGTCTCATATACACACATTAGAATCTTGGCTCGAAAAGTGGAAGATAAAAGTAAATGCCACTAAGAGTGTACAGGTTACATTCTCTCTTAGACAGAACAATTGCCCAGCCCTCACTATTCACGGTAGTACCATACCCGTTCATAACCATGTGAAATATTTGGGTATTCACCTTGACCGACGTCTCACCTGGAAAAATCACATTGACTCAAAAAATCATACAATTGAAATTAAAAATGGCTCAACTCCACTGGCTTATTGGCTCCCAGTCTACTCTCAGTTTGGAAAATAAAATCACCATCTACAAAACCATATTGAAGCCAATATGGACATACGGCATCCAGTTGTGGGGAACGGCATCGGCTTCTAACATAAATAAGCTGCAGAGAAGACAGTCAAGAATACTGCGTCAAATTTGTGGTGCCCCATGGTATGTTAGGAATGATAACATACACAAAGATTTAAACATTCCTTATATTTCCGAGGAAATGAAAAAATTAAGCAGGTCATATATATCGAAGTTGTCCTCCCACTCAAACCCACTCGCTCAAAACCTTCAGCATTTTCCCGGCCATATACGGCTAAAAAGAAAGGACACGCTAGACTTGGTCCGGTGATAAACAGATCTGTTCGCCAAAAACAAGATCCGGCAATGGCAGGATACTTTAGTTTAAGATAGGATTAAGATTTGAATACATATTGTAAATTTCGTAAGAAAGATCCAATAAAGAAAATGAATGAAAAAAAAATGTATTATCGAACATATTGCGAAGTAAACAATGTATATTATTTTGACTTCTGTGTTGGAATTAAAAAAATAAGGAAAATTTCCTCGTGAAAAAAACATAGTACCGTCTGGTGGAAGAATTTAGTTTCATATTTCACTACCATGAAGTTCCACCGTAAAAAGTCAACATAGTATCATCCTTTATTCGTTAATTAAAATCAAATGGTGGTTTTTGATAGGCGCAGGAAAAGAATATATACCCTTTTCGATATAACTCGCTGTATTGTGTAGTGGCTACAGAACGCCAACTTATCTGGGGATGTGGTGGTGTATCGTCCTTGACACTGTCGCCAGCAATCATAATGGTGGATATATAGACGATGTACATATGAAAGCAAATATTGGAAAATCTGTGCCAATATTATTTTTTTGTGAATATATCACAGGGCATTTCACGTGAAATATTTCACCCCTATATCTTCCATTGTAATAGGGAATTTCATTCCCGTTAATTTTTTTTTATTTTTTTTTTTTTCATGCTCAATAGCAACATTTCGTATGCAGTAATTAACACAATGGTTACTTCACATAATATTGAAAATATGCGAAAATTAAATATTTTCATATATATCCACAATTGTATCAAATAAAAACAATTTCTATGTGCATTGGCATAATTCCGCACGAAATACCATTAGATATTTAAGTATAAATAAATTCATATATTGGGTTGTTCCAAAAGTTCATTCGGTTAATTCGTTAGTTCCCCATACATCAATTCTCATGTCATAGAGTTCCTTCAAACACTGTCATAACTTCCTCCCACCTCTTCTCGTGAGTGGTTACAGCGTTTTAAGAAAAGTCTTAATAAGTGGAAAAAATGAGCGAATAAGAGCATTTTAAACATATGATATGCTGTATTATTTCCGAAAAGGAAAAACGTCTGCTGAACCCAGGCGAAAAATAAAGTCTGTTTATAAAGAAAACCAACCAAATGAAAGAACTTGCCAGAGAGATTTTCCAAGGGCAACTTCTCCGTAACGGACGCTCCAGATCAGGAAGACCAAAAGAAATTGTTTCCAAGGAGGTAAGAGATTTAATTATTGTTAAGCACCGTGCTACAGTTAGGGAAATAGCTGAAATAATCCAAAAATTAGTCTCAACCGTTCTAACGTGGTCATAAAAGAGCTCTGACCACCCGCTTGAATCGCGTTGACGTCTACGATAATCTAAGGATAAGAAATAACACGACACAATTTCTGAAGACACAATGTAACGCGGAAAAAATCATGGGAAATAAACCCCTCAATCCACCTTTAAAGCGGGCCTTCAACCAAAGAAGGTAATGTTATCGATTTGGTGGGATATCAAAGGAATAGTCTTTTTTGAGCTCCTCCCAACAAATCAAATGATTAATACGGATTACGATATCGCACAATTAGATAAATTGAATGCGGCATTGGAAGAAAAACGGCAGAGGCTCATCAATCGGGTTAACGTCATCTTCCATCATGACAACGCCCGCCATGACACTGTCTTGCGTCAGAAACTGTCAGAGCTTTCGTGAGAAGTTTTACCGCATCCACCGTGCTCCCCAGACCTCGCCCCATCCGACTGTCACTTATTTCGCAGTCTGAGCAACCACTTGTAAGATTTGAATTTCCATAATATCTAGGAAGTGAAATATCGAATTGAACACGCGAATTTTATGAAAAAGACATTTAAAAAAAAAAAAACTTCCAGAGAGGTGGAAAGGAGTTATTAAAAAAGTGGAGATTATAATTGTTTTCTTGTATGTAAATTTGTAAATAAGTTTCTTTCAAAAATCGAACGAACTTTCCAAACTACCCGATGGATAAATTTAGCTTATTATCTCTGTAACAATATGGGAGCAGTGCGGACAATCAGGTCGTTTGATGGAGTAATAATAATAATCTTTAAAACTGCTTTGCTTAGAGAATGTTTTGAAAATTATAGCAAAGAGTATAGTGTCGTTTGCTGGACAATGATTCAATCCATATTTACTTGTGATATATCGAAATGTATACGATACGGCAAATTTACTGTAAGATTAGGATACCTTTTCAAGCAAAAAATGTTGAAGTTGTTGCTGGAATAATAGTCAATTCAGGAATCAACCACAATGACGCGTTTAGGACCCAGTGACAAGTTCATGTTCATATCATTCTTTGACTGAATTGTGGGTAACGCATCTTCAGTAGCATATGAATACACCACTGAGGAACTGAAGAATATTGTTTAGTAGAAATTAATAAAATTATTATGTCATTGTAGAAAAAAAGACATTCTAAAATGAAAGAAATAACATCTGTAAAATCGCAGCATAATTTTTCACTTCGAATTTGTTAGCACATTTACAAACATTCTCAAATCTACGATTTTAAGACATCTTGAGGCATTAATTAGATATTCGTTTTTTTTCATTTCATAATCATTTGTGATTATGTATGTAAAGTATATAGAATGAAATTTTTCAGGGGAATCGTTAAAAATATTTGAATATCTCGGAAATTCCGAAAGAATTGCTACACTACTTCTCATATTATTTAGGTCAACAAATTTCAAAGAAATGCATAATGCATCAAAAGGTAATGTTAGACTGGAATGGAGTTAAAAGTAAAAATGGCAGCCTTTGGGGATATTTTGCATTTATCTGGGCATAAGTTGTTCACCTCGTTCATATACATTTCTATTGTGCACTTGTTTAAAGTGTAATTTGCAGAGCAAAATACACCTGCATACAAAATATTCACATTTCTATCATATCATTTACATTTTTTGTGATTTCCTTTCACTTCACTTTACCTTCTCCCCTTACTCTTTCACTTCTTCCATTTCTGTTTCCTTACACCTCACATCGCAATGGATTAACAGATCTCAGAGCAAAGCGAGCATCTAGACTAAGTTCAGTTAACACAGTTCTCAAACCTAGTCTAACATTAGGGCTGAAAACAGATTATTTAGCAGTAATCACATTAACATTATCATGTTGGCTACATGCTACTTCAACTAAAAGCTTACACGTCCCTGTACAGATTTCAATACGAAGTGTGATCAAAAAATAACCGCTATTTTCAATTTTTTTCAAATAGTGTATATTTATTCACCAGTTTCTATTTTATTTCCTTTAAAGTAGCCCCCCTCAGATATAATACACTTGTGCCAGCATTTCTTCTAATCCTCGAAACGCTTCCAAAACGCGCTTTTTATATCGCCAACAGCTCCTGTTTCGATTTTGCTAAAAATTTAGCAATTTTGGAACAATCTTTGCTGCCGCACGCTTCATGCCTAAAACATCCGTAAAAATTGCTTGGCATGAGCCGAACGATATGCCAACATCATCAGCAACCTCTCTAATAGTGACTCGACGACTATCCAAAATCATTTTCTTCACTGCTTCAATGTTTTCATCGGTTGTTGACGTGCTCGGGCGACCAGGACGAGCATCGTCATTGACATCTTCTCGGTCTTCCTTAAACCGGTTATACCACAATTGAACTTGAACTACTCATAGTAGACTCGCCAAACGCCATAGTCAACATTTCAAACGTCCTTGCACATTTAATTTCATTTTTTACATACTTACTCCAGTTTCTTTGATCCATTTTTTCGAATAGCAAAAAATCGAAGAGCACACCAAAACACGACTAACCTTTTCATCTGTTACAAACAGACTGACAATCCAAAATGGCTCATATATATACATATAGTAGACATGTGTACCAACATAACAGAAAAAAAATGCGAAAATCGAACATATGTACGTAACTCACGAAATTTGAAAAAAACGTTTTTTTTATCACACCTCGTACGTATATACTCGTATATAGGCTTACATTACACAAAATTTCTCGGATTTAGAAACTACTTTACATTTAAGTCTTTTATGTAGATAAATTTAATAGCTGGCTGAATCGTACAAACAGGAATGCCTAATGATTTAGTTAAATGTCAACATATTTGCACTCAAAAACTAAATAAGGGGTGGCTGATGTAATAAAAGTATTAATACGTCAAAATAGATTCAATAAAACATAAAATTTCAATTTCAGATTTCAATTTTCAAAAATTGTGATTTTTAAATTTTGCACTTCTTTCGTAAGGGAATGTATCACAAACGTTTTCACAAATATATTTTCGTTTAACGCTACCTATTGCAATATTTTCAATCTGATTGTCAACATTTAATATGTAATACATTTTCAGATTTATGCTATATTAATTAAAAGTACTTACGACTACTTACGCTCTCCTACTGGCCAAAACATGAGAACACGAGATGCTACCAATATTTTATAAAAATGTGGGATGTAGCTGTTGTAACAGCTGGTCTGTATTGGCGGTTAGTATAGTTGTGGCAGAGTTTACATCCTTTGACAGATTGATTAGTTCCATCATTTCAAAGAAGTCCAGTCAAACCTAACAAGGTTGGAACTTCATACTAACTCAAAGTGCAACCGCGCGCTTTTACGACAGTTTCCAATAAGACTATCGTATAAAATAATTAAATGCCCAAAGTTTTATAAGGTCTGAAGTTAAAATTTATATCACCTAGCTTAATTATGTTGAATCGTTGGCAAAATACTCAAGCTATGTTAAAAATAGCTCTCAAGAAAGTGTAATGCGCTGAAAGGGAATGTATAAAGTGACGTTTGGCGTCCCCAATGAATTTAAAATGCACTTTGTTTCCAGAATATCACATAAACCTTTGAACAAAACATACGCCCAAAGATTGATATAAGATTTGTCCAAATACTTATGCCGACGGCAGTATATCCAATGGTCGTGGCAACGCACACAAATTTGTAAATCATATTGGTTATGCATTTATAAGGAAATTGGCCAACGATTGAATCGACCACATACTCGTATATAAAGTAATATAAATTCACAGTATTTGCAAGAAAGTTGCGAGCTAATGAAACTTGGAATAAAACAGTGGTTGATTGAGCAAGTGTTACACGCAGATGCCGACAAACATACGCCACAATGTACGAGAAATGGAAGTGTGTTTGTATATGAGCATAATTACAATATGTACTCTGGTATAATAGAGACTGCCTATAAAAATGTTTAAAGTGAAAATGATTTGCAATGAACGAAATGAAATTTTTATTTGTGTTTGGATGTTGTCTGATATTGAATACACTTTGTTGAGAGATGCATTGTTGTTAGGCGCTTAATGTTGAAAATATACAATTTCAAAAGTGTGTTCAACCAATGGAAAATAAACAAAATTAGCCTTTACGTTACTTATTATTATATGAAAAGTGTTCGTAAATTAAACTCAGTCCAACACACACTCCAATACTGTTGCCCACCAGTCACTTGAATTCAATATAAAGTCTTGCAAGCGGAAAGTAAGCTAGACAAACACAATGAGTAAGATTTAAATATGTAGATACCGAAGTAATTGTTTTCGAAAACAAAATCTACGGTTCATTGCAATTCGCTTTACGATATAACAGTATAACTATTCGTTAAGAGTATATAAAGCGAAAAATGGATGCATCTATTAGGTGCACAACTAAGTTCTCGCTGTTTTTTTATAAAAATTTAACTTTATTATGCAACCATGTTTACAAATAATTCATTGAAAGCATTGCCTATCCCTAGCTACTACTTTTTCCAATCTTTCTGGCAAAGTTCGAATTCCGTCACGGTAAAACTATTCACCTTTTGAGGCTCTCCACGAATCTAGCCATTCCTTGATGTCGTCATATGAGTGGAACTGCTGGTCAGCCAGACCGTGTCCCATCAAACGGAACAAGTGATAATCGGACGGCGCAATATCTGGAGAATACAGCGAATGGGATAAGACTTCCCATATCGTCGTTTCCAGCGCGGTTTTAACGGGCTTGGCCACGTGAGGCCGGGCACTGCCATGCTGAATAATCACTTTTTCGTGCCTCTCCGAGGCGACGACATAGAAAAATGAACGGCCGGTCCCCATGACCTTCCTTTGGATGGCTGTACTGAATCCATTTTTCATCACCCGCTACAATCCGATGAAGAAACCCCTTCCTTTTTTTTTTTGACGCTGAAGCAGTTGTTCAGCATCTCCGCAAATGTTTTGAAGCTCTCGATGAGCTTCAGCTGCCGTTTCCTTCGATTGAAAGAAGAAAATCAATACTTCCCGCATATGACGATTATTTGACACAAAATCATACATATTCACGCAACCAAAAGAATATGAAATCAGCATTGTGTCGATGAGGTATGTTTACCATATGCCAAGGCACACGTTACGCCATAAGGCACACGTTACGCAAAAAAAATATTTTTTTAACTGTGATTCACCACACACAATTTAATTGTTGTTGATATTAATGCAACAGTTCGAATCAAATTTTCTCCGAACAGTTAATCTTCCCTACTTAACTCCAGTTCAAAAATTAAGCAACAGTGTCAGACAGGTGGGATTGGCGTTGCAGTTGAAAATATGTACACAGTGCCGTGTGGATCCAATCTGCACACAGCGCAGACACAAAGTTTCCCGTCATCATCACTTATCACAGCAAGGCTTACTACTGATATGTTCAAAGAGACGGAGTAGCAGAACACTATCCTGGTGAGCCCGTCCTCGTTCAGGTAAAGACATCATTAGATGACTTCGCCAGCGCTATACTCCTCCGGCATTAGTGTAATTCAAGATTTCAACGAGTTTAACATAATTCATGATCGTTGATTTCACTTGCAATTCCAATAAATATCAGTAAAAGAAAAGTATACATCATTTCAGCAATACGATGCGGACTTTTTAAAAATCATGCGACGCAACGACGGTGCCACTGGTTATTTATTATATATTATTTAAAAGTTTGTGTCTGTAGACCCGAAAATCGTTCTGTCGCATTAGATATGTGTTTTGTCCACGTTGCTTTCAGCTACACGAATATTTATTTATATAATCATTTCATGAGATAGATGACGCAGTTTGAAACAGACTGGCCACATTCAACTAGTACATGTAATGCATTTCACAAGTGGTGAAAATAACCATTTATTTTAATTTAAACTCAGAAATTTCCATAATTTTCACTATTCGACTATATATTTTTTGTATCCAATTCTCCTATCTCACTAACGTACACATCAGGTACAAGGGGTACATCCTCATGACTGAGAAATCGAGCGCACTTCATAAGCAGAATCCCGATGGGTTAACAAAAGATAGTGGATACCAACATCAAATTTCGCCTCAACAGCCAATACTAAAATAATAGATACAGTAATACTAGTTATATAATAAAACTACTACCATTACAAACAATATAAATAAAGTAATAGATAAATGAAGCGCATATGAATGGAAAAGTAATAAAATATTAAAAAAAAAAAATAGTTACAAAATCACCACGGTGCTAATATTGTTAGTTAAAATTATAAGTTAATGTACGAATTACTTGGCCCGTTATCTGGACAACTCAAGTTTAGAATAACAGCACACTTAGTTCTGTCAACTGCTATAAGAAAGTAAATTGGACGACACAAATGATTCAAATTAGTGACTCCACAAATTTAATCAACTGCAGCAAAATTAAAGCTATTGATATCAATGGTTGGTAAAATCTAGATGGTCGGATGGGAATTCTAAAAAAAGAGACTACCAACCAAAAAGTTGGGTATAACCATGTCATTCGGCGTCATAGAAACAAAAATATAATTCAACAACGGGTTTTCAACGGTTTTCCTAATTCATAGTATTGGCAGTGGAATAATCTCTCGTATTAGTAGGACAAACCTTATCAATATAAACTCCTCAAACTGGATCAATCACCACAGAGCCATATTCTGGTACATGTTTAAACAAGCACGAGTATAGCTTTCTTGTCACGTAAGGACCGGAGAATTCTTTAGCCCAGCGCTTTGTAAAACGTAGCATACTATGTGATTTATTTACCATGGATGCGATGTTCTCACTAAAAAAAATTATAGAATTGGTCGAGTTCCAAAAAACCTCACGTGTTTACACTTTCCCAGATTTAAGCCCATGCAAATAACTAAACCATTAAATTAACTAAACAACAAAACTATCCATCTGCTAGATTCGTGTGTAAAAATATCTTGGTATATGCATACATAAGTATCCGAGAATTAATAATAAGAGTCGCATGCCATTAAAGAACAACAATATCAAATTAACACCCAATCGACAATCAGTATACTCAGCGCCATTGTGCATCACTGTAAACAATTCCGAAAAAGTTCGACCAATGTATAAAAATACTTTGAGTCATTATATACATTCTTTATGGATTCAGAATTTCATTTATATCCGGACATAGAATATTCAAAATTTTAATGGGATGTCGAACCAGACATATGGCGATGACAAAGTCAAATTCCTTTGCGAAGTGCGCGTTGCAAAGGAATAGTTAAAGATACAAAACATAATTTTTTCAAAAACGCTTCAATATGTTGCCAAGTGTTATTTATTAATTGTATTATTAGATTTCAAATAGAATTAAAAAAAAATTAAAAGATCTGATTTTGTGAATTTTGTATGTTGGATATAATTCTTTGTTTAAAGCTAACATAATTGCTCTCATCGTTTACGTCATTAGGCAGCGTGTTATACAACTGTAAACCTTTCTATAAAAGTGACCTCTGCATTGGGCTTGTCTTGGCTAGCCGTATTCTGAAAAGTTGGATATTTCTTAGTGCGTACTGCTGTACATCGCTAACATATGCTAACCGTTCCATTTTTAATTTTATATATTAAATGTTAATGTGTTAGTTAGGATTGTAGAATCGTAATCAAAATCTGGTTTTGCCATTGTACATAGTCCTGCCATATGTTCTGTTACACAATTTCCAGCGCTTATCGTTCAAAACTTCTTGCGGGAATATTTAATTTTTTTAATTTTTTTTTTAAATTATTTAATGTTTATTAAGTCTATGAACATAGATTCTTACAGACTAGATAAAGGAATATATTTCATAATTTTTTAAATACTTAAAGAATATTATTTAACATAAACCTCAAAATATTTTTGGAAAAACTAAGATCTAAGTTACAATCCTGAGAAATATCATTATATAATTTCAAAATCCTTAAAATAGGCGCATTAGCAGCATAATTACTCCGAACAGTATTTATGTAAAAAGTATCACAAATTCTAAGACTTCTTTGTGGTACATTAAAGTGAATTTTACTAAGTAGTGCAGGACAATCAACACCACCAGAAACAATATCAGATAAAAAAAAGCATTGACAAGATTTTTCTTCTATTTTCTAAAGTTTTTAATCCAATCAAAAGACATCGCACACCATAAGGTGGAAGAACAGTGTCAAAGTTCAGTGAGCGTAAAGCAAACCTAGTAAAAGATTTCTGTACTCTTTCAAGCCTTACTTTGTGCACTTCGTAAAAGGGATTCCATATAACTGATGCATATTCTAACCTTGAACGAACAAGACTAGTGAATAGAACCTTAAGAGTATATGGATCCTTGAAAGAGGACCCATTACGCCTTATAAAAGCTAACATTGCATAGGCTTTTGGGATAATAAAGTCAAGATGGGATCGAAAAGAAAAACATGAGTCAAATACTACTCCAAGATCCTTAAACTGAGAAACAGACATAAGAGTGTTGTTCGAAATATGGTAGGAAGAAGGGACACAACGAGTGGTCTTAGAACAGGAAAACAGGAGGAAAAGATAATTATTCTTACACCAATCATAGAGTTTATCAAGTTCACTTTGAAGAACCACAACATCAGATGCATTTCTGACTTTCAAGAAGATTTTGAGATCATCAGCATAAAGCAGATACTTACAAGACACAAACAAAGATGTTATATCATTGATAAAAATGACAAATAACAAAGGACAAAAAATACTTCCTTGAGGAACACCAGAAGTAGCAAGGAAAAAGAAAGACTTGACATTATCAACAGCAACAGCACATTGTCGACTGTGTAAATATGATTTAAGCCATTTCAGAAAACTGGGATGAAAACCCAACAATTCACACTTTTTAATTAACAGGGAATGCGATATTTTGTCAAACGCTTTTGAAAAGTCAGTATAAATAACATCAACTTGACAGCCTTGCTGAAACGCTTCTATGCAATATTCAGAAAATAACAATAAATTTGTAATGGTTGAACGACCCGAAACAAAACCATGCTGGTAGGGTGAAATTAAATTTTTTATTGCAAAGTAAAGTTTGTCTTTAACAATCGACTCAAAAAGTTTCGAAATAACATTCAATTTAGAGATAGGCCTGTAATTGGCTACATTGTTTTTACAACCAGACTTATAAATTGGAGTTATAATACCCACCTTCCAACAATCAAGAAAAACACCAGAATGCAATGAACTATTAAAAATTAACATTAGAGGATAAGCCAAATTATTCGCACAGGCTTTAATAAAAAATGCACAAAATCCATCGTCATCAAGACGCGTCGACATTTTAAGCCATCGAATACCTTTTAAAACATCATCTGTGGTTACAGAAAAAGATCCAAAATCTAACACATGATCCATATTGTCAGCAACCTGAGGAACATGATTATTAAACAATTCATAGTTTGATTTAAAAAAAGCCGCAAAAAGATTTGCCGTACTTCCAGCATCATCAGATAATTCTTCACCGTAATACATCGATGAAGGAATATTTGAACAGCCTTTTTTAGACTTTACAAATCGTCAAAATGAACTAGGATTTTATTTTATGTTTGTCTCAAATTTGGAAATGTATTGTTTCTAAAGATATTTATCTAGAAAATTGAATTCTCTCAAATAGTGCCTATACTTAAGAAAGTAGGATCCTTGATTCGTGCTCAAATATTTTTTATAGAACTTATTTCGTAAGTTTTTTAACTTTATTAAGCCTCTTGTATACCAAGGCAACTTATAAACCCTATGTTTAACCTTAGGAACATATGCATCACATATCAACTTTATAGATCTTTTGAAGGAGTTAAAGCAAGAAGAGGTATTTAAATGGAGAAACTCATTATCCCAGTCCATACTACTAATAGCAGAATTCACTAAATGAAAATCACAGATTTTAAAATTAAAATGATAAGTATTCATACTGATAGGAATAGTAAGGTATTTGTAGAATGCAAATTCGATCACTAAAGGTACATGATGAATAGTACTTACAGATATTGGTATAGGAGAAACATTAATATTATACTTAACATCATTAGACATAAAAACTAAATCTAATAACCTATTTAAACCATTAAAGCAATTATTAATTTGAATGAGTCCAAGTTCAAAAAGTTTATCAATAACATACATTTCTCTATTACTGGATACATTAGAAGGGGAAAGATAATTGGCATCAGGCAGATGAGTCCATGAAACTCCGCATAGGTTAAAGTCACCGAAAACCATCAATTTGGATTTTTCATCCAAACAAGCAACCAATGAAATAATATTATCAACATGAGCTTTGTATAAGTCAAAAGTACTAGTGGGTGGCACACAAGATACGATTACGTAGAGGGACACAACAAAGCCTTTAATCACCACACATAATTGATCCAAAAGAAGATCCGTATTAACCATCACAACCATTGACGAAGTCAATCTTCGATTAACAGCAATCAGAACACCACCACCACGAAGGCAACCAGTTGCATTTTTATCACGATCTTTTCGGAAAACATTATACAAGCACGGATCAAAAAACTCTTCACTATTGAAAGTATCATTGGGCCAAGTTTCAGTGAGAATATATATGTCATAATCCTGATGTGAAGTAACAGTAAAAATTAAATTTGACTTAGTTCTTAGACCAGAAACATTTTGATAGTAGATTTTTAGTGGGTTATCTTCAATATTAGAAAGTGTTTTAATTACCCAATTTTCCTTTGGACAGCCACTTTTGGAAAAAACTGGAAATCTTTGATTTTTACGTTGACAGGCCACAAAGATGGGTTTATAATAGTTTCATAGAATGACGCGGATACTCCAAGTTTGAAATTCACACGATTTAGTAATTCATATTGGGAGTCTTTTTTCAACAAATTGTAGCATGATATATTTGATTTTTCAATTTTAGCATGTTTAATAACATACTCAATGATATCCTCTACAGAAACGGTAGGCTTAAAAGAAGAGAGATGAAACCATCTTTTTCTATCCACAACTGCCAACTCCGTGTTAGAATTTCTTCCTGCAACAACTTTACGATTTTTCCTTTTTTATTGATGACTTTCTTCCACTGCTCGGATTGATTTGCATCAACATCTTGACTGACAGACTCAATAGACGCAACAACTGCACTATTTTGAATTATTCCCCGAGTGTCTAGAGATTCAGAGAGAGCATTTGAGTAAGTACATGTATGTTGAGTTAAAGGTGTATTGGTGATACATCCAGAATTAGAGAGCGAGTGCGGCGATGAGAGCCCAATTACAGGAACTGAAAAATCACTCAATTGAGAATCAACCATAGCAGAAGGCACAACATCCAACGAAACATTCGAGCGAGAATTAACGGCACCCTTCACATCAAAATTAGAGTTAACAACCACTGAGTCTTTGAGCGCATTTATACTTGCAGAGAAATTCGCTACTTGCAATGCGATCTCAGTCTCATACTTATTCGTCTTCTCCACAAAGCATTCTTTTAACTGCAACATCTGATCATTCAATGTTTTGATTTGTTCTTCGAAAACATAAGTAATTTTTTCCATACTTCGTTTATGAGCATCCAATAGATTTTCTTGTCCCTTCAGCAACTTCACAGGCACTCTGGACAAAAATAGCATAGGTTTACACTTTTCATCAGCAATCTATAGTCGTAGTCAGTCAAACTCCCCTCACAGCACGACCGATGGAAAAACTTCTTGCAGTAACCACTACATGGAATAATTTGGGGATCATTCCTCGGAAAGAGTTTGGTACATTTGCCACAAAAAATATCCATTTAGGCAACCAAAATATAAAAATTTTATTTAAGTGAAAACTAGAGCCAAATAAAACACAACTACTCTGTTTGAAGGCAATCTCTCTAGAACCGTTAGCTTTTTGTTTTCAGAACACATGCACTGATTAGTGAAGAATACTAGTCAGTTTGGTTTCAGTTTGCAATCTATTAACATGGAGTGGGGCGTTAAAGAGAATCGAGTCGACGTAATAGCGTTGCATAATTGCGGAAAGAGTGCTGGCCAAATTTTCGAGTTGCTAAAACCACTCGGAATATCAAGAATGTTCGTTTATCGTGCTATTGCTCGCTTCGGCAAATTGTCTGTAGTAAAAGACAGGCCAAAAAGTGGTCGCCCGCGCGTTGTCCGTACGAGTGCGGTAGTAAAGGCAGTGCGTGAAAGAATTCAGAGAAATCCCCTTAGAAAGCAGAAAATCATGTCCAAGGAATTGGATATATCAACCAGATTCATGTCTAGGCTGATTCGGGATGATCTGCATATGAAAGCCTATCGTCGGTCCACGGGGCATCTTCTAACTCCTCAGCTAAAAAAAATTAGGCTGGAAAGATGCAAGCGACTTTTGCAGTGTCACGCGGACAATGGCCATGAAAACATTCTGTTTACGGATGAGAAAATTTTTGCCGTGGAAGAAGTTTTCAACAAGCAAAATGACAAGATTTATGCCACTTCATCTAAGGAAGCGAAAAAAGTTGTTCCAAGGGTTCAACGTGGCCATCATCCCTCTTCCGTAATGGTTTGGTGGGGGGTCTCCCACCATGGTGTCACATCCCTCCATTTCTGTGAAAAGGGCGTAAAAACTGGTGCAAAGGTTTACCAAAAAGATGTGTTAGAGGGTGTTGTGAAGGGTTTGACCAATACCTTTTTCAATGGACGTAGATTCATCTTCCAACTGGACTCTGCTCCTACGCACAAAGCTAAAACCACGCAGGAGTGGCTCAGAGTCAATATTCCTGGCTTTATAGCAGCAGAATATTGGCCATCAGGGAGTCCAGATCTCAATCCACTGGATTATGCTTTGTGGTCAGAATTGGAGAATATTGCTTGCAAGACTCCCCACAGAAATTTGGGAAGCCTTAAAACAGCATTAACCAGAGCAGCGTCCTCGATGTCCATGGAAATCGTACGTGCGGCTATAACCCAATGGCCACACCGTTTGAAAGCTTGTGTTAAAGCAAGAGGCGGCCATTTAGAGTGAATATAATTTTTTTTAATAACCAATATTGTCTTCTAATAAATGAAATAATTTTGAATACAATATGAATATTGTTTTTTTTATCGCGTTTTATATTTGTAACAGAACATATGGCAGGACCAGGTATAATATATGTTTATTGTAGTAGTAGTATTAGTAGTGTAGTAGTAATTGATACTTTATTTCTCAACCTTTTAACAACAACTCAGTTTTTCCCCGATTTTCTTCCCAACATGTTCAATGTATTCTTTAAATTTTAGATCTGAGTCTGCAAACAAATCCTAGATATTTTATGTTTTTGACATTTTCTATTATTTCATAGCTGAATTTAAGGAGTATATTGCTGTCCACATTCAGTTCCATTAACTTAGTTTTGCTCTCATTAAGTTTCAATTTGTTCATTTTCAACCATAAGTTTTCTTGTTCTTGTTCATCCGTTTCTACTTTTGAAAACCTTAGCGTATCATATACATATATACATTATTATTTCTCATTTATTTAGAGCATTTGGCAAATCGTTAATGTATATAATATATAGTAATGTACACAAAACCGAACATAATACTGTTCACTTTAGTTACTTGTTTCCTATTCTTTAGGTATGATCCATGTTTCCTATTCTTTAGGTAGGTTTGTATAGTATCCCTGCCTATTGTTTCAAAAGCTCTCTTAAAATGTAAGAAAAATGTCATTATCTTACTGCCTTTCTGCCGATATTTCCACCTGCTAATATCGGAAGGCATGCTTCTAGTGTCATGGACGTGCATGTGATTCGTAGCGCTAATATTAATATTGGCTCTACCAAATAAGAACAGGGAACCGGGCTCCTCTGCTGTAAGGACAGCGGGGGAAATCTGGTCACAGATACGCAGAATGCGCTACAAATATGGAGAGATAATTTTTATGAGCTCTTAGTTCCGAATGGCAGCACGACTGATGAAACCACCCCAATTATCGACGATGGGATAAATTGCCCAGCTCCGAGCTAAACAGCAGAATTGCGGCTTAAGAACAACAAAGCTGAGGGCGCTGATGACCTGCCAGCAGAGCTGCTTAAAGCTGGTGGCGATGAGCTCATAAACAGCCTGTATCAGCTCCTAAATACGATTTGGCTCGAGGAAAACATGACCAATGATTGGAATTTGAGCGTACTGTGTCCTGTGCTTAAAAAAGGCGATCCAAGTGTATCAGTCTTTTACCCATTGCTTAAAAGGTCCTGTCGAGTGTGATATTTGAAAGACTGAAGATGATTCTAACTGACCTGATTGGACCTTATCAGTGTGACTGACCAGATATTCACACTACGACAAATTCTGGAGAAAACCCAAGAAAAACATATCGACACGTGCCATCTTTTCGTCGATTATAAAGCTGCCTTCGATAGCCCGATACGTCAAAAATTGTATGAGGCGATGTCCGAGTTTGGAATTCATACAAAGTTTATACGTCTTCGTAGGATGACGCCGACTGATACGAAGTCTTCAATAAAGATAGGCAAAGATTTAAATGAACCTTTTTACACCAAACGAGGATTTACGCAGGGCGGTAGTCTATCGTACGACCTCTTCAACATACTGTTGGATATGATTATGAGGAAAGATGCAGTTAACACGACTGGTACCATCTTTAATAAAAGCCCTATGTTACTCGCATATGCAGATGACATAGACATTATTGGGCGAAAACTGCGAGATGTTACTGCAGCTTTCTCAAGCATCGAGAAATAAGCAGCGAAAATGGGTCTGGTGTTAAACGAGGACAAAACAAAGTTATTGGTTTCAACGAACAAAGAGTCAACTCGTTTGGGACGCTGTGTGAACGATGACAACTATAATTTTGACGGAGGAATTCATCTACCTCGATTCCGCTGTAAACAAAACGAATGATGTCAGCATGGAGAAAAAGAGGAAAATGTTACTTGTTACTAACAGACGTTACTATGGACTAAGCAAGCGATTCAATGATAAAGTCCTCTCTCGACAAATAAAAATCCGACTATACCAGACTTTGGTTCTACCTGTCTTGTTATATGGCACAGAATCATGGGTTACAAGTTTTGTCAGTCTTCGAGAGGAAAATACCTCGGAAAATACGAGATATGTTAAAAAAATAAGGTGAATTTTCAAAATTCGCGGGCTACGTACATTCCACTTTCGATTATATTTATTCTTATGTTAGTACATTCGTCTCGAAGATATGTTGACGGCTTTATCCATATAGCATGTTTAGTTTGTTTGTGAGAGGCATAAATAAGACAAGTGTTGTACGGCGATTTTCTGCTATCGAAAAAAAATGGATCAAAGAAGTTGAATCAAATTTTGTGTAAAAAATGGAATTAAGCGCTCAAAAACACTTGAAATGTTGACAGTGGCATACGGTGGGAGTACTCTGAGTCAAAAATAAATAAGCATGTCTATTCCAGCCGCCACCTAAGAATATCGTGGTTTGCAGCTGCTCCTTTGAAGCCAAAATCGAATGCATCAACTTTGCCGTTTATACCACGATTTTCATCCAAATGCAGCTCTCCATTCATTTTCATGCTGAACGCATCTTTATCGTATTTAAGTATTTCTTTAACGTTTTCCTCTTTACCTTACACATTACATTCATGGTCACACATTCATTATTTCATGGTCCGTTATTTTGTTTTCATATTAGTTATTGCTAATACTTTTTAAATATTAGTTATAACATAATCAAATTCATTGAATTGTTATCAACAATTATTTCTTCCAGCCTCCATTGATGTCTCCAGCAATTATAATATACGGTGGCGGTCCCAAAACTAGCTGACCTAACAAAAAAGTTGGGACAAATTTTCTTTATTTTTCAACATAATCTCTACTTAATTCGATATACTTTTTCCAGGGATATTCAGAAGCTTCTACACTTTGTTTATAGTAAGAACTGTAAAAATCCGTAATATAGCCATCAACCGTAGAATCCGCCTTTTCACTGTTGGCGAATCTTTTATAACCGAGCCATTTTTTCAAGTTTGGAAATAGAAAATAGTCAGAGGGAGCTAAATCTGGCAAATAAGGTGTGTGAAGAAACAATTTGAACTTTAATTTTGGAAATCGCAGTAGTGGATATACAAACTGGAGCACTGTGTTGGTGAAACAACACTTTCTTTTTCGCCAAATGCGCCAACATAATAAAAATAATCTCATGCGGATCCCAAAAAAACAGATGCCATGACCTTGCTGCAGATGGAACCGTCTTCGCCTTCTTTGGAGACGATTCTCCCATTTCAGTGCGCTGCTTTGACTGTTCCTTTGTCTCAGGTGTGAAGTGGTGGGCCCATGTCTGATCCATGGTTATGCATCGACGCAAAAATTCGGCTTTATTGCGATGAAACATCGACAAACAATCTTCTGAAATATTTTCACGAAGCTGTTTTGCTCTATCGAAAGCAGGCTCGGTACCCATTTTACGAGAACACTCGTTCATATATTGCTACTAGGCTACTATAGTGTGCTGAATATGGACTACGGCGAATTAGTGAAGCTCCGAGTGCTAATTTAATTAAAATATGGGTAAAGCGTTTTGAAGAGACCGTTTCAACATTTAAACCACAAGCAAATGGTCGCCCAAGAACATCTAGGACCGAAGACTATGTTGAGAGAGTTATGGAGTCAGTACGAGGAAATCCACAAATGTCGACTCGCAAGAGATCGTCTGTCTTACAATTATCGCGACGAAGTTTGCAACGAATTTTAACATTGGATCTTAAACTGCATCCATATAAGCTGCAATTAACACAAGAATTGAAAGAGTGTGACTTCATAGCAAGGCTCGCATTTGCTAATGAAATGCCTAATCGATTTTCCAATTTTGACAATATCCTTTTCTCTGACAAAGCTCATTTCCTTATGAATGGGTTCGTAAACCGTCAAAATTGTCGTTACTGGAACAGTGAAAAACGTCACGGTTAAAACGGAACGCTATGTTGAGATGTTGGACGGATTTTTGGCTCCAGATATTGAAATTTCAAGAATAGTAAATTCCAGAACTTGGTTCCAACAAGATGGAGCTACCTGTCACACATCAAATGACTCCATGGCGGTGGTGAAGCAGATGTTCCCTGGCAGACTGATTTCGAAAAGAGGTGATGTCTCATGGCCCCCACGTAGTCCAGACTTGACGCCTCTTGACTTTTTTTTTGTGGGGACACCTCAAACACAAAGTCTACAGTAATAATCCAAGAAACATCGTTCAGCTCAAGGAGAATATCCGTGGTGAAATGGCAGCCATTACACCAGTATTACTGAAGAAAGTTATCAATAATTTTCGTTTGCGGTTAGAGGAGTGCCGTCGTAGAGAGGGTCACCATTTAGATGATGTTATTTTTAAAAAATAAACTCCATTTAACACTCTACAACGCCTTAGGTTTATTTTAACCATACCTTTTGTATTTATTTTTTAATCTATTTTTTAAATATGCACGTTCTATTGCGCCACCCTGTACTTTGTTTTGCCGCCATTTTGGTAAAAATTAGTCTTGACAGTTCATATTTGGCAGTCGTGAAGTAGAGAAGTGGCAAATTTATTATGAAAAATATTCGATAAACCGACGTGTTTTAATCGTTAAAACATTAACATTAAACAGGATGTTACAGCTCGCCCATGACAACCCCGATTTTCACGAAAAAATCATAATGAGTGACGAGGCACATTTTCATTTGAATGGATATGTCAATAAACAGAATAGTCGGTTCTGGGCAATGGAAAACCCTCAAATCATTCATCAGTCACCTTTGCATCCATTGAAAGTGACAGTCTGATGTGCAATTTGGTCGGGAAGAATCATTGGACCTTACTTCTTTGAAATTGAAAACGGCGTAACGATAACTGTCAATGGGGAGCGATATCGTGATATGTTTGAAAACTTTTTTACCCCACAACTGCATGCTTTGGGCTTGATTGACATGTGGTATCAACAAGGCGGTGCCACATCGCATACAGCCAGGATTACAACGGAATTATTGCGAGACCTCATTCCACAAGAAGTTGTTTCAAGAAATGGTGACGTTGATTGGCCTCCACCCTCGCCTGATTTGACTGCTCCGGACTTCTTTTTGCGGGGATATCTGAAAAGCAAGTTTATGCAAATAAACCAGAAACGCTTGAGCAACCCAAACAAAATATTCGTGATTAAATTAATGAAATACCGCGTGAAATGTGTGAGAATGTAATGAAAAATGTGCTTAAAAGGGTTTGCATTTGTGAGGCTAATATAAGGCAATATCAGATCCATTCACTTTCATTTAATCAAAAATTATAAACATACAAAGTAGTATACCTTCCCGACGGACACCCTGTAATAATCGACAATCGAATGTCCGTAGCCCGCGAAATTTGAAAATTCGCGTTATTTTTTTTAGCAAACCTCGTATACTGCCAACTGATCAAGAAGGCTATTCTTACATTTGATATCACATAGCGAACATTATAACTATTTTTTTACTGCTATTAACAGCCACCACCTCTGGAAAATCCTATATACTAACACTTCTATTATTTCTATACACTTTATAAAGCTTTGTATTAAAAAATTCAGCATCGAGGAAGTCAGAATTTAAATCAGAATATAATCCTCATTGTGGTCTTCTTACGTTGCAGATTTTATGACTTAATAAAATTCACGATTATAATACTGTGTAATTGTCAAGTTTTCCCTCACAATAATATGTCCCATCTCACAGACAGTAGGGACGTGATTATACCCAAAATAAGTCATATCATAAATAGATCAATCAACATTAAACACTAACTTTTCTCAGCAAATTTTTCGGAAATATCTTCTGCAACCTTCTTCTTCGACCGGTATCTTAGATCAAGCGAAAGGTTGTGTGGGCAATGGAAGCAAATGAAAACTAATCAAAATTGATGCAACAGCTAGAAGGTAAATTACAGCCACTAACCTTTTATCCGACAGAACAAAAATATAGCGCCAACAGCTGGGACTTTTAGCTACTTATTTAGTAGCACAGCATGATCGGAGGTCATGATTTCACATTCTTTACCGATCACAAATCTTTGACGTACGCTTGCATACCATCATTTGGACATTATTGGACAATTCACATCCAAGATCGTGCATATATCTGTTGTTGACAATACGGTTTGAGGTAATTAATGTTCTTGAATATCTTAAACTAACTCAAGCACAAAATTCGGATGAAGAGCTCAAAAAAATGCTGACTAAAGTTATCATGCCAAGGCAGCCTTCAATCCCCTTCACACGTACGAGAACTGCAACTACTGGTGTAAAATAAGGTACATTTGTCAAAAGACAAAAGTATCTCCACTTGAATAATTCAGACTAACCTAAGGTCCAAATTGTTGGTCCTTTCCCACGGCCAGAAGGATACAACTATGTGTTCACAAAAATGGGTACATTTTCAAGGTGGTTCCGTTGGGAGACGTTACTTTAGAAACCATCTGCCGAAATTTCCATGACGACTGAATTTCGAGGTGTGAATGTCTCAAAAGGATAATTTGCGATCGAGGACGACGATCTACCTCAAAGAAATTTCATGATTTTTGCAGTTTTATTGCTGCAAAATGTGAAAATACAACATCACTTCCTCCTCAAGCAAACGGATCCATTGAGCGATTCCGTCGTACTTTCAAGGGTGCTATAATCTGTTATAGATCAGGTTCAATGGACTAAAACCTTATCGCCCATTCTACTAGGCATGCCAGTGGCGTTTGTGGAAGATATTAACGCCTCAGCTACCGAAATGTTATATGGGGAAGTTTTACATCTTTACATCTTCCTTGTGCGTTTTTTCAAGCATCTTCCACAAAACCAGCCTGCAGTCCCTTTCTGGTAAATGTAAGGCGTAACGCAAGATACTTGCATTAATTGAATCATAACCTATAAAAACCATTTAAGAACAAAGGTTTATCAAAAACCGAGTATGCTTGGGTTCGAATGGCGACAACAATATGTTTAATGTTTTAATATAATGATTCTACACGTATTTTTTTTTTTTTTTTTTTTGTTCGGATTATTCTTCTTTCACTATAATATCTTTGCTTACAG
This sequence comes from Philornis downsi, assembly GCA_019455685.1. Classification (NCBI taxonomy): domain Eukaryota; kingdom Metazoa; phylum Arthropoda; class Insecta; order Diptera; family Muscidae; genus Philornis; species Philornis downsi. Next base: position 349,754 of record JAHXMU010026435.1, read on the forward strand.
GGAAGATAATATAGAACGAAACCTATTTTTGCGATACTACTTTTTTTTAAATCGCTATTATGGGACTTTGTTACAACCTTAAAAATATGCGAAATTTTTAAAACTTGTGTCTTAAAGACATGAACAATTATAGTAAAAAAAACTTCTATTAAAGAGGTGCATTTTTTCACTCAGTAATTACAATTACTCTAAAAAAAAACAATGTCCATTAAAACATATTCATGTAAAAGTTCACAAATTTCATTGAAAATGTTTTCAAACATTATTGTAAAGGAGGATGTCGTTAGTTTTTATGTTTCGAAAGCAAAAATAAATCGTACTTTCACACGGTAAGTTTCTAAATATAAAACGAAATGTTACCAAAATTCAAAAATAAGATCCTATAAATGCGTTCACATCTTTGCAGACATTTGGATTTCAACAGTACTTATGATTGATTTTTTGATTATGGTATATGATAAATATTCCTACATGTTCACATGGTCTCTCACCTGCGTATCATTCAGTATTTCCAAATGTTCGCCTTTGCGGAAGCTTAAATCCTCATCAGTGCGGGCGTCATAATCGTATAATGCTACAAATATTTTGGCGTTTGCGTTGGAAGTCTCGTTCTCCGGTATCTGAGGCACAGGTCGGATTTGTTCCTGTGGCTGCCCTATCGGCATTGTTATTTGTGGTACTCCCGACACCCCCACGGCGGCTGCTTCGTCAAGTGGATTGCGCTGATCGACATGAGTCTTGTCAACGTCGGATTTTTCTGTGCGTAAACAATTGCCCATGATGAGAGTAAATCAATCGTCGTTAACTCCAGTCACAAACGTCAACGTGGACAGGGCAAGATGGGTACAAGTTTTAACGAATTCGAAACAAAAGAGAGGACACAAACAGAACCCAACGTGCACAAATGTTGCGACGAATCGGCGACGGTGTAAAAAAAGTGACTGTTTAGGGCCTTTTTTATTGTTGTAGGGGTAGCAGTGACCGAAAATATACTTGGGCTGTAGTCGACTTGTTTCTTTTATTTTTTTTTTTTTTTTTTTTGATTTGTTTTATATTGTTGTGTTGTTTTATGTTTTCGTTCCTTCCGAATGATGATGATGATGGCGCTGATGACGATGAAGTTGTTGCGGCTGACTGTGATGCCTTCTCACTCAATGTGGCAGCAGCATAAGGGTGTTGGCACTTTGTTGTTGCAGTTGCTGTAATAATTTCTGTTGCTTTTCACTTCCATTAGTTAGTTTATCTTTCTTATGCTTCTTTTCGAATTGTTTCCGTTTCACTTTTTATTCTCTTCACTGGTTTATTATATTCTCTGTTCAATTAAATAAAAATTACGAACGCGGGGTCGAATCAAGTGACGTTTGTTGTATTATTCTTGTAATTTATATTGGCGAATTTGTCACCCATTGGATTTTTTTATATTTATCTCACAAGTGGTAGACATCGCGTAAACAAAGAATAAGCAAATATAATATATATATATATATATATATATATAAATTATGTGTGCTCAAAAAATAAGGTGAATTTTCATTTGTCTCAAAAAATATTAATCAATTTCTATTTTATTTTCATCAATGTAGTTCCCCTCAGATATAATAATAATTTTTCCAATCCTCGAAGTAGTTCTGATATGCACTTTTTGGTATGTCCTTCGATTCGGTTTTTATCTCCTTAATCGTCGCAAAACGCCGTGTTTTCATGGGTCTCCTCAATCTTGGGAACAGGAAAAAGTCGCAGGGGGCCAAATCTGGTGAATACAGTGGCCGAGGCATGATAACGGTGTTGTTTTTGGCCAAATAATCTCTCACAAGCAAAGATGAGTGAGCAGGTGCATTATCATGATGCAAATGCCATGATTTTTTTCCACAATTCCGGGAGTTTTTTTCGTATTGCTTCACGCAAACGGCGCATAATTTTAAAGTAATATTCCTTGTTTACCGTACAACTTTGTGATAAGAACTCTAGATGCACTACGCCATGGTAATCGAAGAAAACAGTGAGCAAAACCTTGACATTTGATCAAACTCGGCGTGCTTTTTTTGGTCTTGGCTCTACTGGACTCTTCCATTTGGACGATTAGGCTTTGCTTTCGACGTCATAACCATATACCTACGATTCCTTTTAAGCAATTCTGGATCATCGTTGACGTCATTTAACAATTCCTGAGCGATGCTCATGCAACGTTGTTTTTGGTCAAAATTTAGCAAATTTGGAACGAATTTCGCTGCCACGCGCTTCGTGCTCAAAATTTCCGAAAAGATTGCATTGCATGAGCTAACAAAATGAGAATTGTAATGAGTCAATATGCCGACATCCTCAGCAACTTCTCTAATTGTTCTCTAAAGTTCGTTTGAAGAAGTTAGACTTTTTTAGCTTCTGTAGAAAAGTTCTATATCCAATATTACGAAACTACTTTTGGAATTCTATGCGCATTTCTCATTGCACGTTTTTTTTAATTCTTGTTATCCCAACTTCCGACCAAAATAAACTATTTTTTTTCTTGAAAATGCAAACACAAAAAGGTTGGATTGCAAAATGAAGAGCTTTCGCAGATGTCCCTCATCATAGACTTAAACTACATGAGAAAAGTGGCCAAGGCCCGGAATACATGAGCGGAGAGTCTCCAAGCGTAATGCCGCAGACTCATGTATTACTCTTCGTAATGTGGACCATGTGAGTGATGAGCCCAAATCCCGAACATGTGGTAGGTGGTTCAATAGCACGAGAAATGAATTGACCTGGCCGCAAAGCAAGCAATGTGAATGATTACACAAAGAACCCGAACACTTGATAGGTGAACAAACAGTTCCAGTGAGGATGTTGACCTATGTATGTGTTACTCTTAGTAGTGCGGATTACGTGAGTGACGAGGCCAGGGCGCGGACATTTGGTCTCAGGTGGATTACGACGAAGCATTGCGGTGTTGAAATATTAGAAGGCAATGCATTTTCGGCAGGGGTCATGTTTTTTTCTCTTTTATGGGACCACAAAATTACTTCTTCGGAGTCTGGAAGGTGCCGAAGGATAAGCAAGGTTTCTAGCTCTCCGAAAATAACGATTATTTGTAATATTTGTAAGGTCGCTCAGATATAATAAATTTTCCTATTGTTCAATGGGTTCAAAATAAAATCAGTCAAAGATTTAATTTTTTCCGGCAAAATACAAAAATCACCTACGAACTTTTCTTTTTTGTGGCCGTAAATGAGTATTTCGGGTGAGAAAACTAAGACAATTTTATTCATAGTTGCATAATGTAACGAAAAATCAATATTTTCATATTTTGTAGGTTGAATTTAGCACAAATATCCGTTGTAAACTTAAACAATTAGGAATTTTATAACTAAAAGATGAAAGGTATAGAAATCTGCACTTAACACACAGATACACGGACAATATGTTTCCCTATTCAAATGTGGTATATTCGGTGCACCGACCAAAACATACGTGTCAACTTTTATTGATTCGCCAATAGGAAAATTCAGATTCTCGGACAGTGAGTGTGGGGCACACGGTTTTTTTTTTTTTTTTGCTATTCCCGCTCTGTGCTATATAATATGTTCCATCCCATCCACCACATTCTGGACAGAACAGCTCGTATTGTTGAGCTGATCAAAACTATTCAATGTGCACAATTGTTTCATTGCAATAACAATAATGAAGAACAAGAAGAAAGTTATTTAACGACCGAAAAATAAAAATCAAAAACAACTCCTATTTTTTAATCAAAAAACAAAATACCTATAGCGAAATTCGGCAGCGATATTTCTACCACATTTTTGTATACTATATGTATAATTTTTTAAGTTCAAATACCATCGACAACAGTTATTTACGGTCCCTGGTTAAAGCCAGTACGTCCGTACCATTTCGAAGGTAATGACAAACTTTTATTAAATTAGACAGCCGAAAGCAAAAAATAGCAACATTACCACTATCCGAAATTATGGTACACCATCTGCAAGCCCGTTACGAAAGGCACGAGTGAAAATATAGGACTTCGGGCACAAGATTAATATAAGCCAGGTATTTCAAAATTTCTGGATTTTTTCTCGCAAGTTTGAGCAGCGAGGGAAATTTTTACATACTTGGCCATTCAGCGCCACAAAAATTTCGCCAACTTTTTGATGCCAATTTTCTGCCTATCAAACAAATGAAGCCTACAATAGAGGTTATTAGCAGCATTTATGAAATAACGCAAGCCGGGGTAGCGTATTTAAATTTGTGTTTATTGCGTAATTGTTATTACAAATTTTTAAACCAGAATCCCGAACCACCATATCTGGTGCATCTGGCAACGCTGGGTACGTGTAATATTTAGCGTGAAGCAGAAAAAAACGACAGACTAAACTTGTTGTTGCAACAAAGAAACAAAAAGCACAGCAGCGAAAGGCGATGGAACTGACCAAAAAAAAAAACCATTCACAATAAACACTCTATCAAGTTGTCAATTTTTCCTTTCACATTGTTATTATTTCGTGTTTCTTTAATGGCTGCTGTCATTGATTGAGAAAATCATGTTATTTTTTTTTTTTCATTATTCTTAATAAATTTGATGATACATCGTGAGTAGGTGCTGCTAGTCCATGATACGGTAGCTCAATAGGGGCAGAGAGAGTAAGAGAAAAACTGACAGTACACAAATGGAAGTCTATCTGCATGTGGGCAGATTATGTTATTTGTTATTACAATGATTTTTTTTTGTATATTTTGCACTCTATCACTACTCCTGCTTCGTAGTCCGCAGAATTTTTTAATTTCCATCAATTCATTTGTAAAAACTTAAAAATGTATTTCACTTTCTTCAACTCGCAACACACACACGCGTAAACCATCGACGATACATAGCGAGAGGGGCACATTTCAATATTTTATCATGTTTTTTTCGTTAGTGGTATTTATCGTAGTTAATCTTTCCTCTCTCTCCTTTTCTTTCCGTGTGCCATTTAGATACTTTGCTCCACCTCACACATATTCATTGTTAGAGAACACTCACACTAAATTATAAAGAATTTTGTTCTCTTTGCCGCAAAATACCGCACCGATGAAAAGAATGACTAAACAACTTATACTTCTTTTGAAAAGTTAACTATTTTCTTAATTTCCCGTTTGTTTTTCGAAAAAACTTTGCCATTTCTATGCTGAGATTCGTGTGGCAATTGAGACTAGACGCAACGAGACCAACAACAAATTGACAAATGGTTCGTTCGGTTGTGTGTGTTCAGTACGTGTGGTGAAATGCTTCGAGTTTTAAATACAGCCGTGTATCTCGACAGCTGTCCAGTACTTACTGAATTGCAACCATGTATTTGAGGGTTCGGGTTTGCTTCACATAGCAGAGCTACAGAAAATTTAATGCCTAATTCCGGTATTGACTCTAACGAAATCGCGTTTTCCATACAAATAATATGTAATTTCTGTAAACAGAATTGTTTGCACAATTTTTCCCATCACTATAGCGTTTCACGGAATTGTCCTCAAAATGGCAATTTGACAGTTAATGGTAATGCTGAGTTAACTGATGTAAATAATAATATTTGAAAATCAACGAGCTTCACATCTTATCTGTTTTGCTTACATTACGGTGCAGATAAGGGAAAAGTGACCAGATTGAATTTCGTTTGAGCTTAAACACAACCTTCAATTTAGGAAAGTAACTACTGCAGAACATAAAGAACATAAACAGTTTGATCTCTGATTAGGTATGCTTTTTAAAAATTAGAACAAAGTAGATGACTTAAGTAAAAACATAATTATGTTTGACATACTTGTTAAACTATTCTGATTTTGCTTGCCAAAACTCACAGCAATAAAAATTATTATAATCTGTAAGATTAGAGATAAGAGATCAGGTTCAGCTTGCTCTGTCGCGCCTCTAATGGTCCCTGTGTCATCGAAACCTCAGAACATCAGAATGGACTGGAAGGAAATAATCTTTAAAAAAATATATATAAAGAATGTTTTTCTATATGATCAAGAATCACCCCTTTTTACTTTACATATATACTACGTCAAACTGAACGACCATTTGGTGCAGTTGGACTTTTGTTTCTCATAAGAGGGCTTTGCCACTAATTCGCCTGCAATTGCTGATAATGCGGTTCTTCACATTTCTAGGTTGACCATATTTATTTAATTGACGGCGGAACCAACGTAAATAAGGGCATTCAAAACTTTAAAGTTATGTCAACCTCCACACGGCATAAGGCTTACAAAAGCGGCTTGATGTATTTTGTTTGACAAAACAAATAATTTGGTTTTGTTCTATTTTCAGCCAAACCAGCTTTTGCGAACTTCTTTCCCATATTGTTATAAAAACCGTGTTGTCTGAAATGTAGCGGGTGATACATGCTGGCTTATTTTATTTTAGGCGCGGGCTCGCGCACTTAGTCCAACGCTCAAAAGCGCTTATGGCGATGGGGTACCTAAAGAGAAGTTGTAAGAGGGACTCTTACCATCCAACTCAAAACCTCGAGGCTTTTTTCTACAATCTCTGTTCACTCTTGGTGAACACCCTTTATTTATATCATTAATTCTTTCTTATTATAATTTGTTCTGCCGCTATCGACGGAGAGCCAACCTATATACTGCTCAGAAATAAGAGTCAGCAAAAACAGCCACATATTTCCGCATAGGAAAAAAATGTAACGTTAGTGCAAAACCCATTGGCAAACGTTCGTCATTTCTTTGTTTATTAATGTGTCAACGCTCCCGTAACAAATTCCGCATAGGGAAAAATGCACCGTAAACATAGGCCTACATTAATTACTTCAGTTTTTGGGATGCCGCAACAACAGGGTAATTTGTTGCGATATCAAATTGATTCCCATTCTCAAGTGACAGAACCTTAATAGTATGACACCTTACAAACTGTTTGTCACAACAATATATGGAAAAGCTGTATTAATATCTCACAGTTTTTTACTAATGATTTCGATATCAATAGCGTACGCAGGTATCGCCTGGCTTTTGTTGAAGCCTGTACCAGTTACATTCAATTAATGATTGCCATTTGTGTACGTTTTTAAAGAAAATTCGCAGGGACACACAATTTAGTCATGAATATGGAATAATATTGTCCACATGGCGGCAGAAGTAATCATTCGAAGTGGCGCAAAATAAGTCGCCCGGATTACTACGGTACAATTTTTTGTAAAAAAAAAAAAAAATTGTTCAGTTTGTAAACAGCTTTTATTTGGACACTCCTTGGAGCAAGGCCATAAATACTGCAGTATGATAAGTATTGATATTTTTGAGATATTTTGTACAATTTGTCGTCAGTTTTCGATTGACCAAGTTTAAGGCCAGCCTGATAAAGTCCAACAAAATCGGCAGATTGATCTGCGACAGTTGGTAGGCATACTTGGACTACCTTTTTTTGTAACATTGAGCATAATAGAGTTGGATTCCTATCATGTGCACGCCCGTTAACCGATTAGCCAAATTTTGTTCAACGACTGATGCATGTTTATTATCAGCTCGTCGCCTCCGGTCTTAGACCACACTAATGTGCAAAAACATATAGAAAGTAAGGCTGACAAAAGCGGCTTGATTGACTTATAGGCAGGCAGGCAGTATTTTTGCTTTCCATCGGAATGGGTGGATGTGACAAACTCTCAAATTATAGACTTTTTTATGGATTTTCCTTTGGTGATACATCATAAGCCAAAGGAGTATCGTAGAATGAAATATCGCTTTTGACTTACCTGGATCCAGTTTATTTTGAACTGAGTCAGTTTTTATACCGTTATTCACGGAATATCTTTCTGCACATTACAAAAACCCTCAAATAGAAAAATAACACTTGTTCTTCAATTCAAGCATATATTTCTAAAGAATGAGACGTGGTAAAAAATATTATTTATATACCGATCTCGTATAGCAGAGCTCTTGTAACGTCAGGCGTAATTTCCATGACCTATTTCATTCATAGAAGATAGAATTTCACCTCTATACCTGTAACTTTTAACAATTTCATTTTCCCTCGTAATAGGGCGCTTGCCTCCCCTTTCTTTTCCTTACATCATTGCCTCATAGTACATATACCTATATATTATAATTGGCTGCAGAGACGCTATGATGAAAGCTTCCTTCTTCTCGAATGTAATGTTTCACCAGACTCCGATTTATAAACAATTGTTTTATACACAGCTGATAAAAATATTCATTTGCACCTGCCATTTCTTAGGTTTTATTAAAATTATATACTTCAATAACAAAACTGCAATACAGAAATATAATAATACGATGTCAAATACGTTATGACGAATAAATAATGTTAAGTTGATGTTCGGGTTGATAGGCCATAGAATAGCCTTTCAGCACATTATAACATTAAGTCTCACATTGTAAAATCAAACTTAAATTATTGTTGAATTCTTCCAGTAAAAAACATAAAACACAGTCGCGACCGCGGTCGTCATAAGTGTTATTTTAAAAGTTGGACTTTAATGATTAATATGGGAATAAGTAAGTTTTAATTTTTGCTTTGAAAATAAAGGTTATTTTTAAAAAAACCCTATTTTTGATTTATATTTTCTCGCTTAAAATATAATAATTATTTCTGAGTCGTGCTCGAAATATAAAGGTTATTTTTTAATAATTTTGCTCATTTATAAACTTATGCAAAATTTTATGATTTTTTTTTTTTTGCTTCTACTGGTTGAAGGTGAAATGGTGGAAATGTTTACTGGTGCGCTATGGCTTCAAATCTAAATATGTATAATCTTACAGAGAAGTCATTACACATATAAATTAAACTGCAAGCTGTTTTCTAGTGTTGGTCAGTCAGTTAAACAATAGCGTGTTGCTTTCTTGGAGGTAACATAAACTGAGCTTTAATTACAAGCTGTTATTAACCAAATCCACTGAAGTCAGTGACCGACCTTGGCGCGTTGCTTAGTAAACCCGATTATTGTCCGCTTGATCCCGGATTCAAACCTACATACATCAAGTAATCGAAAAGTCTGTTTAATGCTTCTCATACATCAAGTAATCGAAAAGTCTCTTTAATGCTTCTCAAACTATGACGTGGTCGTTAAACTGCTGGCCCTGTTCTATTCTATGTTATTATATGCTATTCTATTATATTCTATGCTATTTTATGTTGTTATATTATATTTTATTCTTATTATATTATTTTTATATTCTTGTTTTATTCTTATTCTATTGTTATTCAATTTGTGTCTATTCTTATTCTACTCTTATTATTCAATTCTATTCTCTTTTATTATATTCTAAATTCTGTGTTCTATACTTTATATTTTATACTCTATTCGATTCGATTCTATTTTAAATATTTACTGCACTTAGGTTATGTAGTATATTTCATTTAATGTCGAGGAAAAATACTCCAACATTGCAACTCCAACCAGTCTAAAAGAATTCATTTAACTACACGCCAATATCACATTATATTGTGTGTAATCTTTCACATACCGTACTCGGCAGAACCTTGTAAGCGATAAATAAAAGATCGGTGTGTACTCGTACACATATTAAGACCGCTTTTTTTGAACGTTGTGTATAATACGTTTAAATTACATACATAGGACATGCTTTCGTTGGGTCAAATCGTTTCAACATGCATTGAACATCAGCTCATCACCACTTGTCTTAAACTCTGTATCAAGCCAGCGTCTCCCACTGCGTTGTTATGCTTAAGTCCTCATATTGGCTCGCTACTGGGCAAGCTCCGCCGTCGTCCTTAAATGTCACAATCTCTTCACTAGTGTGCTATCCGGAGCTAGTAGTTTATTGATGTTGCATAACTTTTGCTTTTGACCATTCGATGGAATTTTAGGATTACGTTTCTATCCCTTTACTTTTCTGTATTCGCGCTCTTTGTTTTTTTTTTTTTCACCAACGTCTCTTCCACTTAAAAAGTCATTGTGCATCTTTCTCTTCTCCTTATAGCGTTCACTCACAGCATGAGCTACGTGCAAATACACCTGCAGCGTTGCCATGTATTTAACGTCCATTTCCTCAGACACGATGCGACGTTCTGCATCGTACCAAACGCTGCCTTGACGTGGGTTCTCGTACCCAAGCACAGCCAGTGTGTATCAGAAAGGTTAGGGTTAAGAAGTTTTGTAGTTGAGTTGAATAGTTGAGGGAATTTTGCTGGAGTAGGCTGGGGATATTTCAGAGTTTTAGAACGATGGATCACATACAAATCCACAACACTGGAAGCATGCCTTCGTTTTCTCCCACGTGATCAATCTGCCTTCTCATTTTATGATCAGAAGCTGGTCATGTTGCCTAATGCGCCTATTTTAAGGATTTTGAAATTATATAATGATATTTCTCAGGATTGTAACTTAGATCTTAGTTTTTCCAAAAATATTTTGAGGTTTATGTTAAATAATATTCTTTAAGTATTCTTTAAGAATTATGAAATATATTCCTTTATCTAGTCTGTAAGAATCTATGTTCATAGAATTAATAAACATTAAATTAAATTAAATTAAAATATAATGAACTTTCTGACTGTTGGACTTAGGACATTTTCCTTTTTAATTTCATCCCATCACTCACATAGTCCACATTACGAAGTGTAATACATGAGTCTACGGCATTACGCCTGGAGATTCTCCGCTCATGTATTACGGGCCTTGGCCTCTTTTCTTACGTAGTTTAAATCTATGATGAAACTAATCCCTGCCGAACTCAGAGGACCGTATAAACAAAAAAGAAAGATACATACTGTCGACGAGTAGATCTAAGATTCAACTACTTATTGTTAGGCTCAATACGTGAGCGATCCAATAAAATAAATAAAGCAGAAAAAAAAGTCGACCAGAACAATTTTAGATTCAATCTCTCATCAATTCATAGAATGTGTCTTTGGTCTCCTCGTATTTGCCTTCCGTTCCTTCATATTCATACATGTTTCCATGATAATCATGGGGAAGATGGACGACCTATTTGCCTATCACATCTGATTTTACTGTTGGAGTTGCTAACGACCATTAGAACTGAGTTTTAGTAAATGATGTTACCGTTAGCTACTTGCCTAAGACTCAGCGGTGTCAGCTTGACCATCAAGGTGCCAACAGATGGATATCCGTTGGCGTTACCAAGAAATACTTGCCCCAAGGCCTTAAGCCGTGAAGTGCTTGGGATATTCTGGTTCCAATTACTCCCAAGTGGATAAGAGTCACATATTTTAGTAGTACGATTTTTCCATTCCTCAGTAGGTAGCATAGTGTTCCGAAAACGCAGTAATGCGTTTAGCGGTACTTAAGAGGAATTCTGAGTGTCTCCCAGATGAAGAGAGGAAAAGTTACTGTACTGAGATATCACTTATATGTGATCGTAAGTTAGCAGTCTTAAGGCAATGTATTGAAATTGTTGATTCGCGATGGTACGAGTATGCTTTCAATACCAAGTATTACTTCTGTTTTGCTAAAATCCGAAAGGATAATCGTAACTAGGCTACAATGGTGTTCAAACGTGATCAATTCTCTGCTAAGGCAGATTGACTGATACTTCGTTTCATCGCTTAGCGAACAGGTTATGTTTCAGGAAGATCCATTATTGCTCTCCAGAGGAATTGTATGAATTTGGTTTCATTTATATTATTTTTTGTTCCAGGGATTCGTAATACACATCTGCCGGGGTAATCTACTATCGATATTGATCGTTGTTGAAAAAGGTTGTTTTCTACAAAGCCCTTGCTAGCATAAATTGTGTTATCTGAAATTGTTCACAAGACTCAGGACACATCCGTTATTCTTTGTCAGCCATTACAAGTTGGAATCGAAGATTAAAAAATGCGGTCCAAATAAACAAATTCTCTTAATGTTGATAATGTTTTCGCTGTGTTATATGAACTTGTTCACAAGACTCATGACCTCAAATCCCAATCATGCGTTGTTTTTTGTCTTTTCTAGAATCTGTTACGGATTGCTGCATGGCACTACGCTATATAAGACCGACCAGCTGTATTCGTCTTTATCCTTCAGAGTTGAATTCCTCCCTACCAACCCTCACAATTATAAGATGAACTAACAATTATTATTATACAACACAACATACTATTCGGAAGAAAGATCTTATCCTCCAGCCGCCCTCTCCCTACCATAGCCGCAACGATTCCTCATTGTTTCACGCGGTCTTTCCGTTCATTAAAATTTTAAGAATCCAAAAATTATGACGGTTATGTGTCTCCATGATGGAAAAATGGCACTCCTGGCGAAGCTTCACGCAGAATTTTTTTCTGCAGCTGGGGGCGGGCTTAAAAGTCGAGCGGGACCGCAACAAATCGTAAAGTCCTGACCAGGATACAAAAAAAAATCAAAATTTTCTCGGAATGGTAAAGTTTTTCTACTAATTTCTACGAGACCTATGTTGGCAAAAGTAAAGCTGTTTTCTTGAATAATAATGAAAGTATATGATATTAAAGTTGTGGTATTAAGAAATCCGCTTCATACAACTTTTTTAATTGAGAATTGACAAAGTATCAATAATTTTATATAATCTATATATATAATAATTCTATATAATCTAATCTATATAATTCTATTACCTCAAATTACGGAACAAACGTACCTTTTTCCCGTGTACTAAAAAATTACAAAAAAAAAAAAAAAAAAAAAAAAATAGAGTGAACAAGAGAGCAGTATTATCATGCTCTCCGGCCTACTAGAGCGGCCGGTCTCAATTTTCACTCCAGAAATGCGCCCTCTGTTTGTAATTCTTCTCTGTGCGTTAACCCACTCTGATCCAAATTTATAATTTTTTTAACCCCACTCTTTTATAAAATCATAACACCACATTTATAAAAAAGAAGTTATGGAAAAGTACATTGGTCTGAAAACGAGGTTTTGTATGACCCATTAACTCTTTAAATACTGATTTCAAAGTTTAAGCACATGTTTTTTAAAACATTCACGGTGAGAAGAATCACTAAAATAAGGAAATAATAAGTGTAATTTTCTGTTAAAAGTTTTATGATCGACAACATTATAAACGTCATATAGATAACTTTTTGAAGAAAAATCGTTATACCCATTACCTAAATGCCGTTTTGCATTAATTTCAATTATTTTCCGAAAAGTAGATTACGGGAAAATTGTGAAGAAAACAATCATATTCAAAGTTTAACCGATTGTTTTCAATTGTTCGGACTTATAATTGTAGGACTTTTTCCCGAAAATGATGTGATATCTTTAACTAGTTTGTGTCTTGTTCGTAAGGAGGGATCCAACATCCACCTTCTTCAGCAGGTGGATATGGTGGTAAAAAACAGATATTTAGTGATCGTACAGAAATATTTTCAAATGTAGAAGAAGACGGGGAAGAGAAAGGTATTAGGCATTTGTGATGCCATTTGGAAGCCAAAAAATAAAATAGGACTTTATCCAGCAAAAAAAAAAAAAAATGTCAACCCCCTTAAAGTTGTCCACGGAATACCAACTCACCCCTGTGGCTCCTATTTTTCACCTGAGTGAGTGTATTCAAATTAAATGAAGTTGTTGACAACGTGGTTCCTAACACGCAATCTTAGTATAAATGAATTTTCTGAACCTTGCTAGATTTATGCGGTATCAAACGACATTTCTTCATTCCTTTGGGTGGAGGTATAATTATTTATAGAGTTAATGTTTGTAAGTAATAGATATTGCGCCGTAGTAAAAATTTAAATAATAACGCGATTTTTTGTAAATATTCGTACTTTCATTCTTATAGAAATTAGTGTGAAATTTCCCGGAAGAGTTTCAATATTGGATAGCAGTCACGAGCAATAGATTTTTTTAAGTTTCCAGATTAGAAATATCTCCGATTTTGTGTAGTTCACGAAAAAACATTTATGAGATGTGTGTTTTTGCCAGTAATTGACCTTTTTATCCAAAAAATGGGCTCACAAATCAAAAATGTTGTATTATAATTGTACCTTTCAGCTAATCTTGACAATATTTCTTACCAAAAAAGGGAATTGTTTGCAGTTCCCATGTGCGTTTCCTCAATTTTATTCTCAATTTCAGTGGATAAGGTAAGAGTTGGCATCTTCACACTTTCCAGCCAGGACTAACCCAGTAAGTGAAAACATAACGTTTTGCGGCGCGCCGATTTTTTACAGCTAGCCAGTATCGATTAATACAAGTTGCGCTGCTAATGCTACGCTGTTTGGAATACTTGGAATAAGTTTTCCAAGGAATTGATAATGTTTGGGTCATTCATGTTTGCAGAAATGCTATAAACGACATCGTGTGGAAGAAAGACATTGGTCCCCTATTATAACGGTATGTGTTGCTAGGCATAACTAGTCTTATTCTTTATTCCCCAAATGAGGATAATCAAATGAAATTAAAATTAACGTTTTAACGTTACGTTTCAAATATGCATTTTTTCAAAATTGAAAATAATATCAAAAAAAGATACCACAATATTTCGATTGCTTCGCCAGTTACTAAAACAGTGTACAAAATACTATTTTGTATCATAAATATTAGAGAACTTATTCAATAGTTCTCTGTAGTGCGGTCAAGGAAATTAATTTTCCCCCATTTAAGTATAACCAATTCAACTGTAAAAAAAGGTATGTTTTTAAAATAATTTTTACATTTTTTAGAAGAAATTTTTGATTGAAAATTTGGGGGTCTAGTTTAAAAAGGACTATATATACGCATACAGCTACTTATCACTATTTAAGCGGCGGTCACCTCTGCGGCTCACTGAATGTGTGAAACCCTTTCATATCTTACTCATGGGATGCAATGAAATTCGTTTTTTAGAGATCCAATCAAAAATTCATTTGGGTTCCCAAAATTTTTTGTAAATATAAGCTGCTGTCAACACTTTTATTTTAAAGATGTTTATGCCTCTGCCAGAAGGCCAAAATTGTTACGTTTCTTCTGGTACCATGTAGCAAGTATCTTTTGACATAATGTGTTTCATGACTATTTTAGTCAGTCTGTCTGGTTGGCTGGTGGACACGATACCGGTCGCAAGTGGTTATGAAACTTGTCTTTTTCACAGTCACATTTGTCAATTTTCACAGTCTTATATTATGACAGATCGTATCGATTCTGTTACCTCTGATATAGTTTTTTTCTACAACCCCAAATTCGTCGGCTGCCGTAGGTCAAATGTCTGTATGTGGGGGAATTTGAGAAAGTCAACCGACTAACGTCACCAATTCTGGTATCTCAGGACGGCATTGCCATATCCTTTGTGGTACAATATAATCATATTGAATTCAGTTAAATTTGGTATGTGCGTTTGCTGGACTAAGTTGTGAGATTGAAAATGAAAAATAGAACAAATTGACGGGATAACCACGCCCTCTCCGATAATTCCCTAACAAATTACATAATTTTTTACTAAATTCATTTAATCATTCAAATCTAATTCAGGCAGCAACAGACATTAGTTTTGCAAATAGGACTGGACTGCATAGCAACGCACCTTATAATAGCTTACATACAAATTTGTCGACTTAACAAAAAACAGTGGTTTCTAAGCGGAATTCAGTAAGTTATAATTTTACTTCTTTTAATTCAGTGTTTTTTTTTTTTTTTTTTTTTTGGTACCCGACTTTTAGCACTTCTTCCCCTTTTACACCAACGTAAAAGTACACTTAGTGGAGATATATATAAGTAAGTTCACGTAACTGAAATATTGCACTGGGTTTTTGGTTATTTGTGCTAAACTAAATTTGTTCCCACAACAATTAAGTAAGGAGTTTTTAAGTTTTTATTTATTTATTTAGCCTGTAATTTAAATCCTTTCGGCCACTCACTAATTACAATATGCAACAATTCATATATTAGTTTTAATCTATTCGATAATATAAATTAAAAAAAAGTCGTAACAAATATTAAATATTAAATGTATAAAAATATATTATGATTTTGACGATATGATTATAATTGACAAATTTAATTTACAAGTTAATTGGTATATAATCTAGAAATATAAGATGATCGGTGTGTAATAACGGCTGCTTCCAATTTAACTGAACACAAAATTGTACTAGATAGTCTGAAAGAATGTGCCTTTTGTAATAATCAGCATAGAATTTAAAACATTTTATATGGCTTGGTAGTAAATTGTAAATTTGTGCTACTCTTGCTACAAAAGCGCGACTCATGAGTGTGGTTATTGTAAAAAAAAGAAACTGCTTATTACGTGGAATGTGAAAAATTAAACAAATTAAAATAGAAGAATTTTGTAAAATAACAACAAAGTTCTCAAAATCGGTATAATTTTTAAAACTGCAGTCCAAGAAAAACATGACATACTACGTTATATGAACACGACACCTCAGTGAATAGAAATATCTCATAATAGTATATAGTGCTACACAATATAAAAAATCTAGGCATGATGTAAGCATAAAATAATTTCTCCTTAACTGATCTAGGCAACACTAAATCAGTGTTATAAAAACTTCGAAGTGAATAATTTAAAAACTAATCCCAAAAAATTTACCCTATGGACGACTCCCACATGTGTGTCACGATAAGATAAACTAAAGTTTAAATCATGATTGCAAAAAGGATAGTTTTTGTTATTGGAATGTTGATTGAGAGTTTATTTTGCGTCATTCACGAGCAGATCAAATTTAACGCATAGTTAATATTACTTTGCAGGACATCAGCAAACTAATACTCCTCCTTAAAGAGCAACTGTACATCATCTGCAAATGAATAGGCAATGCATGTGTCATCAAGGCTACTAAAAAGGCCATTCAAGTACAAAATAAAATGCATTGGACCATGTATCGAACCTTGAGGAACACCATTTTAGACAGGTAAAACAGAAGACGACGAACTATTGACAAGAATATATCGATTGATTTCAACATACCTATCATATAGGTATGATGAAATCAATCGACAGGTATGAACGTCGAAATTAAAATTGCTGTATAACTTATCTAACAAAACACTATAGTTAACACGACCTTCTGATCGTGCACTTCTTTCCTTATGGTATATGTCAGACCAATAAGTAGTCCAGTGGTACTCCTATAATTGGTCGAAATCACTGGAGACATCTTCTTACTTGGGATTAGCTTTTTTTACTTATTTACCTTATTTATAAAGATATTTTTTAAGTTTTCGTAGGTTTGGAATGTTTTAGGACTATAGTTCACCTGTCGAACAAGGTTTCGCCCATCGTAAGCTTTCCAATTATGCCCGTACGTACCAGGTACCAGATTTGGGAGTCTCTAATCCAATAAGTTTATGCTTGGCGGGAAGTTTTTTGCTCGTTTTCAAATAATAAAAAATTCTTTCTCTAATAAAAATGTTGGTCGAATTCAGACAATGCCCATACAACGAATTTTAGCCCAAATTGGTGTAAGGAATTTATACCAAACTAGCCGACCCGGCAAACGTTGCTTTGGCTTCAAATTTTAGCAGGAGCAGAAATAATTGCTTTTTAATTTGTGGTTTGTATAGGAGGTACCACTCCCCATTGTCCAATCCCGCCCATATTTGCAGCAGCACTTAAGATATGTACACCAAACCTACACACCAAATTTTGTTCAAATACCGTAAGCAGGAGCAGAAATAATTGATTTTTAATTTTTTGTTTGTATGGGAGATACCACGCCCCTTTGTCCAATTGGACCGAATTGTAAATCTAAACCATCGGGTACCACCCAGACGCATATATAAAAATTTATGCAAAGCGGTCCAGCCGTTTAGGAGGAGTTCACTGACAACGCCCGTACAGTAGAATTATATATATAAAGAAGATCTATCACTTTTTTAGGATGGCGATTTAGGTTATTTTCAGTAACAGATCACCATTTGTTAAATGATGCTGCTGGTGAATTCTCGTTAGCATTGGTAAAGAATTACAGGCATTTGCCTGAGTTATCTACCAATCGCTCATCCAGAATGAAATGTCGGCTTGGCACACATAGGATTTTTCACGTACTAAATAAATAACATATATGTTCGTAACCATGGTAAAGGCATAAAAGTCGCTTTACTTAGTATAAATTAGTACAGGTTGCGAACGTGCCACATATCAATTGGATCAAGCTGCTAGTTGCTGGTACTTCAAAGCGAAAGAATGCAGCACAAACGAAAACGCACTTGAACGAACACCAAAGGAAATAGTACATAAAACATTTGTGTTTTTGTTAGGTTCAATCGAACAATTCTTGTTAAAAACTCCAAGTACTTGTAATCTAAAAATACCTTCCCATATCACTATTAAATATCCAATAATTTATTATTCTATCATTTATATTTTTACACAATATATTGCTGCTTCGACCTAAGTAAACACAAATAAATTAAAAAAATACGAAAGCAAAAAAATCATTTAAGTAAACAGTACACAAAATCATAAGAACGTGCAATGGATAATCGAAATCTTTTCGATGCAAGCATAGAAATTTGTTAACCTTGTGTCATATTGGAACGTTTTTGATCATTATTGCTACTGCTGGTTGCTGAAGTTTTCGCAATACTAGGGTCATATTGGATGTTGGCAGTGGAAAGCTCATTAGCACCGTGTTTCTCTTGCTGACGTACCAGGTCATAGTAGAGGCCGCGCTTAGCCATAAGTTCATCATGTTTACCAGACTGAAAAAATAGGGTATTAAGGTGAATCCTAACTTATTCTCCGCATTTTATTCTACTCACTTCCACTATACGGCCTTTATCTAAGACTACAATCAAATCAGCATTACGAATGGTGGACAGTCGATGAGCTATGACCAATGTGGTCCGATTTAATACAGCCGTATCAAGGGCCTTCTGAACTTCGGCTTCACTTGTGGCGTCCAATGCACTTGTAGCCTCGTCAAGTATCAATACTTTAGGATTTTTCAGAAGAGCCCTGGCAATAGCTATACGCTGTCTCTGGCCGCCACTTAACTGTGTGCCACGCTCACCGACATTAGTGTCATAACCATCAGGAAGTGCAGAAACAAAATCGTGGGACTGTGATAACTTGGCTGCGTCATAGACGTCCTTCTCCTCGGCTCCAGGCCGACCATACCGTATATTTTCCAATATGGAGGTGGCGAAGAGCACGGGTTGTTGCTCGATGAATCCCAAAACATTTCCCCTAAGCCAATGGGGTGAAATATCTTCAAGTTTATATCCATCGATCTTAATCGTACCCGAAGTAGGTTCGTAGAAACGTTCAACCAGGGAGGCAATTGTCGATTTACCCGACCCGCTAGCACCGACTAACGCCACAGTTTCGCCGGGTCTCAGGGTGAGACTAAAGTCCTTAAGAACAGTCTAAATAAAAAGCAAATGAGAAAGGATAATATAATATTAACCGTTGATCAAATGCATATACTACTTTACATGGTCTGGTCTAGTGGGGTATGAAAATGAGACATTTTCAAAACGAATTTCTCCTTTCAACCGCCCGGGTGGTATTTCATAGCCTCTTAATAATTCAATCTTAGGTTGAAGTTGCAAGTACTGTAATAAATGTCATAGTAGATGTGCAAATGGAAATATATTCTCCGAACTGTACCTCAAAGACTCGCGATCCTGCTGTCATTCCTCGTATCATTGTGCCTAGTAGAATGGATCCCTGGGCCAATGATCTCTGAACACCTTGTGCAGCTACTAAAAATGCCATCAAAGAGCCGGGAGTTAAACTTTCCGTCGACATCAGATGTCCTCCCATGAAGAGAGTAGACAAGACCAGTCCATTTAGGAAAAAGTTCGTTAGGCCTTGAAAAACGGCGATACCATAACCAAGCTCTTGTAATAAACGAGCGGCTTCGTTGGTCTCATGTTCGAACAGATCAATTTCCCTGTACTCACAAGCGCTGGAACGCACCGTGCGTACGTTGGACAAAGCCTCTTCGCAGACCGATGTCGCGCGCTCCGATTGAACCTGTGAGTTTTTACTTAAATGCCGCAATTTCTTTCCCAAATAAGTCATGAACGTGACAACAGCTGGCACCGAGGCCAAAGCAATCGCAGCCATATGGGGTGAAATGAGGAATAAGGAGACACCTCCTCCTATGAGTTGAGCTACGCTACGTAGCCCTTGCGATACGAATTGTTTAAAGCAAGACTTGAAGTCTTGCACGTCGGCCGTCAAACGATTAACCAACTCGCCCGTGCGGTTCTTGTCAAAGAACTCAATATCCTGTATTATTATCTGCCGGAAGAGATCCTGACGTAGTTTTGCTGCCATTTGCTCGCCAATGCGACTCAAGAGGTAGATGTAGAGGAAAGTGAAGCCAGATTGCATAACATATAGACTTAGCAAATTAGAGGCTGGTTTGCTGATATCTTTGAAGAAGGAGTTGTTCAGAGGATCTTTGACATATGTGTTGGCATAACGAGCTAAAATATTGATAAGGTCTCCCAGTAGACTGGGTATACGAATATTAATAAAGGCCACAATAAGAGCTGCCTGCAATAAAAATCAATACACATTATTTGATAATTCTTTAATCAGGAGGAATGTAGAACCTGAGGCAGGTTACAAATGATATTACGCGTAATAATTGAAAATGAAACCAACCACAAAATGCGAATTGAAGAAACATAATACACATACAAATTTCGACATACTCGTAATTATACTTTTTGGCGTGATTGACAAAAAAAACCGTCTTTCTAAGCTGAGCTATGAATCGAATCCTCTAGAGAGCCCAAAATACGGTCCTCTTGGACAGATTTTTTTGCTGAATTATATATGAATATGAATTTATGACTTATGACAAAGTTTGTGGAGCTCCACAGTACCAATTTATGTAGGGTTTAAAAAAGTAACATTATTACAAAAATACAAGTCCGAGGTCTCAAGGTAACCCCATTCATGTGATGGTTCGAAAAAAAGGGAATTTTTTGATTAATATTCAATATTTTTTTGCAGTTTTGAATAGCCGCGCATGTATATTTGTGATTTTTTTGTTACAAAGTTCCTAAGAATTATAGACAACAAAAAGACCTTTAGGTTACACGCAATTTGACTAACATGTGACAACTTTTTGCCGGTTTTTATCGCTTATTTTTTCACTTTTATGCACTTTTTTTTTGTTTTTGTGGAGTCAATCTTGCCATGATTCGGGATTTTTGTTCACTAAAAACTCACCGCTATTGCGCCCAGAAATTCCCACAAGTGTGGCTCGAGATAAGACCAAAATTGCTTCCAGTCAAATTTACCGTCCTCCTGTTGCAGTGTTCTTTGTATCACACCAGCCAGACGGTTTCCGTCGCAGTGTACCTCGCGACTATAATTCCGTAGCAGGCTACGTGCCGCTAATCCAATTGATAGACCACCACTTCCCAACAGTAATGCCTGAATTTTTGTAGCATTTCTGGCGGTCTGTGCTGTTGTACTTTGTCCAGTTTTCAGTTCAGCATGACGTATACTACTGTGCTTGTTCTTCCAATGACATACATCCTTCAAAGGTTGTCTCAATACGTTTGGAGTGATATGAAAATTGTGGAGTTGTTGCAGTAGCTGACGACTACATAAAAAAAGCAAGACACATTTCGATCATCGGTGTGACATAACACAGCCGTGCACTTATTTTCTGGCCAAACATTGGTCGGCACCCAGAATAGCGGTAGCATCTATAACCTCACCTGCTATCACTGCGTCCACAACTGTTCAAGAGCAGTCGTAGCATTTTCTAGCCAACTTCTAGCCGCCTGGTATTCGCCACTCTGTGCCTTGACCTGTTGCTGATCAAACTCGTAAGTCGAGATATGAATCAGTTGAATTATCATCAAAACATAATTACAACTTTTCCTTGTTTTCCTACACCAATCGGCCAATGCGTGCACTACAGTATGCTGTCAGTGAACAAAAAAGAGAAGGAAACAAAAGTGAGAATGGCGAAATGTCAAAATTGAGTCCAGCGTCAGCTGATTCGCATAGGGTGCACTGTGATTTTATATTCTTCTGCCAATGCGTGTAGATGCCTGTAAAGCATGAAAGACGCCACAAATTTAATGGGTCTATTACGTAAGGTAACCAAACTTCAGTTGCGTTGCCAAATTTGCATTACGGTTGGCAACTGATGGCAACCTCAGTTGCCTTAACATGTGTTTTGCGGCAACTAGTTAGTTGTGGTTGCTGCTGTGTGGTGTAGAGAACAAATTTGGTATATAAAAAAGGTAAATACATTTTTTAAATAAATTAGTGATAATATCAACATAAATGTGTGTTTTTGTGTAATTGTAGGCTTCCATGATGGTTAAAATTACAAGCAAACAACAATTTGAAATGTTAATTGCTCAAATGGAAGCTAACCCAAATTTAGCACGAGGAATCCGGCTGTTTGGGGAAACTAAAAGCACCACCGAAGAATGGTCTCTCAAACGTCTTCTAATTGATGCCACGTCCTGAACATCGTTTTCTTGGTCAAAAAAAAGTTCAACAGAGCTAATCATCGTACATAATTGTATGCACTTTTTGTTTGTTTACAATATTTTCAGTTGCCGAAATGGCAAAACACTATTATCGACGGCAACTACCAACAGTTGCCATACATAATACCAATTATTATTTTGGTGGCGTTGCTAGCTGACAACGCAACTGAAGTTTGGTTGCCTTCCGTAACAGTCCCATAAAATAAATGGTCTGTTTCTTTATCTCGAACGACAGCTTTCGTTCGCATTCTAAGCGAATGAAAACTGATTTGCGTTTCTCTAACTCCACTTCTACGCGAACGATGACTCGAACGAAAACGTAAGCATTTTCATACAAAATTGCGTTTCTCTATCTCGAACGAGTTGTCAACTCCGCGAACGCAAACTGTTATTTTGTTGTCGAGTGAAGACAAACAATAATATTTGCAAAAATAAAAATATAAACGATGGAAAGTAAATGGTAAGTATAAAATAAAATAATTAATAATAATCTGCTAATATTTTACTCTTCCAGTTTAAAAAAATCAACAATGTGGGGCACATGGAGGAGAATCCTGATTTTGCCAGGGGAACGTCGGTATTCGGAGGCAACAAATTTTTGGCCGAAGACGAATGGCATAAACTATGCAAACGGCTGAACTCCTTAGGACCACCAACACGTACCGTTGCAGAATGGGAGAATGTTGGTTTGTATTGGTGTTGCTGTGTCATAGCCGCTGTGACGATGGCTGCGAGGAAATGAAAAATTGATGTGCATAGACTTTTCATGAAGAAAAATCAGTATCAATAGACTTTTCATGAAGAAAAGTCGATGTCCATCGAGTTTTCATGGAGAAAAATTGATGTTCTTCATGAAAAGCCAATGTCCATTAACTTTTCTTTTTAACTTTCCTTAGAAACTCCGTCAAGGACAAAAAAGGTTGTAGCGGTTATTACGCCAACCAGGCAACAAGAAAAAACTGACCAAGACCCATAACCAGACGAACAGCTGTCGCAGAGCCCCCGAAAAGTTCTCAAAAGAGAAAAAATCCGTCGTATTACGAAAATGAGCAGCCTTTATGTTCGTCGGCGAAAAAGCGGAAGAACCGCATCGAAGACCAATTGGCACTCATACGACGTCAGCTTCGAGTATCGGAGGAAAACGCGGCAATATCTAGGGAGCTGAAGAACACAACAAAAAGATTAGCTGAAGTCCAAGCCGAAGCAGCGGAGAAAAGTGCTGATGCCGCTGAAGCCCAAGCGGAAAGCTTAAGGGCTATAGAAGAATATACAGCAAAAATTTTAGAAACTATTGCTAAATATTTAAAAAAATAATAATAATAAAAAATAGAAAAACATTTTTTATTTTTTTTTTTTCATTCACATTCATTTTCATCATTCACATATAGTAAACACTTCCGATTTGTTTATTGTTATTATTTTCTTCTTTTTTGTCATTTGCAGCTGATCGCTTCCAAGTAGAGTTGCATTTACCTCCGAACAATTTAGTATGATTTTTACTACCTTTAGGGGAAACGGCAAAAAAAGTGCAAGATTTTCGAGCTGGCAATAGTGCTATTCACAAATACGTAAAAGTCGAAATTTGACATTCGTAAGTGCAGGCGAACGAAAGCTTTCGAGATACAGAAACCCAATTTGAGTCGAATTCGAGTGACTCGCTTTCGTTCGCTTGGATTTTCGTTCGAGATACAGAAACAGGCCAAAAATCTGGACATACATATTCCAAA
This sequence comes from Philornis downsi, assembly GCA_019455685.1. Taxonomy (NCBI): domain Eukaryota; kingdom Metazoa; phylum Arthropoda; class Insecta; order Diptera; family Muscidae; genus Philornis; species Philornis downsi. Next base: position 373,809 of record JAHXMU010026435.1, read on the forward strand.
TATTTGCGAAGAAAAGTTCACTGTGCAAACTAGTATTCATGAAAACAACCAAAAGAATGTGTCTCTAAATATGTAATTTTTTTATTCCGAAAATATCGCAATATTTTTTGTTGTATTTTTTTATTTTGTATTTATTTTTATTTATTATTTGTCTTATTATTAAATAAACCTACTAAACTTACTTATTCAAAAAAAAACATAATGTAATTACATCAATATTTAAGTAGAAATTAGAAAATAAGTTATTAAGCCCCTGATTTTTAGAGTAAACTGATTTTGATATTTATATATTCCCACTGTGCAATACAATCAATACAGGGTTAAAAGTGAATTAACATCTGAATATATGAAATGACACACTGTATAGAAAAATCAATAGAAATGATGATTACATATCTAAAAAAAGATCGGCAAAAGATAAAATATATTGTAAAAAAAGCAGTATTAAGAAAGTCGAAGACCAAAATTTTTGCATGGCTAAGAAAAGGTTTGACAAATAACCTATTTTTGAGGTTTACTAATAAATTACAGCAAAATCATACTAATTATGCGCACTGTACAAAAACGGAAAACAACAAAACAACATTGAATTTAAATTTACGTATTGAAATAATTTTGTTTTCAAATGCTTACTGAATATTCAAAATTTTCAAAATTTGGGTAAATCCCAAAGAGAGTATCCCACTGATGCAAACGTGCCCGGGAAAAAAGGAATACAAACAATGTATACTTACCTACAGCCAGAACTAGAAAAAAAATTAAAATCTTGAACAATATTGTGGTTTGAAGACAGTAGAAGAAGCACATGTGAAGTTAGAAAAGAAATGCAGCGCAGTCAGATTATTCGGAGATAGATCAACTCCGAAAGGAAAATTATTGACAAATATGGGTATTGCCAAATGCAACGAATAATGGTAGTACCATAAATAACAACCCTGTAAATGACAACGCGCCAAGAATATGGAATATGGTACATAGGTAGATGGCTCCGGATAACATATGTACACAGGAAGTTAAATAGGATTTTGGCGTTACGCGAGAACCGGTGTTGGTCTATATAAAGCTAATTCCGATAGGAAGTCGGAGATTAAGATCTGCGCTGTCGAAGTAATCCGGTCAAGGCGAATTTTTAAGAGCGGAAAAAAAGTCAAAGTGGAAGTAGGAACAAACCACAGTGGAAAGTTTATGTGAACAAAGAATCAAGATTTGTGTTGAAGTCAAACAAATTGCGGTTCGGCTCGAAATTTGAAAAAAAAACAAATAGAGCAAATTAGAACAAATCAAGCATTATAATTGAGCTTAACCTTCCACAGGTGTTCGGTGAATAGATTTATTGTGAGTGTTGTTAAAGTGGTGTAGTATAATGTGTAAAGAATTACATGTGTACGTATCTTTGTGTTGTCTATTTGTCCACAGAGCACCAAGAAACTTTAATTGTACGGCCAAGGCTAATCTCCTGAAATTCCATGGATACAGGAGCCAGCATTACTCTTTTTTGGGCCAAAATTATATATATGTAAAGCCGCTTGAGTTGTAAGGGTGTCATGCCGAGACAGCTAAATATATTTCCGTCATCACCAACGGTCATTTTCATGTAATCTGGAAAAAATAACAAAGTAATAAATATGAGCCACTGTGGTTATAAATGCGCCAAGCATAGAGGAGGCATAATTGCCAAGTAACTAAAGATTCATCAGCAATTGAAGCATAAAGAAAAGGGTTCCAAAAGTAATGAAATAATAGAATAAGTTTATGTTAGTGTTGTCTGTGTTGTTAGTAGTTAGAAAGGAGAAAAAGATGCGTATGTTATATTAAACCCATAAATAAGGAGGATGTAAGGATCATTAACATCAGTATTTTTTTAGGATTTTTATTAGTGCAAGATTAATTAAGTAGCGCACTAGAAGCGATACACGTTTTTCTTGTTTGCGTCTGCAAATGGGTAGAGAAAAGACCAGTTAAAAGAGCTCTGTGTTAACTAGGATTATTAGCAATATCGGAGGGCCAATAAGTGGCAAAAAGATAAACTTCTAGACGCTGGGAAGGAAGGTCAATAAATGATATTCCTTCTTTGATGTTAGTGGTTTATGATAAGCTGTGTCTTAGTTTAAAGAACGTTAAAGTGTCCAAAAAAAGACAAAAAAAAAAAAAATAGTTGTGAATAAATGAATAATGTTGAATTTTGTGTGTTTATAAACTATGAATTGTTAAGTGTTTTATTTGAAAGGAGACTTAATTGAAGGGAATCTGAGGTGAAATGTGTGGCTTTTGGGGCCCTAAATTAAAAATATATTAGGAGGATTAAGACTATGAAGGGAGGGGAGGGAAGTGCGAGAGCGTGTCAACAAGCTCTCTTGTGAGTTAGGTGTGTTTAGCGTTGTTTTGTAGTGTTGTGTTTGTCAATGTAAGAATCAAATTATTCTTATTTTCATGTTTGTCCCCGAAGTGTTAAGATTTGAACGGGTTAAGACCTACTGAGATACTGCTAGCAGCCGGAGGACCAATCTTAACGATAATCAGAGAGACGGCCCGTAACAATAGATTATATACTTACATTAAAATTAAGTTTTTTTTTGATATAATTGAATTTATATGTAGTTCAAAATTTAGTCCTTTATCGAGAACTCTAACTGAATTATGTCTCACTAACTCCAACTACATCCAAATTACGTCCTGCCAAAATATTTATTATCTCATGAATCTTCATAGAATTTTTATTTAAATCGGAGCTTTGACAGGTAAAGCGACCAAGATTAAGATTTTACTAAATTCGGAGAAAGACGCATAATTTCAATAATTTCTATAAAAAATACATTTTTGTACGTAGAAAGATGCGTTATATACAATAATGAAAAAAGTACATATATAGGAGTCCTTACAAGTCATCATTAATGGACACATTTAACAGCCAGAAACATTTGCTGTAGGAACATTTGCTAATATCACATTCGCCTCTAAAAAGTATATGAATTGATCCTCATTTCAGCATTTTCATTACTGGATTCAAGCAATTGACACACCAAGTTTTTTTTGTGGAATCATCGAAGAAAACAGTGTCAGTTTTGAATCTTCCAGCACTGATAATATGGCACGATAGCAGCTTGCTTGATGCAATATTAAAGAGGTCATCTATCACGTTATCGCTTGTAACATCGCAAAATATGATTTCCTCTACAATAATTAGCCATTACGGAATCCCTTAAATACACAGAGTTTGGTTTAAAATTGACTTTCCACAATATATTTGTGGCCTGGTGCTAAAAGGGTCAATGTCAATATTTTGCTGTTTTGAATTAATCATTGCATTAGACTTCTTTTTTTGCTCTCTTTCATAGTTATAAAACAGACAATCTTAAATTTTATCCAGAAGGGGTTAAATAAGCGTAAAGCTGACCAATGTCATTATGAACTCATCTATAAAACTTAATGCTAAAAGGCCAATGTCTACTTTTGCCCTTTTAGCAATCACTCTTATATATTCTTTTAATAAACACAGGGCCAATGTCTACTTTGGCCCTTTTAGCAATCACTAAGATTATAAATTTTTATTCATAAATTTTTTTAAAATATTATTAAATAAAAAAAATTGTATATTCGGTCAATCAATATTTGCTCATTTTGCTTCAGCTTTTAGTAGGCCTCTAGTTACTGTCATAATCTTTGGTATTTTTTAGTACAATTATTGTATTTAAAAATAAAATATGGCAACGACCATTATTTTTTGTTATTATTCTGTTATCGTTCTTCCGCCTTCTGTCTTTCTCCTGTACTGTAAGTTAAATTAGTTAAAAAGATTGTGAAATTAATCAGATAATGCATAATTCAAGAACAATGAGGATTTTACAAATGTGTAAAACTGATGAAGATGGTAGGTGATAAATTAAAGCATGAAGTGAAACTTTAATATTAATAACTATACAACCTTTTATTGTTATTTTCCGAAATCAGCATCAGTCATGGATGTTGAAGCCACGCAATGTACAAATTCAAGTGATTTTGAACCGTTTGAAGAAAATGGTGATGAATATGTACCGATAGACAATCATTCGGACACTGACGAAAATGAACCAAACAACTCACGCAGAGAAAGAAAGAAACAATATAAGGATGATGCTACAAGAAAACGAAAGCGAAATTCTTCTAATTGGACCCGAAATATAAGAAAGTCATTGAAAACTCAGGGTAAGGCTATACGGCAGTGTCTGGAAATAAAATAATACCAGCAAAACAAGTGAAAGCTGCGTTTACATGCAAACAAAAGTGTTATGAAAAAATAACCCCTGAGGAGCGCCAACTTGTTTTTACAAGTTTTTATAAGTTGTCGAGCTCTGGACAAAATCAGTTTGTGGCAAATTCCATACAGGAACATGAAAAACATGCATAACGATTGAGGCAGAGTGACCAGAACAATAGTAGACGAAACTTTAGTAGAAAGTATTTTCTCACAAAAACCAACGGTGAGAAATTTCAAGTCTGTCAAACCATGTTTTTAAATACATTTGATATAACATTGAAAAAGGCTAGAGCAATTGTAGAAAAGAAACGATTTAGCGATAGCAAAATATGTTCTGAAGATAATCGAGGGAAACATCAAAATCATCCTAAAGTTCCGGAAATAGATAAAGTCCTGTTAGGAGAACACATAAACCTCTTTCCAGCTTATCAGAGTCACTACTCGCGCACCCACACTCAGAAGAAGTATATGTCATCAGATCTGTCGATTTCTGAAATGTACCGACTGTACGTAAATTATTGCAAAGGCAAAAATATTGAACCGAGAAAAGTCTCCCTATACCGACAAATATTTGTTGAGGAGTTTAACTTATCGTTTCACAAGCCTAAAAATGATACATGTGCAAAATGCGAAAAGTTTGCAATGCAGTTAAAATGTTGCCAAAACGAGATATAACGACCATCAATCGAAGAAGAAAAAAACAAGCACTTACATTTGGCTGAGTCGGCCTACGAATCAAAAAGAAAAGATAAGGAGGAATGCCAGAATAATCCAGGTAATGTTACTATTTCATTCGACTTGCAGAAATGCTTGCCAACTCCTTACCTTAGAAGTGGATTAAGTTTTTATAAACGTCAACTGTGGACATTTAACCTTACCATCTACCAAACGATAGGAGGAAAATCATCTTCTATATGCTACGTATGGAATGAAACAGTGGCTGGCCGCGGTGGACAGGAAATCGCTTCATGTATCTACCATTACTTACACAATCTTTCCAAAAATAGTAATATACATACAGTTACTATGTACCTATACAGCGACTCCTGCGGAGGACAAAACCGAAATATTTATTTTTCAACAATGTTACTGATAACTGTAAGTGTATTGAAAGCTGAGGGTAAATAGTTTACAAGTTGCCTCGAGATTGGGCAAATTTAATACGTTTGGTACCAAGAACCCCCTCTATAAAGGTAATAGAATTGGACCAAACAGAATTTTTAAATTTTAAATCATGTTTAACTACTCATTATGTACATCGGAAAAATAACACTATAAATGAACAAGTTCAGTGGTTACGAATTAAATGGATGCAGTATTCAACAAACTCTCCAAGTATCTTGTATAAACATTCCTTTGAGGGCGAGTTTAAATCTCTTGACATATCCAGAAATCACAAGAAAACACGACACGGAAATCTTCCCAAGCTTCAACCACTCAACAAGCAACCTGTTCCTTTAAGTACAGAAAAATTGAATGACTTAAAGGCACTTTTGCCATACATTACTAATACGAATCGCACATACTACAATCATTTTATGGAACAAATAACTGCAAATGACAACATTGTGGATTACCTGGCAGATGAAGGTATGGAAGAGGAATGTGAATTAACACAAAATATGCTATTATTGCATTACTACTATTTCTTGTTTCTATATCCTTTGATTACAATAAACTTTGCAACAACATAATAAAAAAGTAAAATACAATGGTTTTCTATTTGGTATTGTTCTTATTATGACGGCCAATGTCACAATAAAAACATAAAATTAAAATATTACTTTATGCTAAAAGGGCCAATGTCATCTTTATCTTCTAAATTTTGCAACTTTTTAGATAATTAATTTTACGATCGTATTCTATTCAAATATATTCTATATCTAAGCCCAAGTTGATAAGTAAAACTTTAAAGATTTGTCTGCTGTAGTTAAAATAGTTTTTGTTAAAACATTCAAGTTCAATTATCTCAAAACTGAATATTTTGACATTGGCCCTTTTAGCACCAAGCCACAGATATATAACAGCAATGCTGTAAAGGGTGTCCCAACAAGAAGGCAAGTTTTATATGACTGATGCAGAATTGAATTGAATTGTTTCTCTAGCTGTATGACATGTGGCGCCGTCTTGTTGAAACCACATGCTTTCCACATTCATTTCTTCAATTCTAGGCACGAAAAACTGGTTATCATTTCACGATACCGAACACCATTGACTGTTTGCGCTTCACATGCCTCATTTTCATAAAAAAAGGTCCAATGATTCCTCCAGCCCAAAATCCACATCACACAGTGACACGTTGAGGATGCATTTGCTTTTCGTGAATCACGCGAGGATTTTCCTCACCCCAAATGCGACAATTCTGCCTATTGACGAAGCCATCTAGATGGAAATGGGCCTCGTCACTGAAGATGACTTTATCGGCAAAATCAGCATTTTCATGTTGTCTCACCAATAACCAATTAACTCCCTTCGCTGTCCATGGTCAGCTGGCTTCAGTTCCTGAGTCAATTGGACTTTGTATGCATGAAGATGCAAATCTTTCGTCAAAATTCGCTGCATAGTGGATTTGGAGACACCAATTTGCTCAGTGTCGAATTGAGGTGGATGGAGTTTGAGCGACACCATCACGTACAGTAGCGACATTTTCGGTCGATCGACCTGGTCGAAGGCGCGTTGTTGTCTTTACATCACTAACAGATCCAGCTTTGGCAAATTTATCCATTAATCTCTTTACAATTGACTCTTTTGGAGCATTATTGTGACTCCAAATTGATCGCAATTTGCGAACTGTATCACAAAACTTTCACCATTTTGGTAAAACAATTTCAAAGTGAGAATGCGTTCTACTACCAGCAATAACAATTGTTCAAATGTCAAACAATGATACTTCGAATGGCGCCAAATTTAAATCTTGCGTTCTTGCTGGGACACCCTTTATATCAGATTATTGTCTTAAATCAACAATTACTGTAGATAACTCATTGATGATAATATCCTTTATATTCAGTCTCTTTCGCATAGCATCAACTCGCGTTCCGAGATCTTGGATCAAGTTAGAATAATCTCTATCTGCATAATTAATCAAGCGAGAGCGGTTTTGGACTTTGTTCTCCAATTGGTCAATTTTATCTCCAAGCTCTTTTTTAAATTTACTAGTGGCTTCTTCAAACTGCTTTTGGTGTACCAGCTACAGCTTATCTATTTCCAATATGTGATCGGCTTGTTTCTTACTAAGAGAAGCTGATATCATCAAAACACTTGCAACCGCACCAGAAACATAAACATCTTGCACTGATTGCTGATGTTCAGCAACAGAATCATTGGCCATGCTGGCAATAACATTAGCGTCAGCACATTTATTGCAGATGCAAAAGCCAACATAGTTTTGGTTGCGCATAACCCTAAGATGTTACAAGTACAGATATATGTGCTAATGATGATGAAGGATTATTTACATTTAATATACCAAAAAACGGCTGTATCAGATTACTCCAATTTCAACAAAATAATCCACAACATACATGCGCATCTACCAAAATTCCAACATAAACAGGTTACAAATGTTAACAAATCCTTACTCGTAGTGTTTAATTAGTTTTCTATTTGCATAATTCATCCACTTCTTTAGGCGATTATTTAACAATTTTCTTCTTGAAGTTTAATAGCTTACGAGTATAGTGATTCTTGTATTAAAATCTGCATTTTCACCTATTACAATTTAGTAATTTTAAAGCTTTTATCTATATTTTCCCGGGAATACACAGTTTTTTAAAGTTTACCAGTTCAAGATTGCCAGCATTCGCCTTTCTTTTGTCCTGAATGAAATTTCAGAAGAGTTGTGACCAAATGAAGTACTGGACTTAAACCAAGTCTTTTTGCCGACTATATGTCTCTTCTGAAACAATAGTGACTTTTTATTTGCATTTAACTCATCATCGTAAGCTTGCTAAGAAATGAAACAATTATCTGTGCTAATTACATTTTTCTAAAACAAGTGGCAACTGAATAGAGTGTCAGAAAATATGTAAATGTGGCAGCAGTAGCGATGCATTTTGAGAAGTGGGGGGAAATTTATTGTGAAATATTTGATTTGGCACGCTAAACTTATTAATCCTGCAAATAAATATTCTACATTATAAATAAATTAATGGATTTCTAGCAGTTTCTCGTGTCGTTGTCGTTTTACTTCCTTCGCATATTTGAATTATTTTTCTTTTTGTATTATTTCATTCATGTTGATTGATAAATCTCCATCACAAAAACGATATGGCATAACAAAAATCGTCAATTTATTAAATGCACACTGTAGAGAACATCGTAATAGTTAAAGGCAGGTACTATGCTGATTTTTCCTTGCGAAATTCTGTATAAAGAAATGGTCGTGAAATTTGAAGCTAAATTTTTCCAAAGACTGTGTTTATTAGCCGAAACTGAAACTTTTTGGAAAAATCGACTGTCAATGGGTTTTCTGTACATTCTTGTTGTTGCTCAAGCGATCATAACAGCAAGTAAAGCAGCACTAGTACAGGGTTATCCATTTAATTGTTTCAAAACCGCCGGTCAGGCAAGGCAGTCAGCTGTTAAATACCTGTCATCTGAAGTGTTATTCATTTAACAACCGAAGAACGGGTAAAAATAGTTAAAGCTTACTACAAACGTGGGCACTTTTCGTGCATTACGGGGTTATTATGATCGTCATTATCAGCCTACCGTGCTAGGAATTGGCAATATTATAAAGAAATTTCAAGAGACTGGAAGCGTTACAGATGCTGTCAGGCCTGTACATCATCGTAATGTACGAGGTGTGTTCAAAAAATTTCGATTATTATTTTTTTTATGTTGGTACACTCGTCTCGAAGATATATGTTGACGGTTTTATCCATATATTATGTTTAGTTTGTTTGTGAGGGGCATAAACAAGGCAATTGTTTTACATGTTCGGCGATTCGGTTTTTATTTCCTCAATCGTCGCAAAATGCCGTCCTTTCATGGGCTCCTCAATGGATCAGGAAGAGACCCAGGAAAAAGTCGCAGGGGGCCAAATCTGGTGAATACGGAGGCTGATAACGGTGTCGTTTTTGACCAAATAATCTCTTACAAGCAAAGATGAGTGAGCAGGTGCATTATCATGATGCAAAAGCCATTCATTTTTTTCCACAATTCTGGACGTTTTTTTCGTATTGCTTCACGCAAACGGCGCATAACTTCAAGATGCTTATTTACCATACGACCTTATAGTAAGAACTCCTGATGCACTACGCCATGGTAATCGAAGAAAGCAGTGAACAAAACCTTGACATTTGATCGAACTTGGCGTGCTTTTTTTGGTCGTAGCCCTTTTTCTCCGACTTTTCCATTGAGACGATTGGGCTTTGGTTTCGATGTCATAACAATGTCATCAATTTTGTAACAAACTTCGCTGCTACACGCTCCATGCCCAAAATTTTGGAAAAGATTGAATGGCATGAGCCAACCGGTCATAAACCGACATCCTCAGAAACTTCTCTAATTGTGATTCGACGATTTTTCATAACAATTTTCTTCACTTTCTCAACATTTTCATAGCTTGTTGATGTGATGGGGCGTCCAGAGCGAGCATCTTCATTCACATCTTCTCAACCTTCTGTGAAAAGCTTGTACTACTTGTAAACATTTTCTTTGGCTCAGAGTACTCTCACCGTATACCACTGCAAACATTTCAAGTATTTTTGAGCACTTAATTCCATTTTTTACACAAAATTGGATGCAACTTCTTTGATCCATTTTTTTCGGGAAAATCGCAGAACACACAAAACACTTGCCTTATTTATGCCTCTCACAAACAAACTAAACATGCTGTATGGATAAAACGGTCAACATATCTTCGAGTCGAGTGTACCAAAAAAAAAAAAAAAAATTAAATAAAAATAATAATCGAAAGTCGAATGTATGCAGCCCACGAAATTTGAAAATTTACCTTATTTTTTGAACATATCTCGTACGCACTGCCGAAAATATTGGTTCTGTTTTGTCAGAGCACTGTGGCCCTATGATAACCAAGTTTTTTTTTTTTTTTTGCCTGCAATTGAAGATTATGAACTAAACGGTATGTGGTTTTAACAAGACAGTGTCACGAGCCACACAACACGACCGATTTTGGTTTTGGTTGGTTTTACGTTTTGGCAACATTGTACGCCGTAAGGCTTTTTTTGTGGGGCTACGTCAAAGACAGTATTTATCCCAAACGTTGGGCCATTTGAAAAACAGTATTCGTCAAGTTATCGCCAAGATACCGCCCGTAATGTGCGAAAAAGTAATCGAAAACTACATATACATTAAAAGGATCCACTGCTACAACTAATCCAGAGGCGGTCATTTGGCAAGATGCAAGCACTGTAATGAAACCCGTTATTTTACGCGTTAGATAATCCCCAAGATTCAAATCACAACTGATATGGGTTACGATGTGGATTAGGGTAGATTCACTTACACAACTTCGGTGATTCTATAACTGCTCACAAACGTAGTAGTTGTAATTGCTGTCTTTAATGGAAAGGTTTTGAATTTTTGATAAACAAATTTGTTATGGATCACTGCATAGCGCTGCGCTGTAAGACTCCTACTAGCTCAAATTAGGCTATTTCTTCAAGGCGAAGAAATACCGTAGCCCTATCGATCGTCATAATTAAAACATGTCAATATTTAATAAGGGCTGTAACGGTTATGAGCAAAATTTACTTAAATCATTTTTAATAATTATTTGTTGATCGTTACCATATTATTAGTAAAAATTATTAATAATAATTAAAAATGATTTTTAGTTTTAAAAATCAAAAGTAAAAATTGTGGATTGATTTTTATTTTCTCAATTATGGAAAAATAAATCAAAAATTCGAGCATTTGTTTTCTGAAGGAAAAAGTGGTTATCTTGGTTGATATTATTCTTTGCCTCTCAAAGGGATGTAGGTACGAAAAAAACGCATCGCACACATTTCGACCAAATGTACGAGTATTTAACGACTTTTTAAGACTGGCTGGCTGTTAGATGCGATAACTGTCGTAAATCTTTGTGACACTTCTCAAAAATTCCCACAACTCAATATTTTGTCGAACATCTGTCCACCCCTTCTGATACCTCTTATACAAATTGACCGATTTTCCAAAATTCAATTTTCCCCTGTAATATCTAATTTGTGGATTGCATCTACCTGAATTTTTGTACATTATTTGATCTATATTACATGTAATCTGAAAAAAAAATCGATCGTTTAATCATGCCCTTCTGGTACATCCATACAAACGATCGATTTAACTCAGATGTTCATCAGTTTATATTTTTTGCTCGGCTTCAGTAAATTTTTTCAAAGGCTTTGCTAAGGAAGTAAATACTAATGAAATGGGCTGCATTGTCAAGTTCCTTCTGATGCCTCCCATACAAATTGTCCAATTTTCCGAAATTCAAATTTATCTCTGTGACTCCTACGTAGGCTGTAGCTACCTTAATTTTTGTGCATTGTTTTGCCAGCAATTCTTGAAATCGATGATGAGCTGGTTCCAAAGCGCCTGAAAATAAAAATGGAATGTATTGTTACGTCCCTTAAATTTTTGTCAATAATGTTCCACCCAAAACTTGGGAACCTGCGAAAAAATGAGCAGATTACCACCCAGTTTCTGGTACCTCCTATACAAGTTATCTAATTTAAGCCGTATACTCCTACAGCATACGTAGAGTAGTAATTCAAAGTATTTGTCGACAAGAACGTGGCGGTTTACTGTGCATCATCTGCTACTCCACACGCTTTTGCAACAACGCAAAGGGGTGTTGGGTGAAGACATGTGTATACTCGTACATATGTATGTATGTAACCGGAATATTTTGTTACTCCAGCGCATAGGCTGACATTGTATACACAGGTCAAAATTTGAATATGCAACAGTAAAAATTAAAGTTTTTGAACCAAATGACACACATTTCCAAAAAGGTAGATAATTATGTTTCACTTGGATCAATATGGTTCGCAAAATCTTATCTTATCTTATGTATATTTAAATTTAAGTTACGTTATATTTACTGCATCGTATATCATAAAAGCAATCTATGTTGTTAAAATTTTAGCACCATTTGAAAAGTTATGATTTCAACATAACAAATGTATACAATTATACCATATTCTTTTATATAACGCATCTATAGAATATGCCTTTTTAATACTCAAAAATTAGGGTTGACATTTCTTCGAAACCTTCTCACATTCTACTCTAAAATTTGGAATATTAAATTTTAAGATTTTGCACTTAAGATAATTCCAAAACAGGTTTATTGATATAAACAAATGTAAAAGCGTCGAAAATACAATATATTTACAACTTATAGGATCAATATGTCATTGTTTCGAATTTGAACGAATTTGAATTTTGAAATTGAACTAACCTGGTCTAATTTTTATGATTTTAATCCCTAATCAGTTAATTTAAAAAAATTTTCCTACAGAATTTCAATTCCAATGATGAACAGATTATGTTTTAGAGACCATAATTTACTAGATATCATTTACTAGATATTTCCGTATTATTATATTAAATCTTCTTTTCGTATTGTTTATGTTTATGTCCAAATTCTTAATTAATAATTGAAAATTTTTTCAGGTATTTTAATAAAATTTTGACAATTTTAAGGTTTTGGGAGTTGGCAGCCATGGCTACATTTGTCACGCGAGTAGAGGGGACTCGTTATTTTGCCTGCTCGTTCGTCGTCGTCTCAAATAGAAAATTGTTGAGGAAGCCAACTACGGTAGTTGATGTGTACAAGTGAGTAGCTAAATACAACGGGAAGTGGAAGTAGGTAGAATCTGTAAAAGACGATGGATTCGGAGTACCTGGTATGCCAAGGGTGACAAAGTCTTAGCGATAATAATGGTTTGTACGAACCTCGCCTGTCAAATATAATTGAGAACTGCAGTACATTCCATGACACTGAAGCGGTTGGAATGGAATTACAAATCTAAAGTACCGGTCCAGCAAATGTCTCTTTACAAATGTCCAGGATAAGTTATCAATCACAACGCTGTCCTCGAGGCAGCCCACTCCCTCTGCCAACAGTGAAGCAGAAAATTGTAGTTGAAAATAGTAGGCATAAGTTGGTGGCGTGATGGTTGGAACACGCGAATACCGTAAACCCCGATATAATCACTTATCATTATTTGGCCAACTCAATGTATCTGTATCGACAATATTTGTTGAATTTTCAAACCGAAATTCGAAATCGTCGTGATTTTAAAAGTTAAAATGCGTGCAAGCTAAATGAGTGTAAGAACCTCTCCCATAACTCATTCATGGGATGCAAGGGACTTTGTTTTTGTTTCACTTTTCGGTGACTTGTCCAACAAAAAAAAAAACTATTAAATACACATGTGTTTTTTTTTTTTTTTGTTCTTTTTTTATTCTTTTTAGGCAACTATAATTTTTATGTTACTCTTAGCTCTGAAATTCAGTATAAAAATATTGGATGCGACAATAGCTTTGGTATCGGTTTTAAGTCGAGTACATTTTTAACAACAACCTCAATATGGTCCAACCAGGCTACTACAAAACTATGTATGTATCATTATTCCGAATAATAATCTCTAAATTTGTGTATGTAAAACTGACGGCTGTGTAAAAAAAGTAATGGCTAACTATTAATATTAATATTTTGTACCAATGTTCCCAAACATTCCACTGAACTTTAAATTTAATTTTACAGTATTTTATTTTATTTTATAGTATTACACAGTATTCTTAAGACATTTCTGAAGAAATTGAAATGTTTCAGCTTCCTATGCCCTGTGTGCTGTCGCAGGGTGACCAATTATTTGATTTTTTCCAAATTCCCGATTTTGCATTATTCGAATGGTTTGCCAGAATCTACGAAATTTTCCTTTAGAATATAAAATTGTTAAATTTTTTTTTTTAATCAAAACGTTTTTATTTGGAAAAATTGCAAGGTAAAAAATACGGTGATGACCACCACAAGATACCTTTGAATACTTATTTTCCGTGTATTTCGCCTACAATTTTCCTAGAATAGAATTTTTGACGTGAATTTTATTTACATATATTGCTGATTTTTCAAAAGAGAATAATTTATTTAAGTAAAAATTTTAAGTTCATTAAATTGTATATAGAAAATATTATAAGTGAACCAAAACTTTCAATTACAGTTGATAAACATACGTTACCAGGATGAATAGCAGAAATTGTAGACCCTGTGTATATTAATAAAAGAAAAATTCACTGTTAAGTCATAAAGCTTACTCGAAATTCCAATGTGCAGCAGAAAATGATAGAGTTGTCCGCATGTTCATTACTTCTGCGTCAGTCCAAAATGTTTTTGAAATGTTCTCAAATTGCCGCAGAAAATCGCCGAACACGCAAAACACTTGTCTTATTTATGCCTCTCACAAACAAACTAAACATACTATATGGATAAAACCATCAACATATCCTCGAGACGAGTGTACCAACATAAAAAAATAATAATCGAAATATCGAATGTACGATACGTAGACCGCGAAAATTGAAAATTCAACTTGTTTCTTGAACACACCTCGTATATCACTTACTTATTTACTTATGTATATATATACATATATCACTTACACATATACCTTACACTTACATATATCACTTGATTTAAAGTAAAATTAATTTAAATTACCCAATTTTCGAATTTTTTATTACAACATATTTTGTTATTTTTGTGTATTGATAAGGAAAAATGATTTGTGTAGCACTGTGAAAAAGGAATTTATTCATTCAATAAGGAACAAAATAGTTGTTTGTTACGAAAAGAAACAAAATTTTTGACTATTTTTTTGATAGCTCAAACAAATGATTTTTGAATCATATTAAAAAATATGTATAATTTGTTTCACAATTTATACAATTTTATATTTTCAAGAATTTTCATTTTAGTTTTATACAATTTTTAGTACAGAAAGTATTCGCGGTTTTGATGGATAAATAAGTTCTATGTAACATTTTAGCATTTTTCCAATTTGATATCGTCATCATACCAGTATGTAAGTGATATAATTAAAAAAAATAAAAATAAATTGTTACAGTAATTAGCAATTGTTTATTTGTTTACTATGATAAAACGACGTTATAGCTTCTACATTGTTTTGGCTTTTAAAAGCATCCGTGTTATGTGAAATACAAAAGGATCCGCTGGTGAATTATTCGAACCCACTACTATGACTACCACTTGGTGCAATGCCAGAGTTACTGTATTCTATCCCAATCCAATAATGTCTTGTCATTTAGTAGACACACAGCCAACCTAATCTGTAGAAATTTGCAACCACATCCACACTCTCCCGGGGTATGGTACTAAACTATGTGTGTGAAATGCTTAAAGACTATACTTTCCAAACTGTAATTTTCCAAAGTACCAGCAGACAGAAAAGTATTGAAAGTAAACATTAATATAAGGGTACATGGCCGGAGGCAAGAAGAGTTGTTCCTACGCACCTATGTAGTGTCTTCTCAAAGCTTCCCAACTAAGGCAAGTAAATCTAATAACTCGTCCCAACGTTATCATCATTACCATTACCACAACAACATCATACCTTGCATCATACCTACGAGTACATCAGCTGAATCTTTAGATCAAACGTATGTCGCTCATTTTACTCAAAACTGACATAGTACGATTTTGTCAGGCTTAAAACCTGGTTTAAGGGTTATAAAGGTTTAGAGGGTTTGAACTTCGGTCGCGAACCACGTCAAATTTTGTGCTGAATCAATGGTTCGGTTAATAAAATGGTTCAAACCGCAGATTTGGTTCAGTTTAAGACCGATGTCTAATTATAATCTAGATCGTTTGGCATATAATGCACTTAATATAACAAATGAACAAATTAAGGCTAAAGACGCAGCAAAAATAAGTGGGAGTTATGTAAAACTAATCACATTTTCAACACTTCTAAGTATCCAGTCCGTGCATGTTTACCGCTTCTAACGAAACACTTTTAAACCACCTCCAAAACAACAGTAATGAAGTGCTTAAAAACATTGGTTCTATTCCCATTCCTAAGAAGTAAAGCAAAACATTCCTATAATATGTTTTGATAACCGAAGTAAAGAAGCTCCATTTAAAGTTTTTGGGGAAAACATTTATTTATCCTCCTTTATATGACGACCGATTTATTAATTATGTCATTCCATTTGTTAAAACTACAAATATTCAAAGATCAAGCAAACATATGAGTATACACTTCCCCACAACAATCTACGTCGGTAAGGCCAGTCCACAATATTGCGGACTGCAGTTAATGGTACAGAGTGTATAAGCTTCGATCCTATAGAGCATAAGGTGCCTTTTCATTTCAATGCCTGTTTACAGATTTTTGTGTGGCAAATATCTGGTGATGAATTGTACTTATAAATATTATAGTCCAATGATGGATGTTAAAATAACCAAATATATACGCGTATCACTTTATTGAACGATGCTGACATTCCAATGATCAAAATACAAGTAAGTTTTGGTTGATGCACAACTCATAAAGCAACCTCGCTAAACAATAGTAATTACATTGTAATGACAAAATCAATGCTTGCATTATAACAACAACCATAAGTAGTAGATTAGCGGGTACAAAATCATACCATGGTTGACAGTTATTTTTCCTTTTGTTATGATACACTTTTATGATGTTATGGTATAACAATTATAATTTGTCCCAAAATGCCAGTGGCGTAGATAAAATAATAAGAAAAGTTTTGGGGACATAAATTACGTTAAACTAAATAAATTATTTCAAAACAGCATCAAATCCATCGGAATTTTCCGGAACAAAAAGGGATTATTTTGAGTAATTAAAAATTGCAACCAAAGATTTGAATGTTCGTCACGTCTACATCACTCGTAAATATACGAAGAAGATGCACTATAAAACAGTGTGTCCCTCCTATGACAATAGTATGTTAATTTAATTGGTGATTACGCAATTTTTTACTACATCCCGATTACAAAATGTGATGAATGTTTGCTTCTTTGGATGCAGTTTTTTGTTGAGTAGCTTTATTCGAAGATAAACCACATGAAATGCATGCTTTTGTGCTTTAGAATCTATTCTTTTACTTTGGACAAGTTGTCCGTTAAATTATTAATGACAATATTTCCGCAGTTATTGCAAAGGTGCAAAGCGCCAGGTTGATGGGCAAGGGAATTCAGATGTCAATTTCCTAACTACTTCGAATATTTTTTCCATTCCAATTACAGTATTTTCGCAACCACTGAGCTAATGTGAACGAGCTTTCTGCATTTGTAAGGCAATGGCTGGGGAATTCAAAAATGGAATTGAGTGGAATTTTTGCTGCGGAAATGCTCTAAACATTGCAGAAGTGTTGACAAATGACTAAACAGCTGAAAGAAGATCGGGAGCGCGGTGAAGGACGCCCCGGAGAACCATCAACCTCTACTGATGAAAATCAGTTTCAACAAATTCGAGAATTGCTATTCAAAATGTGTCGATTAACAATTCGAAACACTGACGATAACATTGACACTTCCAACAGATCAGTTATCCCATTCTAGAAGATATTTTGGGCCTCAGACACTCAAACTTCGCATTATTATGGAAGATAAAACTTGGATCTGTGCTTATGATCCGGAAGCAACCGCGGCAAAAGTGAGGAAAGACCGAAATCAATGCTATGCTAACAGTTCGCCGGGCTGTACTGTCAGCAAGGAAAAATATCTGAGTATTATGCGCCGTTTTCGTGAAGCTATTTGCAAAAAGAGTTTGGATTTATGGGCTAACAGTTCAGTTGGTTTTTGCACCACAATAGTTTTGAAAGAAAACTCTTCGAAAAAAAATAATAATAATAATAAAAATAAATAATTGTTGGCAGCCAGAAACCTTAATTAAACTGTTTGAAACCCTAATTAACCATATTTTTATTTTGTCAAATGAAACATCAATCTCAACATGAACGGCGTAAAGTACTACATTTAGCCAATCATGCACAATTTTGATTTCATCGACTCAGTTCCGGTAATTGTGGTGTCAAAGGCAAATTGCCGAAGTCGTCGATAAAACAATGGAAATCGTCAAGTCCGTTGTCAAATGGGTAACTTACGACTTAAACGGTGGTCTAGCCAGGAATGAAGCTTTTGCTGTGTGTTTGGTTGCATTCTACTCTACTATGAGCCGCTCCCCTACGGCTAAACTCTTATTTCGAACCTGTACTATAAACGACAGAACCGTCTGAAGGAAGCAGTCGGCAAGCTTTGGCCAATAGTCAGAGTCTCTAGAAGTTTCGTTGGAAGATACTTATGCATTAACCTTCCGGTCCTGGCATCAAGTGATTACCAGCTGTTCCAGTATATGGTGAAACATTTTGCTGGTGAAAATTTGACTTACGAGAATGTTGTGAAAATCGATTGTGCCAGTTTTTTTTGCCAATGAAGATGAAGATTTCTGTTGAACCATGTTCAAATCTTTATCGAAAACAGTGTATATGTGACTTTATGTCGAATCATTGCAACTATGCTAGATAAAGCCTTCAATGCACCCATATATCAATTGTTTTTTGTGTTAGTAAAGTTCCAGAAGAAATTACATTGAAGAATGACAATTTTTGAAACAAACCAGTATAGAAATTTCTGCCAGGTGATCTGATCTACCAATCGGCAAAAATTTAGGCCGCTGCAGTCTACGACTGATCAAAATAGGCCCGAATATGTCAAATTTTACGAAGTTTCATAAAGAGTTACTGCAGTTATCGCGCCTACAAATCAGTCTAAAAAGTCTTGAAACACTTATGACCAAAAAATATTTGACACTTTAAATATTACGAATATTTTGTCCATAAGATGTTCGTATTCCGAAATCGATATTTATACATATCAAAGTGGAGTAATGAAAACTCACCTTTCGTTTCGTTGTTACAAAGTCATAAAATAGGCCAATTCGAGCAGAAAAGATATTACTATTTATTTTTCTCTTTTGAGCTCTCATGACATAATAATAAAAACATCATGCCATACGAATCCTCTGGAGAGCAGAATAGTACAATGAAAAGAGAAGCCCGAAGCAAAACTCAAATACGAACAACGAAACACACTCACGCTCGACCAACTTTTCTAATAATGAAATTTCCCTACTTCCCTTAAGGCCTTATTCTAGAGTTTATGTTATGTGACGTCACGAAAAAGGTTTCCGTTTTATTTGGTAATTTTCATTTCACATTCTTTATTTTTGTGAATAGTTGAACATAGAAGAAAATTTAATTAAAGTCGAGGCAACAGAACAATAAAAAAAAATCACCTTAATAATTATATAAAATATCTCATGCTTCCGGATGACGCTTCATTTCATTTAGAAAAAATGTATTCGTGGAGAAACTTTCGCGGCTTAACGATTTTTTATCTGCATGGTGGAATTACTTCTAACTTAATGACCACTTTTAGTGATGTTTTCTTCTTTTTTTTTGTTTTTGTTTTTTTTTTTTTTGTTAGAAAACAAGTCAATTACTGTAACTACCGGAACCAGCGACGGACGCTAGGCTTGAGCTCACTCTAGGTCAGTCGCACATGCTCTATCTTCACTAACACGGAGAGCACAAATTTTTGTCGCTATTACAGCCATTAACCTTTTTTTTTAGCTCTTTTCTTTTATTAAAAAAAAAAAACGATCTCACCAAAACTAATACACTTGATTTTGATTTTGTTGTTTTAGTCGATCGTCAAATTTTCGGCTCACATTTTGAAACCTTCTGAACCTTCTGCAGGTGCAACGACTGATCCTCTTTAAGGGTGCGCACATTGTCAAATAAATCTACCGGATTTAACTATTGCAAAAAGAACAAAAACCTCAAACTGGACATTTTTGAACCATTCTTAAAAAGATTTAAACAATTGGTAGATTTTGAAAAATAATTTATATTATAAAATTGGCAATTTCCTGAGGACTGTAAACTGACTTACTTATAACTTCACCCAATGTCCTTTTGCACTGGTACAAAAGGGTGTAGAACGCAAGAAGATGCGTGGTAAATCGCTAAGTTCTTATGAGCAAAAGCTCTGAACTAATTTACAATACCGCATTTAGTACGATTGAAGGAAAGATATAAATCCGGTAGTATGTGAATTAAATTAACTAATTTGTATGAGAGCATTACATTAAATGGTATTTAGAAAAATCTAACGCAAATATCCACCACGTAAAAACTATCGGAACTACACTCCATTCTATCCTCAATTGCCATTTATCCCACAACCGGGACATAATAGAACATTCGTTTCAATGCAACAATGGTAGCATCATTTTGACAATCAAGTGCCCCAACGACAATTCCACCAAGCTTCAAACTTTCCTCCACATCGACCAATGGCACCTAAGCCACCACCTAGACCAGAGCCAATGGACATTGATCAGTTCATGCAGACCAAAAGGATCAATTATATAAACAGACCCGCCCAAAACGACAAATTTTTAGGGAAACGACCTATAAACAACTCTGCTCAAAGGCATCAATCGAATAAATTTCAGAGAAACTTCCACTTGAACACAAAAACACCGGACTAGGATCCAAACGAACAAGACTACGAGACCCAAATGGATAATTATAGCGAAGAACAGCAATTGATTCCCATAGCAGAATATTTGGAAAATAATTATGACATTGACAGTTACGAAACAGAGGAATTTGCTGACGTCCATTTTTTAGATTAAGGAACTCGTCCTTGCCATACTTCGAATGCAGAACGAGTTCAGGCCAAATCCTAAAAATTTTAATAGACACAGGTTCGAATAAGAATTATATTCAACCACAGTTAGTCAAAAATCCCATTCCAAATGATGACATTTTCTTTGCTAATTCCGTCGGAGGCAAAACAGAGATAAAACATCATACATTTTTAAAATTATTTCGCTCAGACTCTACAAAAATTACATTTTTTGTACTATCTTCCTTAAGGTCATTTCACGCTATATTAGGTAATGATAGCTTAAAAGAATTATCTGCCATTATAGACACTGCAAAAAATTACATGATGATAGACAACAGGATTAAAATAAAAATAAAACAACAGATTTCGCAATCCGTCAACACAATAAACGTAAGGTCGGATCATATGACAGAATATCAGAAGGAAAAACTGGACGAAGCAGTAAAAAAAATATAAAGATCTGTTTAGTGCCCCAAATGAAAGACTTACATACACAACTTCAGTAACGGGTGAGATAAAAACTAAGGATGAAAATCCTGTTTACTCTCGCTACTATCCTTATCTCTATGCATTTAAAGCACGAGGTTGATAGACAAGTTCAGGAATTACTCGACCATGGTATTATTCGATCTCCATATAACTCACCAATATGGATTGTACCAAAGAAGGCTGATGCTTCTAAAATTCAGAAATATAGAATGGTTATTGACTACAGAAAACTAAACAACGTAACCATTCCTGACAAATATCCCATTCCTCATTAATATCAGGAATGTCTTACCCCAATTAGGAAAGAATAAATGGTTCACTGTGATAGATTTGAAAAGTGGTTTCCATCAAATCCCATTACAGGAAAGTGATGTGCAGAAAACCGCATTTTCCGTAAATAATGGTAAATACAAGTTTACTCGATTACCATTCGGGCTTAAAAACGCTCCTTCCATATTCCAAAGAACCTTGGACGATATTTTGCGAGAGCATATAGGGAAGATTTGCTTCGTCTATATTGACGGCATTATCATATTTGCAAAAGACGAAGAGACTCACCTCAGGAATATCCACACGATTTTTGAAACTCTGGAAAAAGCAAATATGAAAGTCCAGTTGGACAAGTGTGAATTTCTTAAAAGGGAAGTCGAATTTTTAGGCTTCATTGTTTCTGACTCTGGAATTAAGACCAACCCCAAAAGAGTTGAGGCAATTCAGAATTTTCCACTTCCTAAAACATTGAAAGATGTTCGATCGTTTCTAGGGCTTGCTAATTTTTACAGACGATTTGTCAGGAACTTTGCGAAAATAGCCAAACCCCTGACGATGCTTCTCAGAGGGGAAGGAGGTCGCCCATCAAAATACATCTCGAGCAAGATTAAGCTTGACCTCGACGAGGATGCCATAGACGCTTTTAATAAACTGAAAAAGTCGTTAGTGTCAGAAGACGTTGTTCTGTCTTATCCTGACTCCAGTAGGGAATTCGACTTGACAACGGACGCATCCAACTACGCCCTTGGCACAGTTTTATCACAAGAGGGAAGACCGATTACATTTCTATCAAAAACCCTCCAGAAAGCTGAGGAACACCATGCAAGAAACGAGAAGGAAATGTTTGCAATTGTGTGGGCCCTCAAGACACTCAGGAATTATTTGTATGGCTCCGCCAAGATTAAAATTTATACGGACCATTTACCTCTTACATATGCTTTGAATAATAAAAACTCAAACTTTAAACTTAAGATATGGAAGGCATTTCTTGAGGATTTTAAATATGAACTACTATATAAGCCCGGAAGTTCAAATGTTGTCGCTGACGCCTTGAACTCAATAACAGCAACTCAACACAGTAACGAAAATTACGTTTTCAAAAACCAAATTTTCCTTTCCTCAAATGAGGAAACTTCTTCATATAATTTTGAAATAATTTTTCCGACTTACCACAGACACACAATTAAGGAACCATCCTTTACAATCGAAAAACTGACAGATATTCTGAAGAAGGTCTTGAATCCTTCAGTCACAAACTGCATAAAAACGACCGATGACATTTTGGGAAAACTTCAGGAGATATTCAGAACTCACTTCAATCGGTTTAGAGTAAAGTATACTAGAACTATGGTAACCGATTTGATAAGCGAGGAAGAGCAAGAAAGAGAGATCATCAACGAACATAATAGAGCTCACAAAAGTAGCGCTGAAAATAAGACACAAATCCTATTGAGGTACTATTTTCCGCAAATGCATTTAAAGATCTGTAAGGAAAATAAATATGAGCGCCATCCAAACAAAATAACACTTCATGAAACACCTATACTACAGTACCCAGGGCAAATTGTGCATTTGGACATCTTTATCACTGCAAAAAGACCTATTCTTACAGCAATGGACAAGTTTTCTAAATATGCTCAGGCAAGGATATTAAAGGCAAGAGCTACAGAAGATGTAAGACAATCTCTACGTGAAATTTTGCTATCATTCGGAATGCCGTAAATAGTAGTTTTAGATAATGAAAAATCTTTCAACTCTTCGTCAATTGTTTTTATGCTTGAGAATCAATTTAATGTTAAGATATTTAAGATCTCACCGTACGCAAGCTTGGTCAACGGTCAGATAGAAAGGTTCCACTCGACCCTGTCTGAAGTAATGAGATGCCTAAGGTCAGAAAATGTGCACAGCACATTCTCGGAACTACTGGACAGATCTGTTTATGAGTACAACAACTCCATCCACTCCACCATTATGAGAAAACCAGTAGAAGCTTTTTTCAGTAGACGGATCTTCACAGACCCTCCGGAAATAGAAAAGGATCGGTTAGATATTATTGAGCGCATAGGGGAAAAGCAGAAGACCTTGAATATCACAACAAAAAGAAGACACCACCAAAAACATACGAAATAGGACAGAAAATCTGTGTAAAACAAAACAGGAGACTTGGAACAAAATTAAGTAAATCTTACAAAGAGGAAATTGTTAAAGAGAATCGTAACACGACAGTAATCACAGAATCTGGTCGCACAGTTCATAAAAATAATATTAGGAACTAACTCAACAATTTACTTTCAGGATGATACTCAGCTTGACAGCTGCTGAGGTAAGGATACTAGACTACTCCAACTCGCAGGTTGTGACAATAAACAGTGGTTACGCCAAAATACAAACAGGTTCATTTAAACTAATTCACGTAATAGAACCGAAAGATACCAAGACGTCATCAACGACATGCAAATTAAGATCGATTACAACGTTAGCAGATCCCATCCTCTTCACCCCTTCCTATCCCTCGAATTGCATCAACTCCAAAGCCATTTGGATAGATTAAAACCTAGAATGAGGAGATCATTGGATTTCATAGGCTCGGCATGGAAATGGATTGCAGGGAATCCGGACCATGATGACTTTGAAATCATAGAGCAGAAGATCAATAATGTGTTAGAGACTAATAATAGGCAGGTTATTATCAATAAGTTATCTGTAGAAAAAATAAATGAACTAACAAAAACAACGAATGACATTGTTAAGTTTGTAAAATCTAACGATATTTTGAAAGAATCATTTGTATTAAAATTGAAATTTAAATTGGATATACTTAAAGAAGAATTGTTAAATATCCAATATGCCATCCACTGGGCAAAGGTAGGAGTAGTTAACTCATTCATACTTTCCAAAAATGAAATTAATATTGTCAAAGAAATTTTTGCAAAAGAATCAATTCCATTTGCAAATTTGGAAGAAACATTTGAATTTTCTGAAATAAAGATTGCATCTAATAATGGTTCCCTAATCTATATTATAAGTATTCCTACTACTGATGTTAATTCATGCGATAAAATCTTAATTAAACCTACGAAATTTGGCAAATTTGTTAATAGAATCTCACACAAAGAAATACTTAATTGTAACAACACATTTTTCGGAATAACTGTACTTTGTAAAAATTATAACAAAATAACAGCATGTAATAGAAAAAATATTCAAAGTATTGACAATGACACATGTTTGGGAAACTTTCTCCATAACCACTCATCAAATTGCACTCTGGTAACTAATAACCACATTCCGACAGTCGATGAAATTACACCAGGAATGATACTTTTGAATCAGTTCAACAACACGATCTACATCAACAATGCCGTGGCTCATTCTCATCTCTGAATGGTACATTCAGGCTGCAGTACAACGACGCTTCTATCAGAATATCAAATATGACGTTCAATTTCTTTCAAACAATGGACATGCAACCTCTTCCAGCTATTCTATAACCACGACTTCCCGGTAGCCAAATCGAGGAAACTCTAACCTTGGAATCTATGAGAGAATTGCATCTAGAAAACACGAGAGCAATCAAAACTTTGGACATAAAAACCAAATGAGGTTCCATAACTAATCTCTGCATCTCTGCACTGGTAATAATAACCATAACCATAGTTAGTAAAAACCTGCATCGTTCCACGGAGACAGAAATAATGCGACCTACATCAATACAAATGCCAGTACCCGAGATGATTATCACTGAGGACCGCAGAACACCAAGAATTTCACAGATTCCATACTTCTAACAGTTGATGAAGGATTCACACGATCGAGGATTCACACGATCGCTCGTATTTCAGAGGGAAAGTGTTAACATAAAATATGTTAATGATGTGTCAGCAAATATTTGCGACAGCCAAACTAGTGCTGTCATGGATAACGGTCATTGAACTAACACTTCATATGAATCCTATGTCAAATGAATCTAACGACCTAAAATCTATCAACAATTGCAAAGTGTGCAACATTCCAAAGTGGTGCCGATATGAGACACCAACAATGAGACAACAACCGCGAAATGTGAGACTGCACACATACATCTCAAACAACTGGCCCTTATCCATCGATACCTCTTGAGTCGACAACGACTCAACTATTTTAAGTATAAATATAAGTCCAACATTGTAAACAAAACAGTTGATAAATACAATTAATAAAGAACAGTCTTTACAGTGCAGACAGAATTCCACGAATTCTGTTACTTGTGGCGGATGTCGGTGTCAACTACCTATTGCGTCTTGTCAACACTTCAGCTGTAATCATGTCATTGTTTAATCACTAAATTCAGTTTTTAATTTGGAACTCAAATAAAAAAGTAGCGCTTAGCGCTTTTTTAAAAATATGAAATAGTCTACAAATCATTAATTTATATATGTATATGTACGTCCACATTCGTATTCAAATTCTCTTGTTTTCTCTGCCACTCCGCGATAAAACGATTTCACAACAATATTGTTTTAAACACAAAACATTGTCGTCCATATATTTCCAATTGCCATTGCACATCACCACACGCACGTTCTAACGATCTAATTTACATACAGTTAAGGAAAAAACTCTACATACACCCTACTATTTTGAAAATGTACAGAACTGGTGATAATATTAAATATAATTTTGATGTCAATGTTTAAAACATTAATAGTTAAGAGTGTTTGGAGAAAAAAAGGTTTGAAAAAATTGATCATTTGTAAGCTATTGGCGATAAGCATGGAAATCGGTGGAAAAAAAGTCTACATACAGCACTGGCAACTCTTAAAATGAATAAGAAAAAGAAGAAGATGAAGGGAAAAAGCCGTTAATTTTCGTTATTTGCCTTATTTGTCAAACATTACAATCATTTAAATTCAGAAAGCGATTTGTAAAAAACGTTTTAACTTTAAAAATGGTAAATAGACGAGAAATTCAACAATCAGTTCGAAATTTGGTGGCGAACCTTCTCAAAAAAAAAAAAAAAAACAAATCTTATGGGGAAATTGCTAAAAGTGTAAAATTAAGTCGCTCTACAGTGCAAACTATTGTCAAAAACGATCAAACCAACACCAACAGTACCGAGAATAAGCCGCGATCTGGAAGACCGAAGAAACTTTCAAGACTCGATGTCAATAGTGACCTTAAAGAAGTCCATAAAGATCCAAAAATAAGTGCCCAAAATTATCCGAATACCTTGCAAGATTATCGAATATTACCGTTTCATCAAGAACAGTAATAAACGTTTTGCATGATAGCGGCTTTAAAAGTAGAACTGCACGCAAAAAGCCATTTATTTCTGCCAAGAATCGTCAACTTCGCCTGGACTTTGCTAAGGCACATTTACAGAAGGGAATAGATTTTTGGAAGAAAGTTATATTTACCGATGAAACTAAGAATAATATTTTCGGGAATGACGGCCGAAACAAGGTTTGGCGAAAACCAAACACTGGCACTTGATCCCAAAAATGGTATACCTACTGTGAAACATGGTGGGAGCAGTGTTATAGTGTGGGGAGCTATGGAGGCATCTGGTTTTTGTTGAAGGCGTTATGGACAAATATCAGTATAAGACAATTTTGGAACAAAATCTGAAGCCATCTGTGCAAAACTTGGGCCTGGAAAACCAATGGATTTTCCAACAAGACAACGATCCCAAGCACACTGCACATATTGTTCCAGACTGGCTTCTTTATCATGCACCAAGGCAGCTCAATACACCTCCCCAGTCACCAGACTTCAATCCAATTGAGCATATTTGGGACGTTTTAGAAAAATCTGCGCGCAGATATGATATCAGAAATCGCGAAACCCTGAAAACTGCCCTTACTCGAAGTTGTTCGGAAATTGCGCCCAGTATTACGGAAAATTTGGTGATGTCTATGCCACGTCGTCTTCAGGCAGTTATTGAAGCTCAAGGCGGTCCTACAAAATATTAAGAATGTATTGTTTTCTTTTATTTATTTAAAAGAAATGAAATATTTTAAGACTGTATGTAGACTTTTTTCTCATGAATTTTTATTGTTTTTGTTATTTCTGTTATTGTTATGCTTTTGAATTAACTTTTTGTTTTGTAAATGAACTTTGTTTTTGGTACTTTAAATATTAATGCAAACGCTTTAACAATTTGTCTTAAGAATATCTTAAAAACACAAAATAAGCGGGTGTATGTAGAATTTTTTCCTTAACTGTACATACATATGCACATTTGCTCTAACCATCGAGAGATCTTCGTTTTGTCCACCGACGGTGTTTTTTGTAATTCCGCTTTGTTCGCTGTTGGCTGTCGACGTCGCGGTACAGCTTGTTGTTGAGCGTCTCTTTCAGTACCTACTATCTCTTGTGTTCTCTTTTGAGATTCTGGGTAGTGTACCCTACAGCCCGTTCGAGTCGCTATTCAATTTGTTTGTTACGACTGATTATTTTTGTTCGTTTGTCGAAAATATCGGCGAAGTTCTCTTTTGGACATTAAACGGTGCACTCTATATCTCGTAGCGTACCTTACATTCGGTGCAAGTCGTTTGTTAGCGTTTTTTGGTAAATTAATTTACTTTTTTAATTCAAGTCTTTTTCTGTTCGCAAATTCAAACCGAAGTAGGTTTTTACTTCTGTTAATCATTGAATTTACCAAGCTAATAAACCCTACACCCTACTCTCCATTCTGGTCGTCAACCATACTGTTTGTGACACTCCAGTGCAAATGTTAATAATTTTCTCAATTCTTATAAAATTTTTAATCAACATATTGTCTTAAATTTCACCAAATTTTCGAAAGTTTGATTTTCTTTTTATTTTCAATTCTGACTATGACCGATACATATTCCGGCTATTCTTTCCATCTTCTACCGTGCGAAACCAAGGTCTTAAATGGGGATTATATGCCTTGGCCCACATTCCGGGATATGTTCACTGCCGTGTATATAAAGAATTTCCGTCTTAGTCCGGTCGAAAAATTGACGAACCAAGGCTTTCAGTTGGCTTGGGAAAATCTTTGCAATCGATTTGAAAACAAGAGTATCCTTGTCAATGGGCAATTAAAGATTTTATTCAACCTTCCGACTATTCCAACTGAATCCGGAAAGGCTATTAAGGATCTCCAACACGATATGAATTCGTGTATTTCTGCTCTGCAGTTACTTGATATCGATATCGGAAGTTGGGATCCCATTTTTGTATTTTTGTGTTCCAACCGCCTTCCGGATTCAACATTAACTCTGTGAGAACAAAGTTTAGCTGACAAAACTTCAATTCCAAAATGGTCAGCTCTTGATTCTTTCCTGACAAATCGACATCGAACTTTAGAATCAGTTTCGGAAATTCGAGGTCTGCCTAAGTTAAATGATGGACGTCAAGGGAATCAATCAGATAAAAATTCGTATTCCAAGGGAGCTAAGAAAATTAGTTCGTTCCAGAACAATATTGCCTCTCCAAAATGTCCACTGTGCTCGAAAGAGTCGCATATAATTCGCAAGTGTCCGAAATTTCTAAACATGGACTACAATCAGCGACTTTCGGAAATTAAAAAACAAAGACTTTGCCTAAACTGTTTTTCCAAATCCCACGCGGTAAAGGAATTTTTCAAGCAAAAGTAATTGTTTTGAGTGCAACAAGCGTCATAATACTTTGCTGCATAAGGGCTCAAATAATTTTAACAATTCTTCCAATCCGTCACCTAGCGCAAGCATCAGTTCTAGTTTGAATCCTAACTCCGCCCCATTTTCTTCTAATTCAATACAGTCCACTAGTCCAGGAGCTGGAATTGTTCAAACTTGTTTTTTAACAAATTCTCGGGGTGTTTTACTAGGGACGGCTTTAGTAAAAGTATTGCATTTGGGGATTACTTATCAGGCCGCGCGCTCCTCGATTCTGGTTCTAAGGGGACTTTCATTTCAGAACGGTTGTTCAACGTTCTGAAACTCCCATTCAAACGCACGAGCGCTCGCCGGTCTGAACAATTCAATTTCCGCTACAGTTCAAAAGGAATGCACTTTAGTTCTTGGCTCTAGATTTGATGAGAATCTAGAGATTTCAGTCAATGCATTGGTTGTTCCTCATTTGTCAGGAAATCTTCGATCGCGAACGGTTCTGGCGCCTTCCATTTCCGATCTTCCGCAAATTCAATTGGCAGATCCACATTTTTACACAAGTTCTAAGATAGACATACTTATTGGGAGTGATTCCATACCTTCTATTATGCTATATGGTGTAAAGCGTGAGATCTGTGGTTCATTAATGGCCCAAGAAACCATTTTCGGGTGGATCTTGACCGGCCCAGTTTCACTTCGTATCTCTTCTACCACCTCAAAAATAGTTTCGAATTTCTGCAAAATCTCTTCAGATAAAGCGATTTCTCGCTTTTGGGAGGTGGAGAATCTTCCACGGAAGAACTTCATGACGGCATCAGATAAGTTCTGTGAGGATTTGTTTGTCGCGACCAAGAAGAGGAACAAAGATGGTAGATACGTCGTAGCAATTCCTTCGAAATGAAGCTCGACTTCGTCGAGCTCCTGAATTCAAAAGAGAGTACGATAAAGTAGTTCTAGAATACGCCTAGTTGAAGCATATGTTCGAAGTTTCGCTTCCAAGTTTGTGTAGAAATCCTCTGCATTATTATTTACCACATCATGCAGTTATCAAACTGGAGAGCACAACCACGAAGGTTCGCGTGGTATTCAATGCTTCTTCTGCATCCTCCAATGGGTTAAGTCTCAACGACATTCTGCATACTGGTCCGGTACTGCAAAGTGACTTAACTCTTCTAATCCTGAGATGGAGATTTTTCAGATTCGTATTCAATGCCGACTTTCAAAAAATGTATAGGCAGATACTTGTGCATCATACTCCGTTTCAAAGAATTTTATTCCGAAACGATATTGATGAAGATATTCGTAATTTCGAGCTGAAAACAGTGACCTTTGGGGTCAACTGTGCTCCGTACCTTGCTATTCGGACTCTCCTCCAACTAGCTGATGGTGTGCAAGCCAGCCATCTGATTGAGAGCAAAATTCTTCGCAATTATATGTATGTGGATGATGCTCTGGCTGGTGCTCATTCTGGTTTCGATGGCTACTAAAGCAAAGAATGAGCTAAATTCTGCTCTCCAATCAGCCGTTTTTTCCTTGGGGAAGTGGACGGCAAATTCAAAGGATATCTTAGCCGATCCTCAATTCCACGGCTTCTGTGATTCTTCGGAGAAAGCATACGCAGCCGCTTTATATGTACGAATAGCTAAAGGTACTTCCCTTTCAATTCACCTGGTCTATTCAAAGACCAAGGTAGACCCTGTGAAACCATTGTCCATTCTGAGGTTGGAACTTTGTGGTGCTGTCCTTTTAGCAGAAATGATCGATAATTTGCTACCAGTATTGGATGTTCCAAAGTATTCCATATTCTGCTGGACAGATTCTGCCATTGTCCTTTCCTGGCTTTCTAAACCTCCTTGCTGTTGGATGATCTTCGTTGCCAACAGAGTTTGACAATTCGTTCAAATTACTGACCGTTTCACATGGTTCCATGTGTCTTCGGAGATTAATCCTGCGGATCTTGCTAGTCGTGGGCTTCTTCCTCAGGATATTGCTGCTAAGGATTTATGGTGGTCTGAGCCGTCTTGGCCCCGAGACTCGACGAGCTGTTGGCCTAATTCCAATCCCTCTCCTACTTCTGAGACTGAACTGTCTATGGCCAGAAACGGATTAATTAGAATGTGTCCGGAGGAATATAAGGCACTATTTTCCAAGAATTCTTTAGCTTCATCTAGTTCGCTTTTGAATCTAAATCCTTTCCTAGATTCTAGCGGCATAATTTGCGCTTGTGGTCATCTGGAGTCATCGCCAGGTCTCGCAAACAGTGAGAAACATTCTATAATTCTGCTGTACGGATGTCAATACTCCAGACTCTTGGTCCAATTCATCCATCAAGTCACTATTCATGGTGGCAACCAGCTGGTACTGAGAATGGCGTGCACGCAATATTGGATTCCAAAGGTTAAAAACTTAATAAAGGCGACTATAAACAAGGTCAAGCCGTGTTTTCTCTATAAAAAGCGTTGTCAGAAGCAGCTCATGGCCGCTCTGCCTCCCGAGAGAACGACATTCTCACGACCATTTGCGCGTACAGGCTTAGTCTTCGCTGGTCCTTTTGACATCAAAAGCTACAGCGGACGAGCCTGTTGTATAACGAAAGGCTATGTCTGCGATTTTGTGTGTTTTGCGACAAAAGCAATACATCTAGAAGCGACTTCAGACTTGTCCACTCCTACATTCCTGGCTTCATTCAATCGCTTCGTTTCTCGTAGAGGATGCCCATTACATATATATTCCGATCATGGTACAACCTTCGTTGCGGCATTTAAAATCTTAGCGAAAGAATTCATTCGGATTTCTCACAACGGTGTGGCAGCTAAGTATTCAATTCAAGGTTTGAGCTGGCACTTTATTTCCCCAGGTGCTCCCCATATGGGTGGACTATGGAAAGCGGGTGTGAAAAGCTTTAAGTCCCATTTCCGAAGATTCACTGGCCCCTTAAAATTCACATTCGAGGAGTTTTCCACTCTTCTATCGAGAATAGAAGCTTGCCTTAACTCACGTCCTATATCTCCAATGTCTCAGGAGCCCTCTGATTTTTCGGCCCCGACGACAGGACATTTCAGAACAGATTCTCGGACACTTTCACCTATCGATCCGCTTGTTGAAAAACAGCTTCAGTTGTTAATAGATGGCAGAGACTCAAGGAAATCTACCAGAGGATTACAAGAGGAATCTTTTCTTCTTTGCGGATCCTAAATTCTACGAGTCTGCCCCTATAGATATCATCATTGGTGTAGATGCCAATCTCACGGTCATCACTGAAGGGCGGTACACCAGACCGGGGCTACCTACTGCACAGGCTACTATTATTTGCGTGGATGATCTACGGTTCATGCTCCACATAAATTTTAATACATTTCGCACTGAACTCTACTACCAGTTTTCTTATTTTCAGACCAAAACACAAACTTACATTGTGCCAAAAATATGAATTTCCTGATGCGCTTCTCGCATCTGTCCGTTGGAATGTAAATTCGAAATTTCATTCATTTTCATAGTTCCCTTTTTACAGGAGTATGTATATATAAGAGAGATCAGTTATTGCTCATTCATTGCAGTGGCACTGTAAGGCGGGCGGAATGTTGATGCCAAAATATGTATATTTCCGATAACTTTCATATTCATTTTAGTTTGGCATCCGCCTGGTCACCCTAATGTTAATTCGCCAAAGATCCACGGCTTGAGCGCGTAAATCACACATCAACTCAAGCCTTAATAGTTTGATTGGTGTGTGTTACAGAATGTTCTAAAGATGGCTACAATCTGTCTTATATACTCTCTTAGTCGCTTTGTCATTCCCAAAATTGCAAGCTAAAACTTAATTGTTACTGTGAGTTCAAACTATCCAGTTCACATTGGTAAGCTTCCGCGCAAATTGTTCAATTTCAAATAAAGAAATAGAAATTGTTCATTTCAAATTCTAATTCCTTGTGTTTTTATTCTTTATTTTTTCCTTCCTCGGTGAACAATTTGTGAGAAATATTACAAGCTTCCTTGGAATATTTCCGGCTCACACAATTGTAAACCAAAAGCCACCTTTCGCTCCAGGCAACCCAAAATTATCTGGATCCCCACACTTTCAGTAATGAAAATTGACTCCACTCCCTCGCACATTCGAGTATCTCCCATACAAATAGACCGATTTATCGTAATTTAAATTTTTATCAGTTGTATAGTATCCTATTGCTTCATAAAGTTTACTTCTGCTGCAAGTTACCAAATTTATCCATATATTCCTAGATTCAAATTTTCCATTTGTATTGTACTAAATTCAAATAAGCGGTTTTACACGCCCTTTCTGGCACTCCGCATATTTTTGCTCCAATGTAAGTCAGTCCACCTGACTGAAATTTCTGTACTGATTTTTACTAATTTGGAACATATTGAAATGACTCAGAATAACTAGACAAATGCACAAACTGAAGAGTTAAAAAAAAGTTGATTCGACGTAAGGCGTAGAAGATTCTGCAATGTTTATTTACTAAAATGATGCGCCAAGCATACCTCGAAAACGATGTTAAAAATTTGAAGAGATCGGTATAAAACTGGAAAAGTCAAAATCCGTGCAATCAAGGTCATGAAAAACGGTAAAAAACTCGGAGAGTTAATCAATCTGTTTGTGACGATCCGAACCTTAGTAAGCACGTAGATATGTAGAACTACCGCTAATGTAAAGAACCTGAGCCCGAAACATATGAAATTCGTTCATTCGGGTGAACTACGATGTCGTCGCGAGACAAGAATGATATAAAGAGATTACGCATTGCACAGGTCCGTTATTCTTGAGAAATGTAAACAAAGAAGGGAATGACGTCACTCGGCTAGACAGAACGTTAAACAACAGTGAATTTAAGTGAAAAAGTGATAATAATTTGAATTAATTGTTTACCTTGTTTGTTTTTAGTAAGTAAATTAATACTAAATCGTATTTTGTTGAATAAATACTTGTACCAAAAACGACGAAAAATGAACAAAATTATAAAACGAATAAAAAGCTTCTTAGTGTCTTTTACACAAAACATATTGTTTAAATAATTTAGATTTATTTCAGAAAAATGTATATCAGCATAATTTGTCTCTATAATCTTACGTTCATATACCTACATATTCTAAACCAAAAGCACACAAAGCCGAGTGACGTCATCTGCGCAGAACTAAATATTTTTGTTTCTCATTTGCGTTACCTTATATTCTTATACCATGGTTGCGAGAAATTATCGACCATTTCCTTTTTTGAAGAATGAAAGGGGAAGGGCAGTTACAGTGATGTGTTAGACAACTTCTTATTGCCTAAACTGGCTCTAACCAAAAAATATGGTTGTAGCAAGACGGAGCAATTTCACACACGTCCACAATGTATCTATCTGCCACTTCGTGAAATGTTCCCCGCTAAAGAAATCTCCAAAAAGGTGACCTATATTAGCCTTCACGCAGCCCTGATTTAACTCCTGTGGGCTTTTTCCTGTGGGATTATCTCAAATATAAAATTTTACGCCAAATGCGGCTGGCAGATTTATGAGAGGGTTTCCCGCTGAATTCCCTAATTTATTACCTAAATATCGGCATGTTGTGAGTTCACCCATGGGCTTACACTATTTAGAGAGGAAGCTCTGTAGTAATGATGGAAGCTTTCGAATGATCTACTACTGATTCCCAGCATATATCCTCCTTTAACATCATCTATAATAGATAGATAGAGTCGTTAAGTATCTGAACGGAGCATTCGAACGAAAATCAAATTATTTACATATCTGCTTATAAATTGATAATTATTCAATAGTTTGGTACACAAGAATTCAAGTCCAATTGTTAGTACTTTATCGGCAATTATAGTTAATTTAGTTTACTATGAACATTTACTTCGCTTTTAAATAAATGGAAATATGTAACTGATACTCACAACTAAAAAATTCCATGGAAGCCAGCATTAGCCGACCTGTAGTTTGAAAAAAATATTTTGGGAAACAACAAAGTAAACAATCTCAGTAAAAATAAAAAAAAAAAACTGGTCACCGTTATGTAATTCAATATTTCCATTTGAAAGGCATCAGTTCAACCAATATTAAAGCCGAGCTAGATTCTTTGGGGGACTGTGCTCCTTCGTTTACGACTGTAAAATATTAAGTAGTAGAGCTGAAACGAGGCCGTACGAGCTGCCAAGACGAATACCGTAGTGGTCGGCCAATTGAGGTGCCTACGCCAGACACGGTTAGAAAATCAACATGCATTTTAAAAAGTGGTATACATCGTATATTGACCGAAAATTTGAAGATGAAAAAGTTGTGAGCAAGATGGGTGCCGCGCTTGCTTTCAATAGAACAAAAACAGTAGAGGGTTGCCGATGTTTCACCGCAATAAAGCCGAATTTTTGCGTCGATTTATAACCACGGATAAGACATGAGTCCACCACTTCACGCCTGAGCAAAATAACAGTCAAACCAGTGAACTAAAATGGGAGTATCGTGCCCAAAGAAGGCGAAGACAGTTCCATCTGCAAGAATGGTCATGGCGTCTGTTTTTTGGGATTTGCAAGGGATTATTTTTATTGATTATCTTTAGAAAGGAAAAACGGATGAAATTATGGGAAAAAAGCCGCATTTGGCGAAAAAGAAAGTGTTTCTCCATTAAGACAATGCTCCAGTTCACGCATCCACTACTACGATAGCGAAAGTTCCTTCGTGGTTCATTTCGCATTAGGCGGCTGATGTGACCGATGTAATGTGCTGTTGGTTGAGTTTGCCACCTAGCGGCGGTTATATGCTGCCAATGAAAAAAAATAGGGAAAGGAAAGAAACGAAATTTCAAAAAAATTTACAACACCCGCTATCGTTATAAGGATCAAGATTTAACCACATGCGGCTGGAATATTTAAACTGTATACAGACGAAAAATGTACCGTTACACAAATAAATCAAATTTATGGGTGGTGTTATAAACATGAAACGAACGTTATTATAAATAAATATAGTCTACGGATGATGAATTACAGGGAGGAAAGAAGACAGCCAGAAAGCGTGGGCTAACATAGTCCATTTAAAAACCCCGGTCGCCAACCCCGTCTGCCAAGTCGTCGATTTTTTCACATTTTACCAACCATTTTATTATATGCTGTTCCCAAAAATCTAAGTACCTGCGGTTTAAGGATTGGGGTTTATAAGGGGAAAATTACAATTCATAAAATCTGTCAATATGTATGGAAGGTCCCTGAATGGGCATAGTATTGCAGTCCATGTTAATTCTCAGAACTAAGCTTATCAAACGCATGACGTGTGTCACATTTGGTTGAACTCAATGTAACTACTTGAAAGATATGAAGATTGTAGCTTAGATATGGGCTATATCGGGCAGAAGGGGTAAAAATTGCCAAAATTTATCAACATAAGTTTCATAATAATTGTTTTCAGATAGTTTATAGGGCCAAAGCTTCTTCCAGACTACTAACAGATAGCCTATACATACCTGACATACACTGACTCGTGAGGATTCCATATGTGAGACTCGAACGCCTTTACATAAAGTCGCTTTTATAACGGGTGGGCCATAAGGGTGTTGGCGGTTTAAATATTCAATTAAAAAAAACTACGAAACATAAAAAAAATATATTTGTATTTTTAAAAAGTAGAAGCATGGGAATTTTTAAGACTTAAAAATAATGTTGTCCAAATGGCATCCCTCGGCTGCATGACACTCTTGGAACCGAAGTCACAAATTTTGGAAAACTCGTTGAAAAGTTGTTCTCAGTATTTTGTTACTTTCCTGAATAATGTTCCTCTTCAACTGCTCTAAATTGGTCGGATTATTCTCGTAGACTACCGATTTGAGGTAGCCCCATAGAAAATAATCGCATGGACAGAGATCGGGGCTACGTGGGGGCACTTCAATATCCCCCCTTTTCGAAATGAGTTTTCCAGGAAAAACATTTTTCAGCAGCTCTATGGATACCCTAGCCGTATGACATGTGGCCCCATCCTGTTGAAACCACATCCTCGAGGTATTGCCTTGAAGTTCTTGCAAAGCTGGCACCAAAAAGTCTGTTAGCATGTTGCAATTATTGTTCGCTCTAACTGTCGTGAACTGAAACACGAACACGCTCCACAATGTCGGCTGATCTTGCAGAAACTTGGCGACCACGAACCGTAATTGGTACTGTTGAGCCGGTTGTTTCAAACATTCTGATCCATTTTCGTATTACATTGGCGCTTGGAACTTCACTTAAATCGTGTAAATCGTGTTCATGCCGATACAAACGTCGTGCAGTAATCACTGATTTATTGTTTTCGTAATACGCTCGGACACAAAATGCACGCTGCACTCCCGTGTACGGCTCCATGGCGACTAAATTTCCAGG
Source organism: Philornis downsi (assembly GCA_019455685.1). Classification (NCBI taxonomy): domain Eukaryota; kingdom Metazoa; phylum Arthropoda; class Insecta; order Diptera; family Muscidae; genus Philornis; species Philornis downsi. The sequence goes on from JAHXMU010026435.1 coordinate 411,449, forward strand.
AAGCGGCGCAGCGAACAACATATCCTCCCGCCACCCCGCGCCGCGCGTTACCGAGAAATTGAATATTTAAACCGCCAACACCCTTATGGCCCACCCTCTATTTAGTCTTAACAACGAATGCACAGCAGGTGGTCCAACCTGGGAAGCTCGACCATTGACATTTTTTAAGCAGTTGTCAAAAACGTATTTCTCAGTCGGCTTGGATAATTTAACAGCTACGGATTCTGGCTACAAAAAATGACGTAAAATTCTTTTCAATATCTAGCACCAGTAAAAAGGTAACGGGATTTCATTTTTTTTTAATTCAATTTATTTACTGTTCACTGTTTTGAACAAATTTGCAGGAAAAATGTAAAAAGTTATAAAAAAAGGAAGAAAGACAAACAGACGTTTTTTCTTTAATTTTGTTGATTACATAAATATGTATATAATATGCTATGTTTGTGTATTTTTAAAACTAAAAAAATATCGTTGTATTTCGACCAAAAAATAAAATTAAAAAATTTGACTATTTTCCGAAATTTAGTTTTTCCACTTCAAGTTCTAATCGGCAGACAGTAGTAACCCAAAATTGTTGTCTACTATAATGCTTGTTAGCCTTTGAAAAAATAAGCCGATTAACCATGCCCTCTGATATCTTCCATATGAGTGACAAATTTGACCCACATGTTCTTACAGGGTTGCTCTAAAAACTAGCCCAACCGATGTATAGATGGTGCCAGTAGTATGAAAACAATTGTCTTGGTGAAAAGTGGCAGCCTTATAAAATATATGTTTAAGTTTCAAGGCGCCACGTTGTTTAGTATTTTATTTAAGCCATCAAAAGTAAGCAACCTCAATGAATTTGTAAACATGGAAGTAATTCAATATTTCCATTTAAACCACTATTAAAGCCGATTTAGATTCTCTGGGGGAGTGTGCTCCTTCGTTTACTACTGTAAAATATTAGGTAGCAGAGTTTAAACGAGGCCGTACGAGCTGCCAAGGCGAAAGCCGTAGTGGTCGACCAGTGGAAGTGTCCACGCCAGACACGGTTAAGAAAATCCACAAAATGGTAATGGATGATCGTCGGCTGAAGGTGCGTGTGCTAGCTGAAATGATAGGCATTTCAAAAATTGCCATGCATCGTATATTGACGGAAAATTTGAAGATGAGAAAGCTGTGAGCAATCATGGCGTCTGTTTTTTTGGATTATTTTTATTGATTATATTCAGAGAGGAATATTATGGAAATCTATTGCAGTGTTTTATGGAAAAAGAACGCATTTGGCGAAAAAGAAAAAAACAGTCTTTAACACCGCTAGTTTAAGGTGATATTCAAAACTTTCTCAAAAGCATCACAGGTTCACATTTGGTTTATATGCCAATTAACAATGAGAACGAAAGGAACAATAGTACTTCCTTTTAGTAAAAGGAGATAAAATGAATAAATCCTCATCGGATAAACGTTTTCAAACCCCTATTAACTTTCTTATTACCATGATAATTTTCCTGAATAGGAAAGGAAATTCCTATCATTCTAAAATGACAGGGATCTGAACAACAGCGGTCTAAAATTTAAAAATCAAATTTTTTAAGAAAATTGTTCTACTCAGACATATTATAATAAAAATAGTAAAATATTATAATGAAGTTCATTATACAATTTCATAACTTATTATTTATTAAGTAATTTTGAATTATTAGCAAGTCTCTGTATAATTCTATTATACTGGATTCAAAAACTATTATCACGACGTTTCAATGACATTTTACTTCAGTATAAAAATGTCCGAGGAGCCGTAAGGGGCGTGGCAAATCACTAGGCTTTTATAGAAACATGCTCCTTTCTGAAAACCGTGAAAGGGAAAAATTATAACTTTCTCAAATTTTCTGCTTATAAATTGTATACGGACCACAGATTTTTCCAAATCGACCCATTTTGTATTAAATTATATTGAATTTGGTGCAATTGAATAAAAGATATATGATTTTTCAATGAAAGTTACCAGTTAATATGGCGGGGTTATCCGGACGATTTGTTCATAATTTCGATGAAATATGTACCCATTGGAAGATTTTTAAATAATTTTCTTGAATATTAGGCGCAAAGTATTACATCTTAAATGTCTCTTAAGTGGCCAATGGATTATGTGGTTTTAAAGGCATTTTGTTAAAGAGTAAAACCAGAAAGTTGGCATACGTCTTTATTTGACAGGAATATAATCGGCATCCTCTGCGTTTAAATGGGAAAATAAATTAATAATTCATCAAACTTGTTCAGCTTTTCTTGAAGTAAATATAGCTAAATAGTTTAGTAATGAATTCATATGAACCTAAGTTTTCTTTAACTAAAAGCTAAAATAACAAAACTGACACTATGAAAAATATATGAAAAACCAATTTGCAAAGACCGTAAGATGCAAACATTTTAGTATCGGCAATTTTATTGGACCGCTGTAAAATACCTCAAATTAATCACAAATGTCAACTATTGAATCAGGTGAGCATTAAGAACTAGTGGATGAAAAAAATAAAGGCAACGAAAAGAGAGGCATAGAATGAACTAGTTGTTACCGTTCACGAAAGTGTATCGTTCATTGCAACAATATAAACAATATAACTTTTAATATGAACAACGCAAACTTACTTGTTGAGATTGTTATTCTTATAAGAGATTGAGTCACTGTGATTAAAAAATTATGCTTACGATTCATCATATTAAGAGGGAACAATGTATTTTTTACAGCCAATCGAATTTAGAAAACATAGATTTTATTATCAATTGTAGATTTCGCGTGAAAGATACAAAGTTGGGAACGTCTATTTTTTGGGTCTCTTGTTGAGACTTAAAGCTTTTTTCAGGAGCCTGAAATGCTTCGCCTATAATTAAGTCCCGCACAGTGGTCTTTTAAAAGTTGTCAAATATACTCCAAGGAAATTTAGAAAACCACAATGTGGGACTATTACACTTGGCCACGAAGGCCTTGAAACAGGACTATAAAGAGGTTTCCAGATTTCACATATAAATGAAAAAAACATAAATACTTTTCAGAAATTTCAATAAATGTCGATTATTATTAAAACTTCCAAACTTGGTCTTTAACTAAATTTGAGGTGACAGTGAATGTCAAATATTCCGTTGCTGATATCTCGATTACTTCATCACTTAGAATGTTTTTCTGTATGCATTATTTTGATAAAATAGTGTTTGAAGTCAGTATAACAGGATTACACCAAGATGTGCTTATAGCTCAAAATTATTTAATAATATTTAATTACTTAATTACGAATCTCAAATATTCCGTTACTGATATCTCGACAATTTTATCACGTAGACGGTGTTTCCGTATGAAGCTTTTTAATCAAATGTTGGAAAATTACAAAATTGCAGAAATTTGCTACCTGTCGAGCAATCTACATCAAATATCACATAAGAGCAATATCTTTGATGAACGCCAATTGAATTATAAATACAACGCTATCGTGCAGCGGTATACTGCAAAACTTTTCAATAAGCGAATGGTGGCTGTCTTGCTAACTATCATTAACGTATATAAAATTGTGCCGATGGACACGAGATCTTATGATTGTTAAATTTATTTAGGCTTTTCCGTTCATCTTTGACAAAGATTTTTGATCATTTGATTGTATATATATATATATATATATATATACATAAGAATATATGTAAAAGAGGGAAAGTTGTACTCGCTCGTAATAATGAGCACACCAATTGAGTAATTAGACCTCTTATACATTTACTCTTCTTGCCATTGTGTGGTGTACATTTGTGAGCGTGCGTTTATTTTGTATATTTCCTGTATTGTTTGTATCTCATAAATATCTTCAAATCAGGGTGTACGTCGGGAAGGTATACTACTTTGGTTTGCCGCCATTTTGGTAAACATTAGTCTTGACAGTTCATATTTGGCAGTCGGGAAGTAGAGACGTGACAAATTTATTATGGAAAAATATTAGATAGGCCTACGTGTTTTAATCGTTAAAAAAACATTACTGCTGCTCAAGAAAGTGCTCAGGAGCTTTGTCTTCAAAGAACAACTTTGACCACAATTTTGCATATGGATTTGCATTTGTTTCCATTTAAGATTCAGTTGACACAAGAGCTTCTTCCACAAAACCATTTACGCCGCCCCACATATGCAAATAGGATGTTACAGCTCGCCCATGACAACCTCGATTTTCATGAAAAAATCATAATGAGCGACGAAACACATTTTCATTTCAATGGATATGTGAATAAATAGAATAATCGGTTCTGGGCAATGGAGAACCGTCAAATTATTCATCAGTCACCTGTGCATCCATTAGAAGTGACAGTCTGGTGTGCAATTTGGTCAGGAGGAATCATTGGACCTTACTTTTTTGAAACTGAAAACGGCGTAACGGTAACTGTCAATGGGAGCGATATCGTGATATGGTTGAAAACTTTTTAACGCCACAACCGCATGCTTTGGGCTTGATTAACACGTGGTATTAAGAAGACGGTGCCACATCGTATACAGTCAGATTACTGCGAGCCCTATTTCCACAACAAGTTATTGCAAGAAATGGTGATGTTGATTGGTCTCCACGGTCGCCTGATTTGACTGCTCCGGACTTCTTTTTGTGGGGATATCTGAAAAGCAAGGTTTATGCAAACAAACCAGAAACGCTTGAGCAACTCAAACAAAATATTCGTGATGAAATTAATGAAATACCGCGTGAAATGTGTGAGAATGTAATGAAAAATGTGCTCAAAAGGGCCCGCATTTGTGAGGCTAACAGAGTCGGACATTTATCTGATATTGTATTCCATATATAATTGCCGACATTAAATAAAACATTTATCAATATAAGCTTCATTCTCTTTTATTTAATCAAAAATTATGAACAAACAAAGTAGTATAACTTCCCGACGGACACCCTGTAGAAAACAAAAACTAACGCATGTAAGCAGTAAGCAATAACTTGCATCTGTGTGGCACTAACAAAGATGTCAAAGCAGCATGGCAGTGTTTTAAAAGAAATATTTTATATAAATATAAGTTTACATGGTTTAATTATAATTTTATATGGTGCGATTAATTTGGACAAAGTTTTAAATGACAGGATGAAATTATGACAAATGAAGTGTTGCCGTTTTTTCTTTTCTTGTATTTAAAGATATTTTTGCTATACAATTGCTCTCACAAAACAAAAAAATGAAAAATATAAACAGTACGCACACACACGCTCACATACAACACAATTAACAAATGACACAGTTTTACGTTCTTTTGCCAAAATGTGTAATAGTCCTGGACGTTGTAGTCAGTGTCGAAATCTTGTTCGAAAAAAAACTTTTAACACAGCCTATATATGAAAATTTGTACTTTTATCTGTCAAAACTTCATTTCGTCAAATAAAAATGTACTAATATAGTAAATCAATTTAACTATACAAAATTATATTTTCAATTTTACCATAGTCTAACTGCCGAAATAAAGGACGTTGGTAATCGTGATTTAGCGATTTTATGTTTTATGCGCGATCAATAGACTATTCAGCTAATGAATTTAGGATTGTTTTATTGGCTAACAAATAAGTAGTTGTCCGGGCAACTTTTTAGTGTGGTAGAACATTTTCTTAATATTGTTATTTTGACTTGAAAGCGATACCGGTTGAAGAAAACAAAGAAATACAACTGCACCATTTTTGAAATTAACATCCTTATTGCCCATCTTAATGAATAATAAGAGGAACTAGTTGTCTTTACAAATTCTCATAATTACTTTTAAATATACATAATGTGAGATTATCTGCCTTTTATCTATGTATATCTGTTGTGTGAAACTCGGTGTATATTTCGAAATAGTCGTCAACAGCTGCGATGCTTATTAATATAAATTATAATTAATATGACTTACTTACTGGTTTTCGCTTAGGCATTGTAGAGAAACCATTAATTTTCGCTGATTTCTAAGCGATATTCCTCATAGCCCTAAGGAATCGGCTATGAGGAATATTGATGCTTGATAAATTACTCAGGATTTAGCACAAAAGAATGAAATAACTTAGGAAAATATGGGATAAGTCAAGTGATTTGTAAGGGTGGTACCAGAAACGGCGGCGTTATTCGTGCAATTTTTTTTTGCATTTAACCAATTATTATAATTTAATCCGACTATCTGTATGTAGTCTACGAATTAGTGTTTACAAAGGAAACATTTAATGTCGATATATTGTGGTCTATTTGTGTGGAAAGTACTCTAAAGGGAGTGCCAACGCAGTTGGCTAATTGCATGTAACCGTTGGAAAGATATGAATATATTGGATAAATTTGTCATTTGTATATTAGGAAAAAAAGTGCATGGTAACTTCCTCAATTTTCTCCAGTTTTGAGAAGTTTAATACATATTTGCAGCAGTTGTTGTGTCTAACAGCCGGCCAGCCAGGCAGACGAACATCGCTCAATTGAACTAAAATTTAATGAGACACATTTGGTCAAAAGCTGCTGTGTACTTCAGACTCCTCTAGCGTCTAGATGATATACGAGTATATACGTTTTGGCGTATCAAATGATATATGCCTTCATTATTTCATATGGAGGTATAATAATTTATAGAATTTGAGATATTCTTTCAAAACTGCTGGCTCTAGACTAAGCAAACATAAAGTTGTTGTGCAGTCACAATTTTATGAGCAAAGGAAATTTTGAATTTTATATAGTTTTAGATGAAATATGTCAGAATGTCGGCTTAAAAAATGTTGCTAATACTAATTCGTCGAAACGGAGAATTAGTACAGTGCTATTTAAATGATTTATACCATTTTAAAATCATTCGTAATATCAATTCTGTCTTTTTCTAGAATAGAGCTATGTAACTCTAATACTTCAATTACGAACTGCTACCAATCAATATCCCTTAGAAATTTAAAGCACGGTTTTAATTGTTAAATTGATATTGATTGCGACCAGTCAAAAGAGGCAGTTCTCCTTAACCACATATGCGAGCACTATGTGGTTTTTGTTAAAGATAGTACTAGTAGCGCTGGATAGGGCTTTAAACATATTCATCTCCAACGGTATGCACCAGAGGCTTCCTCTCTAAATCGTAGTTAGGAATAAAATTGTTCATGTCCTTGTTGAAGACTTCATATCGGTCAGTGTCATCCTACAAAGACCTATAGCCTACGTAGGACTACCAAATTTGGCCATATGTTCGTAATATTTTGGCCACATGAACATTTACGTAGAGTTAACGTTTGGTCAGATGCCGATTTACCAGACCTGAATTCATAAAGATAAGGCTGAATCAGATAGAATAAGCTTTAGTCTCTCACATGTCACACTCGACAGACCTTATAAGCGACGGATAGAAACTGATACAAACACTTGGTTCGCTTTCATGATCACAGGACATAATATGCGGCGATCGAGCACGCTCCTTACGAATTAATTGCAACCTTAAGCAATCCTTAAGCCGTTTTACTGGTGTTCTGACCTCGTTTTGGTTCGTTGTTTGGCTACCTATGACATCGTCGGTAATTGGTGAGATTTCTTTACTTATGCTGACATCCGTAAGCAGTAACTTATAAAAGTGTTCTCCTAACATTTGCCAGCATTCATTTCGTATCAGCGACCGGTTTTTCATGGTTACCCCTATAGAAGGTGTGATCTGTATCACAACTCTCACATTTAACCTTTTCCGACTATCGGATTAGGAACAGTTTAAAATCTCAGATATCAGTGGAAAGGGCAACGGCCGTGTGCTTCGCCCTAGCATGTATCTTGTTCTTCTAGAATGTATCATTGATACCCTCTGCCTTCCTGATGATTGTAGCTATATGGTCGCTTATAGATCTAATCCACAATTTCAGATTCAATTGTGATTGCGAGAGTTTTACGTTGATATGGCGACTGTAGCGCGTAAAAGATTCTGCAATGTTCAAGGATTTCGCCACTTAAATGGTGCGCCAAACATTCATTGAAAATTGAAGCTTTTAAGTTTCTGTTACCACAGAGCTATTTCATAAATATAAAGTTTTGCGTGCAGCTGTTATTTAATCCAACATTTCGATGTTTTATTTACAGAATAGACAGCAGCAGAAAAGATTGAATTAAGAATAGAAAAGATAGTTAAGTTATAACACAAAGATACAAGAGATCTTGAAAAAAATAGCGAAAAGAAAAAGAGATTTCTCAAGAAGAGAAGAAGAAAGGAGGGATCTGTACAAGAGAGGTGTAAATGTGTTCAATAAGCCCACGCAACCATGATTACAATTTTTTTCAAAATCCAGTGATACTCAAATTGTAATACTCATACAATTTGCCAAGCTAATATTTATAACCAAGAGTTCACGAAACCAAACTGAATGCTTTCGGCTTTAAACACAATTCATGTTAGATTTATTAGAATAAATTTCAGTTTCATTAAGCCTATAAACTAAAGATAAATATAAACTAAGACTGCGAAACTTCATCGGACTTCGGACTGGCCCATTGAGGGGGTAGAGAGCATAGTAAGGCTGAGTATAGGGGGCTCTTGAACGAATGTGTCTTGTCGAGATGGCAAACACGTTGGGAAGAGAGTCGGAACGGACGTGCAACATTTAGGTTTTTGCCAGATGTTAGGTTCGTTGGAAGAAACCCTGACTTTGGTTTTAACCTCTGTCCTGGTTTCTTGCTGACGGGACATGGGTCACTCAATGCCTTCCTGCATAAGAGAGCCCTGTCCGAGCGCGAGTCGTGCAATTGTGGTGCACCAGTCGAAGACTGGCGGCACGTTTTGTGCGAATGTCCCTTATATGCAGATATAAGGGACCTCCAGGGATTAGCGATAACAAGGTCTGGGGATGACTGGGTGGTTAGCAATATGCTCTCCACACAGGGTGGTTTGGCTAGAGCAACGGTGTTTGCTTCCAGAGCGTTTGCTCGGCGGAGGGCTACTGTGACGTAGTTGGGGGAAGTGGGTCTGCTGACCTTTTCACGGCAGTCTGACCTGGGGGTTGAGCGGCAGTGGGGCTGTTCGGATCATGCTGATCCCACAATCCCGTTCAGCTTGATTGTTGGCAGCTGTGTGCTCGTTTGCGGGGGCACCAGTCGCTGGGCCGCAAGGGGTTGAAACTGGAAGTAGATTTTCTACAGAGTTAGATTATCTTTATTTAATATTAATGTTTGACCAAAACATTAGCACAAATTAACATCATTATTATCATGATCACCAGATCTTATTAGATGAATGCAAATCGTACAATGTTTGTACGTGCATTAGCGATGATGACGTTTTGTATGTTAATTTGTGCGTAATATAGGTGTAGCCTTTTCAAGAACGGGATTTCAGTAACTTAGAAATTAAGAAATGTATAGAAACAAATAACATATGTACATACATGTATATGTATACATATATAAAGGAATATACTTCCGCGAACTTGGAATTGTTTCCCGTCCTTTTAGAACTGGCCTGATGGTGGAGCTACGAGATCGTTGGCAACTTTTGGGTTTGTTGCGCTATTTCTGGACACTTGTCTGCCACCAATTTTGAGCTTTATTGTGGACAATGAATTAAGTCTGGGATTGTTGGCTGTCTGCCAACACAATTATGAATATGATTTGCTTTTCCACTGAAAGTAACAATAGAAGTGATTTGAATGGTTCGAAATAGACAAGAATAAGTTCAGTTTTCGCTATTTCTCTTATATTCGATGAATTTCTTGTATTGGCTGTCAAATCTAAAGAAATGAGAGACAAATATACATTTATATAAGGATAAAATGGATATTTAATGCAATAAACAAATACCATGAGAAAGCTAGGAAGTTCTCCCTTTTGGAGGCTATGCCGGAAACCGGCAGGTTTCGTATGAAATGGTTGGAACCGATGGATCAGAAATCTTCCAACAATTACCAAACTGTCGAAATTCACATGCATTAAAACACGAAACACTTGCAAATAATCACTCACTTAATAACGAATATCGACACGTATTCGGATGTTAATAATGAACACAGTAAATTATATTTATCATTGGTTCCTAGGACTTCCAAAACGTGATCGCTTTGCACCTTCGACTCAAAAAAAAAAAAAATTTATGTTGTTTTGTAACATTACAGAAGCGAATTTTTTTAATATGTATATGCAGATGAACCGGCAAAATGGCCGAGCTAATCGATATTGCGAAACATGAAACCTCGTAGACGCCGTGGAATAACATTTCTTTTCCAGATTTTAGTTAACACCAAAAAGCAAATAAATAAGATAAAACGTCAATTCTTTCATAAATGAACAATCAAGAATGTACAATATCTGCATACAGGGGGCGTAACTAAATTAAAGTGAGACCGTTATTTTGGAAATAAAAACTTGACAAATTTTAATTTTCTTCAACAGTCTGTGACAATCCGAACATTTTGGTTCGGAAATGCGCAAGCGCTGTAAATGTGTTGAATTTGCAAAGGCGTTAAGCTGCACCTCCTTCAAAATTCAATAGGTGTACGAATTAAAGTTCCTGGATGCAAAGCAGAAGCTTGATTTCGTGAATCAGGCAATGTAATGTGTTTTCACGTTTGTTAATTTCTTGATTTCGAATGGAATATCTTGATTTTTATTTTAATAAGCACGTAATTAAATAGAATAGTCACTACTGGAGAGAAACGAATCCGAAACACATGCATCTGAAATCTCTTCACTCGCCTAAACTAATCATATGGACTACAATGTCGCCACAATGAATTATCGGCCTTTGCATATTTGAATATGTAAGGGGACGTGCAGTTACACTGAATTATGTGGAGCGTTGTATGGAGATATTAGCCTTTTTGTTGCCTGAACGTGAAACGTTTTCCACGAGTTCGTGAAACTTTCAATGCAAATTGATCTCTATTAGAGGTAACATAAATTGACCAGATTTAATACCAATGGGTTTTTCTTGTAGTATTTTCTAAAGCTAAAAAAATGATAAACTCAGTTAGTTATAGCAATTACAAATTACAGTAGTTCATTAAGTTTTAATTTTCAACGTCAGTTTACCTAATTGAAGTTTCTGTACCGGTTTATTAATCGGTTCGGTAAATATAAACTTTCCTTTGTAACTCCTTTTATAAGAGTTCAGTTTCAATAACAGAAGTTGTCTAGGGAACATCGACCACATTGCTAGAGATGAAAGTCGGAAAAACGAAGTAATTTGGAACATTTGGTTTGGATAAATTTCGGCTTTTGTTGTCGAAATGTCACGTAAATAAATTTCCATTTGTCTAATTGTTTTATTCGCCCTAGTGTTGAAGCATACATATTTCCATATGTAATGCACATACATATGTTTCGGAGCGTTGAATGTTCAAGTGCAGAACTTGTTCGAACTTTAAGAGGTCATTACGACGGTATGGTAACTCCGAGTTAGCCTAATAAAAAAAAACAAGTTGAAAAAAAAAAGTTTTAATTGAAAATTTGCACATTAAAAAGAAATATAAAAGCATGTATCGAAATAGATGAAACAACAGCAGACAGCAGTATATGCCGCCTCATCCTATCGGCCATCGCTGCAACTGACGTGGGCTGGATACAAAACACTACATACACAATCCTTTTTGTCACAATCGCTGGCCGCAGATGCATTAACACCAAATGTTAAGACGCGGGAAGAGGAGAAAGATGGCATATTTGGAAGTGACTACAATGATTTGTGAAAAACTCCGCTTTTTGCTGGAAAAGAATTTTTCTCCATTTGGGAATGGAGACGATATGTGATGTTCAGAGGAGGGTGAAGACTTTGATGGATGTTTCATTTTGGTACGAAAATTCTGTTCCGGTTGTCTCTACACAGAAATCGAGAATTCTGCAGAGTCATCTTAATTAAATAAAGGGTTTCATACTCGGAGGCATAGACGGGTTTACATGATTTATGACTGTTGTGGTCAAGTGATTTAGCCGCTGGTGATATAAATGCCAGTAATGGGAGTGGTGTACATTCGAATGCTAGCCTCATTCAAAAGCATTCATGTTGTGAAGAACAAAAATATGTTGTTCGAAGCTTTTATGCGCATATGAAATATTATTTTCTGTAATTTAAATACCATTTGCTAATACTCCAATAAATTTGGAAATCTAAAATTTATTAATTGTTGTATTAGGAGTGCGTTCTTACGTGATGGGATAGTCTAAAAAAAAAATAAATAAATGGGAAAAGTGAAAAAAAAAATAACATAAAATACCAAATAATTTAAAAGCATACATTTATGAGATGGTTTTGTCTAAATGCATACATTCACATACATACACATAAACAACATTACTTTTGACCCACTAACTAATTAACATGCGCATAAGAGACGATTTCTGCTAAAAATGAGTGCTCAAGTTATCATTTTGACTTAAAATTTCGGAGAATATTTACCTTTTTATGTGCATGCAACAAAACATGACTACAGTGAACAGAATTATGTTGAATTTTTTTGTTCCGTTAAACAAGTTTCAGTAAAAATTTTGTTTCAAAAAGAAGTGTTGCAAGAGTACGACGCAACTAAAATGAGGTTATTTTCAAAATTGGACAATTCGTTTTTGAGATATGGGTAGTGTATATGTACTCGTATATGCCGTTTCCAATTTCTCCCGTGCTATGTGTTATGGTTTGCTCATTCAGTAAGTGGGTTCCCATTAATCACGAAATGAGTTCTTTCGCGAAATCTGATGCGGGGTTGGGTTTGGGAAGCAGCTCTTCTGTATTTGATAAAATTAGTCAATCAGTTGTTTATACGAACGTTCCCGAATAAAATTATTCATTACATTGTGAAAGCTCGGTAAAAGTGTAGCTATTGTAGGGAAAATTGCTTTATAAATTAAAAATAATTTCGTACGGACTAAATCAAACATGTCCAAGCGGTGCTATCCAAAATTGAACGCAAAAATTTAATTAAAAAATCTGGAATAAATCGCACTGGTCTCGCTAATGCAGTGGAGAAATTAAAATTATTTTTTTTCTCGAAATTCGACGATAGAAAGAGTGGATGATAACATACTTTCTTTCAAATTCTCCAAGCCGTTGTGGAAATGTAGAGATGTCTTAATAGCAATTTTGACCAATTTCAGTTTTTTGTGACTAAGGTCATACTTTTTGTTTTCCATTGGCATGAAAGTGGAGTATTTCTGTTAACCGAATATTTATAAAATAAAAATTAATTCACTCAAGTTTTGAATGTGCGTTTTAAAATTTGAATCAAATACATTTGTTGGTTCTTTCAAAAATATATATTATTATATTATATATCAATTATTATATTATATATCAATATAATTACATTGGGATATAACGAACAGAAATGTCCGGCTACTTCGATCTCGTTATAAAGACTACCTACTTTACTTTAAACCCGAAAAGATTTTCTGGTAAAAGGATTGTTTTGTTGTTGGATTGTTTTTAGCATTAAAGGGGTGTGAGCGATAACATTTTAATTAATTAACACACAAAGTTGGAATTAACAGGCATAATTTTTTTCACTCAGTGGATGCCAGTATCTCCATTTCAACAAATTACGCTGTGCAGCAAAATGAGGGAGTGGGAGGGTAACATATTTTGGAAATGAAAGACTGTTTTTTCTTTTCTTTTAAGAAATGTCAAAAAATTCTTAAAAACTAAAAGGGAGAGTTCAAATATTCGACAGACGTATTGTTCGTAGAAATTAATATGTGGCCATGGAAGGTAAGTCCTTTCAGAACTAGATATTATCAAACTACCCGAAAAACTAATCGTAATTTTTTTGAGTAACAAATTTAACATAGAGATATCATTGTCTTGATATTTGGGCAGTGAAAGTTGGCCTTTTACTTCGCTATCGACTAGAACGAACAAAGGAAATTTCTTTTATAATTTTCTAGAATTTGAAATATTTTTAAATACAGAACATATAAAATAAAATAAAATAAATAACAAACAAACTTCTGTTGTGAGTAAGTCAGAACTTGTAAATTGGCTACAAATTAATCATTTCATTGATTCAATTTAAAAGTTGCTTTTTAACTACAGGGTGGCGAACGAATCTTGCTACAAATATTAAACGGGGACCAATGGGAACCGTGATTTAACCGTGTTTGTTTTACCCAAAACTGCATCAAAGATGAATCCGTTTCAATAGCATTTGGTTCCAGCAAGATGGAGCAACTACACACACACAGCCAGATGGGTTATGACGAAGCTCCAACGAAAATTCCTAAACAAAATAATATCCAAAAACTCCAGTTTCCGCTGGCCGCCAAGGACAAGCAACAGGTGTACGAAACGAAACCAAGGAATTTGACTGAATTGAATCAGACCATTAAAACAATAATTAAGGCGATCCCGCAATTAATAATTTTCTGACCGTTACCGGGAATTTGGTAATAGGCCTACATTGTTTTATCTGTGTAAGATTAATGTTAAATAATCCCTTTGTCAAGATTGTGTTTGGAAAATTTTCGATTTTACTTGGCTCTGTAACAAAATTATTATTTCAATAATGATGCACAAGCGACATAGGCATCAATTTAAGCGATTTCACGAAGACTTAAGCAGTTCACTATTATTTTTACCTATGATGTACAATAAATTATAAAGGCTTGTAAAGAATATAGGTGGAGTTTTAGTCCAAAACGTATAGGTAATTTTGAACTTCTTGAAAAGATAGCTTAAATTTGTTTTTCTGAAGAAAATTAATGATAATTTTTACAAAATCTATATAAGCGTTCATAAAATTATGTAATTATTGCCACTGAAATATTGACTTTTTAAAGTATTGACGAGATTCTGAGAATGACTTTCCAAAAAATAACTTTGGATTGGGTTACTGTAGTTATTGTAGTTTTTCCAATATCCGGCTCTCGTTCGCTTTTGTAATAATAGGTCACTTAAATTTGCACGTCTTATTACAATCATTCAACTACAAATATTATCAGCACTCCACAACAAAACGAATAGTTTCTGCAGCTCTGTATAAAGTAGGCCAAAGCGCCATATGTGAAGTTTTTATCGACGATAAGGATCGTCCAGCTGGTATGGAGATAGCCGTTATTGCGTGATATTTTATCAAATATATTCCATTAATTTTTATGTCGGTTGTCCTATGGCTGTCTAACAAGCAGGCTGCCGTAAATCTTTATCAGACTAACGCCAGATAGTAGCCGGAAATTGCATATCAGAAATATTAGCGCACCCACCTTGGTGCCTCTCATATAAATTGGCCGACTTACCTAAATACACATTTTGTCCGGTAGTTCCTAGTTCTTAAACTGTAATGTAGGTTATTTAATAATGTTTATATTGTACTATATTACATATATATTAATTATATTATTTTATAATGCTTAGTAAAACTAGAAAAAAAATCGACGGAATAATCATGTACCTTTTCATACAAAAAACCGATTTAATCCTCATATTCTTAGATATATGTCTTTCCTTTAGTTGCACTGAATTGGGCCAAATTTATTACATGCCAAAATTTTGGTTTGGTAACTTTTTTTGGTGTCTGCCATAAAAATTGGTTAATGTTCTGAGGAGCACGCCAAGTATTTACTTAACTTATATGTATTTGAGAACGAAAATCGACTACATGGTCATATCCCTCGTCATATCTTTCTCCATAATTTTTAATAGGCGGGTTACAGTAACCTACATTTTTCTCGACTGCTTTATAATATACAAATATTGACCTGATAACCTGATGACCCTTTCTACTACCTCCAATCCAAATTATGTAATTTAGCACAAATATACTGTTTAAACTTAATTCTAATAATGAAAACGGAAACATTATTGAATCCTCTTTTGCTTGTGCCATTTGTTACTAAGTAGATCGCCATCTCTCGTGACTATCTCAAAAGTGATGTCGGTCATCAAAAAGGGGTTTGTTTTATGCACAGACTTCATGATTTGAAAGAAACTTAAATTTCCGGCATAAAAAGGATAGGTTGAACCACCTGAATAAAGATTGCAAATAATTTTAATTTAAATTTTAGATATATAATTTCTCTATAAGAAACGAAACAGAAAAAAACTGTCACGACAGATTTCTTGAAAATGTATGTCCTTATTAGATGTATAGTATTTATGGTGAATTTTACATTTCACATTTTTTAACTAATTAACATTGTATCGAAGCAATGAAGATAATGATTCAGTGAAGGATTTGCTGGGGATACTTAGGGCTTGGCGCAGGTTTCTTCCTCAATTCTTCAGTTTATAAATATGACCACTATTTTCAGACCGCATCTAACCATACACGCCATACCATGTTGGACAAGGATTACCCAACTTTGAAGCCGATCATATATATACATAAATAGCTCTGGTGCTTCTGTAGTATAACGCGGGTCAATGCCACCACTACAGTTTTCCATATACTCGTATGGAAACAAATTTTAAAAAATTTACATTTCGAATAGATTTAAAAAAAATTTACATTTCTTTTGTGTTAAGAAAATTAATTCAGTAGTGGAGTTACGATGATTTGTGTCTCCTCTAGATAGGAACGTTCATAATTTCACGCAAGTTACATACACAAATACACCCACATACATAAAAAATGATCCAATTGATGAGTTCATTGCAACTATAAAATAAATATACAAATCCAATATTTTTCGGTCGCAATTCTCAGAATTGCAACCGTACCAATTTAACATAATAATATTTAAATTTAACAAAACTTTGCATTTCCGTTCCCATATCAACAGAAAAGTGTAATACTAGAATTATTCCATTATTTGTTCAGTCGCAATTCCAGGAATAGCACCTGTTTAATTTTAATTGTGAAATAATATCAACATGGGAAATAAGTAAACAAAAATTGTAAAGCTGACTTAACAAAAAAGTACGTTAACAATAAGTTTGATTATAATAAAAGAAAATTAAATAAGTTAGTCTTAGTTCCATCTTCCTTCAATAAAGAAGTCAAATAAATAAAAGTTGTTTTTTTTATCGCTTCGAATAAACTAAATATAAAAGTCGCATGTCGTATTTTATATTGAGGGAATTAATTATTCCTTCACCCGGTAGTATGAAGACATATATTTGACCCATATATTAGATTAATATCTTCCATCCGGTTACACTAAATTCAATTAGTTTATGTATAAATTAAGGGTTTGCTGAGGTAGTGTCTGAGAATGAAAATGAATCGCATCGTCAAGCCCCTCCTGATATCTTCCACACCAATTGGCCGATTTTCCGAAATGTAGTTTTATTGAGTGTAATCCAAAATTCGTAGACTGCAGCAAATTAAATTGTTGTTTATTATTTTTCTTTGTTGAATCTGCCAAAATTTGCAAAAATCGACTTGGTAATCACGTCTCTGCAGATAGTTCTCAATGCAGCCAAATGTGGCGCACGTCATGCTTTTGATAAATTTAGTTCTGGAAATGGACTACTGTAACTTGCCCATTCGGGTACTTCAAATACAATTTGGCCGATTTAACGATTCTACTCTATAAATCCTAATGCGTTGACTTCAGTACATTAAATTTTTGTCAGTAGCAAATCATGTATTGCTCGTATAACCCCACTGATTCTGATATTTTCCATACAAATTGCCTAATCTAATCTATACGCTCCTAGATTCATATCTTTCAATCAATTGTACGTACTAAATGTTGAGCACTGCTTGTGCATTAATTCATAGCATTTGCTGGTGAGAACTTAACAATCTACCGCACATCTGGCTCTCCCCAAAATTTTGCACCAATGCAAAAAGGCATTGGGTGAAGATACATATGAGTCAACCCACCTGATTGACATTTCTGTGCTGGTTTTCATTTTCATTCTTACATTTTGTTTGTTACGTTTGGTTAGTTAACTTCACGTGTCACGTGTTATACCTATACATCGTACGCGTTATGTGAATGCGTGATGTGTGTTAACTCACGATTGTCGTCAGACATCAAAGCGATTAAAAGCTTTTACATTCGATAAATAAATTGTCTGAATTTGTTTCACATTCCCTTTATTTCGGTCTTCGATGAATGATTTAGCAGTATCAAACAACTTTCATTGATGACATTTTTACATCATCTGTGTATGTGACCCAGATATACTTCGTATTATATGAATGTAGCAAACGAATAAAAAAGTCATGCTTTTTATCGATACATATGGTGAACAAATAGTAAAGAACAAATGATTCAAATCAACAATGTAATGGCTTAATGATTGAAATCCAATAATTCCAATCTGAATATCAAATTGTCATTATCTCACTCATAAAGTTAATTCCGGATCGGCGATGAATCGAGGATGTGATTAACTAGCAATAGTAACACAGATGTGGGCGATGGCTTCGCCTTAATATAGTAAACAATTTTCATTTCTCACTATACACAGGGTATTATAGACTAGTGTTTGGATCCCGCCGTATAATAATTTTAAGTTCGATGTAGCCATCTGTATCCGCTGCCGTCTGTAACTTTAGAATAACTCACGGTTCAAATCAGAATATTAAGCATAATGTAATTAATCTAATTAAGTATAATGTTTTGATTCTCTTAGAAAGTAGATATAGTACTTCGCTTGAAAAAGCAAGTAAGCAAAAAGTAAAATCGGCTATTTATTTGTTCAAATTTATTTCATCATCTTCAAAGTATTTCCCACCAGACACGACGCAGCTAAGTCAACATTTTTTCCAATCCTTGAAGCATGTCGAAGAGTTATAGTCGAATCGTCTTCGAAACGCGCTGCAATACACTTTGCATCATTCCAATCGGCCCAAAGCGGTGTCTCCGGACCAGTCTTTTTATGAAATAGAAAAATATCTACGGTGCTAAATCAGATGAATACGCTGATTGTGCAGCGATATTAGTTGCATTTTTGGCAAAATACCCATGTAGTGTGAGAAGGCTCATTATCGTGGGGAATAAACCAAATGTTGTTTGGCTGGAAATCAGGACTCCACTTTCGAAGAGTTTCCTGCAAAAACCTGATAAACAAAATGATAACAAATAATGGTTGTTGTTATATTCTTTGTGGAAAAATATCAGCATAATCTTGTTTCCGAAGGATAAACATTTTTGAGGACCCCATCTAGGATTAGTTAGACTTTATGCTCGTTGATGGTCGCCCGATGTGCTCGAAACATTCGAAACTTTTTGAACTCAGTAGTGTTTAAATTCAGTTTCTTGTGATAAATTTATTATATTATTACACGTAAAGGAGTAATTGATAATTTCTCAAAGGTACTTAGAAAGCTATACGATTACAATTCATGAATTTTATGACCTATCAATTTGCTGCCTATGTGGGGTGTTAATTAATTAGTAAATGAAGTTGCTAAGTGGGAAAAAAGAGATTTCTGAGAATAATACACTTGAGAATTCTAATTTCTTATCATTTTATTTCAGCCACAAGGTTTTGCGCAGTCGGATTTCCAATCCGATGGCTTGAAAAATGGTACAGAAAACAAGCCTACGTGTGCAGACTACCTTTTACTGCTACGGAGATAAGTGCTTTCAAAACAATTTTATTTCGAAAAACTAATAGATTAACTGTACAAAAATTATTATAATATGAAATCACTTCTACGTGGCAGAAGTCTAAATGCAACAAATGTGAAAAAAATAAAACAGTTCTTCTTCAAATGTATAACATTTGAATATTAGTTTAAGAGGTAACAAAATGTAGAAGAATTCGTCTACGCCATTTCCAATTGGGACTAAGAAAATTCGCTATTGCGATTTTTTCTTTATATTTTAGAGAACTCTATGTGAAAATAAGGATCTTTATTTATATTTAAGAAAATTCCAAATAATTTTTCATATCTGTTTGGAAAATTTTCGAATGAAATTGGGGTTTTCCATTCATATTTGTAAAGGTTTGAAACGAAACTAAGATTTCCACTTACATTTAAGAAAATTTAAAATGAAAGTGGGATTTTCTATTTATAATTGAGAACATTAGAAATGAAGTTTGAAGCAACTCCAAGTGATATTTGAAAATTTTCAAATTAAATTTAAATTACATTTCAAAATAAAAAAATTTTTTCGGTGCTACTGGGAATTGGGATTGATTAAATTAAAAATAATTTTTTTTTTGGTGTACAAAAAAAAAAAAAAAGAAAAAAAAAACAAATTGCCACTACTATTTTCCTTAATTTAGTTGTTTCTTTTAATAACTTCTTTTAATATAATATCATGAAGAAATATGTTCTGAACTTAATAAACAGAAACAGAAAACTAATAATTTTCTTCAATTTCGTTTGAAAATGATTCCCTCGGTTTCGAAACAGCTAAATGGAAACCCTTTATATTATATTAGGTGCGTAACTGGCACCAGCTGTAAGTGCTAGTCGATTCTACCATAATCGACACGTCATGAGTCAAGCTTATCTGGACTTTTTCTTCATAGCATTGTAACGGGTGATAAAAATGGATTCATTACAGCAATCTAAAGAAAAGAAAGTAACGGGGCTGCCCGGTTGCGCGGCTGAATATTCACGCTGCGAAGGTTATGGTCTGTATTTAGTGGGATTAGCCCGGTGTTACTTATTACAAGCTGTTGAAACCAAGTGAAGTCATCACTGGGGATCGGTATCGACTTCAATTAATGCGATTGAGCTGAGCTGTACATGAGAAATGCCCACAATACGCGGAGAGGCACGAAAAAGTGGTTTCTCAGTATGGCAACGCTCGGCCTCACGTGGTTAAGCCCATTAAAACCTACCTGGAAACACTGAAATAAGAAGTCTTACTCCATCCACTATATTCCCCAGATATCGCTCCGTCCGATTATCACTTGTTCCGTTCAATAGCACAAGGTCTGGCTGAGCAGCAGTTCCACTTATATGACGACATCAAGGAATGGGAATGGATAGAATCCAACTATGAACAGTTTTACCCTGACGGAATTCGAGCTTTGCCAGAAAGATTGGAAAAAGTAGTAGCTAGCGATAAGCAATATTTTGAATGAATCATTTTATAAAAAAAAACAGCGAGAACTTAGTTGCACACCTAAGGAAAAAAATGTACGCCACTGCTTCATCCAGATATGAACCCATTCTTACCAGATTCTATGGGATCAGGACGAATGATGTGTGCCATTATTGCGACATTGCGGAATTGCGCCTTTTAGTTAGGTGAATAGCAGAGATGCAAATAGGCGGGAATGGCTACAGAGTCCAATAATTTATAATATGCAATGTTTATACATTTTGCCACTGAAACTCCTCAAATGTTTTTAAGTTACCAATTCCTAAGTACTTTTTGAGAAAGGATGATGAGATATAGTAATGATATTTCTAAGGAATAAAATATGTTTCAACGAAAACATTTGCAGATCGATGCCTCCTTTAGGGAGAGGTTTAAATTGTCATATCTTTGGAACCATTACAAAAATGGTTATGAGTTTCTTACGATTTATTTCTATGTTTTTAATTAAACAAATTGGATGAAATATCTCATATAACTGAAATCGGTCATATGTCAGGAATTTTTTGATATATATTAAGTTGTAGGTACCACTGGATTTTACAAAAGTTTTTATCAATCTTGTATTAATGAACTTTACCACAAAACGCTATTGATATGGAAAGAAATATATTTGAAATTGGTGCTTAATTCAGGGGTTTCTGGAAATTTATGGAATTTTGTACTTTATAATTTACTGAAATTGTTGTGTATCTCTAGATTAGTAGTGAAATTATACATTCAAAACTTAAACTCAGCCATTTCTGGAACTTTCCAGATATTCCTGGAACAATCTTTTGTAATCTAGAAATGTTTACATGTGTCAATATTTATAAATGTGTAACATCTAGAAAATGTATCTAAATACAGAAAAAAGTCTAATTATTTTTAGATTCAAATTAAGTTATTTGCCTTTGATGTTGTCCTTTATTAATTGTTAGTTTTTGATAAAATCTCTCAGGAATATTCAAGATTTCATTCGGAATTATGGACACTTTTAATAATTCAAGAATATAGAATATAGATTTTCGATTGCTGTCAGCGTTGCCAAGTATGTTATAGCAACCTATCCATTTGGCTAATATTGCGCCAGTCTTAATGTTTGGTGGAGCATAAAATAACTTGTGGATATGCGGTATTTTTTTACCTCTAATTTTTAGCTCTATATCGTAACATAAAATACGTTTGTCATGACGTTTTGAACACGGCAAAGTCATTTTTAGCGAGAGTTATATATTCCCTATTTCGGATTATTGCCTTTTCATATAATTTATAAAGCAGCGCTCTCGGTGCCTTTATTAGAGGATACATTTTATGTGTGGTATACCTATTTCGAGTATGATATTATGTACAGTAGGACGTAATTACACTTCCTTCTTTCTTCTTCTTCTTTCCTTTAGATACAATTTAGATATTTTGAAACAATTCCGCTCCACAAGTTTGCAATATTTAGTTTACTCTATATGAAACTAGAATTACGAAAACATTCTGCACATGACTTTTTCCGGATTCAGAATACTGTATTTGATTTATGATAGCGTTCAATTTCCACACAGTTCTCAGACTGGCTTCCTATACTGAGATTCTTGTTCCAAAAATTTCGAAAAATTGCTGATTTCTATTAATTTCGCAATCATGTCAGTCATAAATTCGAAAAAGTAGGCAAGGTGGCTGAAGATGTACGCATAGTGTCTGCGTTCACTTTTTTCGCCGATTCAGTTCCGGTAAATTTGATGTCAAGAGTGCCAATAAAATATTGCTTTGATTGCGCAGAAGTTAAATATTGCGTAAAAACCCCTTAGAACTATTTGAATAAGGATGGATACAAAAAAATTCTCGTTGCAACCAAATCGATCCATTTGTGAGTGTTTTTCTCTCTGTGCAGACGTGTTTGTGCATCGGCTCTAGAAAAATAGTTATAAAAAAGTTTAAATATACTCTTAGCCCAAAAATATTCAGTCAGAAGACGCTAAATCGAAATTCCCCAGTGCAGTGATAATAACATACAATTTATAATATCACAGTCCCAACAAATTTGGAAAAAAAAAAAATATAGTTACATTTCGCATATCTTAAGACGAATATGAATATCTCATATTCAGAGAGACGTCTGAGTCTTAACGGCAGAAATGCCTATCTTTCAATAAATGCCAACGAGTATCAGAAAAGTGCATCCCAAAACAAAAAAGATGACAGTGCCTAAAAGTATGCCCGTAAGTACTTCGTATTCCCATGCTCCACAAACAATAAGTTTGCCCGAAGTTAAGATTCCGCCTAAAAGTATACCCGATATTTCACTTTCCATTCGTGCAAACGGTGATATAGTGGCAACTCTCGCTAATGCTACTCAACCGGCAATATCGACTTCGAAGAACGCTATACCGAAACAAGAACCTAGCCAAAAACTTCCAAACTCGAAGTATTCCAGAAGCATCCCTCCGTCACAGGTTGACCCAAGAGGTCAAAATTACTACGCAATTTCGGCCACAGAAGACGAAAATTTGCAATTACAACCTAAGAAAGCACAAAAACCTCCCCCAATATTCCTAAGGGAAGCTGTCTCTAACAATCTGGTAAGCAGATTATCTCATTTAGTTGGTAAAGACAGTTTCCAAGTAGTGTCCCTGCGCAAAAGCAAGGTGCTGGAGACAAAAGTTCAAACATATACTGAAGAAAAATATGGTGAAGTTTCCAAATTTTTTGACCAGGAACGTAAGAATTACTACACTTGCCAACTCAAAAGCTCTAAGGGACTAATAGTTGTAATCAAGGGCATTGAAAGCAACGTTCCCATACAGGAAATAAAGGAGGCTGTTGAAAATGAGGGTTACGAAGTGAAATCCATTCACAACATACTCAACAAGTTCAAGGCTCCTCAGCCTATGTTTAAGGTGGAAATAGCGTTTGACTATGCCCACATGAAAGGCAAAAATGAACTCCACCCAATTTACAATCTCAGATGTCTGCTTCATCGCAGACTATCAGTTGAGGAACCGCTAGCGCGCAAAAACCCTCCTCAATGCTTAAACTGTCAGGAGTTTGGGCATACTAAAGCTTACTGCAAATTACCATTAGTATGTGTGATATGCGGAAGTATTCATAAAACTTCAGAATGCAAGTTACCAAAAACAGATCCCAGTATGAAGAAATGTGGAAACTGTGTAGGAAACCATACAACTAATTATAGAGGTTGCCCCGTGTACATAGAACTAAGGAGGAAGCTCTCTCATAGAAGGCAGGAAACTCCTCAGTTTCAAGTGCCAGAGTTTGGGTGTATCCCAAATCCAGTTCCATCAGTCTCAAATGTCAATTCAGCAACGACGACTCAAATGACATATGCACAAACTCTGAAAAATCAGGTTTCTGAAGCTCCTCCGCAGAAAAACAACATTGAAACCTCAATCGAATTTCTCATAAAAACTATGCATATGACAAATATGCAGGGCATTATGTAAGAAATGTTACGAAACCAGAATACGCTCATTCAACTTTTATTAACCAGAAAATGAACTCTATAAGAATTTGTTACTGGAATGCAAACGGACTCACCCAACATAAGAATGAAGTAGAGTATTTCTTGAGATCCCGAGATATTGACATTCTCTTAGTCTCTGAAACTCATTTCTCGTTAAAAAATTGCTTTCGAATAAATGGATACTCAACATACGATACAAAACATCCCAGTGGCAGAGCTTGTGGAGGAACAGCTGTAATAATTAATGATCAGGTAAAGCACTTCCCTCTACGCGAATATAAAACTGATCACATACAAGACACTTCAGTTGCACTAAGGGGATTAAACATAATAGTTTCTTCCATATACTGCCCTCCCAAATATGTTATAAACGAAGACCAGTTTTCACACTTTTTCTCTACTCTTGGTGACAAGTTTATAGAAGCCGGAGACTACAATGCTAAACATACCTTCTAGGGGTCTAGACTCGTCAACCCCAGGAGCAGGCAATTGCTGAATGCTATATCGAGTTCAGGCCTAAAAGTTTTGTCTGGAGGTGAACCAACATACTGGCCCACGGATCTCAATAAAACCCCCGATCTCATAGATTTTGCAGTTATGAAGAGCATCATCGTTACTCCTTCTTTCGACTTCTCCATTTCCCAACCAGGCATACAAATTGGTTGAGAAACAAAATGTACATAAGCTTTCATCTGTGGCAAAACTTTTCTCTCAAAACACCAGATGAAATTCAGTCTGCCATCAACGTACTCACTACCACAATGACAACTGCCGCAAACTTGGCAACACCGCACAAGGTCTATGCTAAAACAAAAAATGACTCCTCAAGTCATATTGAATCCCTAATAAAAGAGAAAAGGAAAGAGAGAAGACGATGGCGAAAGCACAGATCTCCCTACCTCAAAACTCGTCTCGACCAGTGCAAGTCAAAACTAAGGTCAACACTGGATGAAAAAAGAGAAATCTCCGAACGTCTAGGAGCCACACAAAAAACTGACTATAGCCTGTACAAGGCCACAAGGCAACTACAGCGTCCTATAACACAGGAGTCTCCAATACGGATGAAAGATGGAGGATGGGCAAGGAGTACAGGGTTGCCCATATTCGACGGACCCATGTTATTTAAAAAAAAAT
>JAHXMU010026435.1:437337-459816 GCA_019455685.1 Philornis downsi
TGTCATTAAGCGATCTGATATCTCTGTCAAAAGTTATGGCGTTGCCATATGGGTCCGTCGAATATGGGCAACCCTGTAGTGATGAAAAAGGGAAAGAATTTGCTGATCATCTGGAAGAAGTATTTACTCCTAACGATACAATCTCTCGTGTGAATCCAACGATCATTAGTCCAATGGTCACAAATCCCATGAAAATAAGTCTATCTCTCTTAAAGAAAAATGTTCTCTCGTTGAAAATGAATAAATCTCCTGCACACGATAAAATAACAGCGAAATGATCTCAGAACTCCCCCAAAATATCCGCAAATTAGTTTTATTTATGTTTAATGCTATACTTCGAATTGGATACTTTTCTCGATCATGGAAGCTGTCTGAAATAATAATGATCCCAAAACCTGGAAAGGAACTGTCACAAATTACATCCTATCGACCCATAAGTTTACTCTATATTTTATCTAAACTGTTTGAAAAGATCTTTCTCCAAATGTTGTACCCCCATATTGAAGCAAACCATGTAATACCCACGCACCAGTTTGGGTTTCGCAAGGGTCATGGAACGACAGAACAAGTACACCGTATAGTAACCCAGATCAGAAAAACATTCGAAGATCGGAAATATTGCTCAGCTCTCTTTATGGACGTCTCCCAAGCCTTTGATAAAGTGCGGCATGAAGGCCTTATTCACAAAATAGTCTCTTTTCTACCGACAAATATCCACAAGCTCTTGGAGAGCTATCTAAAGAATCGATCTTTTGTAGCAAAATCAAAGGACTCTGTTTCAACTCAAAGAAAAGTTTTAGCAGGAGTTACTCAGGGCAGTATACTAGGCCCTATATTATATACCATCTACACCTCTGACATGCCTGTTTATTCCCTAATTCAAACCTCAACTTTCGCCGATGACACTGCATTCATGAGCACTAGCACTTGCCCATTAATGGCTTCTAGACAACTGCAGTCTCATATACATACGTTAGAATCTTGGCTCGAAAAGTGGAAGATAAAAGTAAATGCCACTAAGAGTGTACAGGTTACATTCTCTCTTAGACAGAACAATTGCCCAGCCCTCACTATTCACGGTAGTACCATACCCGTTCATAACCATGTGAAATATTTGGGTATTCACCTTGACCGACGTCTCACCTGGAAAAATCACATTGACTCAAAAATCATACAATTGAAATTAAAAATAGCTCAACTCTACTGGCTTATTGGCTCTCAGTCTACTCTCAGTTTGGAAACTAAAATCAACATCTACAAAACCATATTGAAGCCAACATAGACATACGGTATCCAGTTGTGGGGAACGGCATCGGCTTCTAACATAAATAAACTACAGAGAAGACAGTCAATAATACTGCGTCAAATTTGTGGTGCCCCATGGTATATTAGGAATGATAACATACACAAGGATTTAAACATTCCTTATATCTCCGAGGAAGTAAGAAAATTAAGCAGGTCGTATGTATCGAAGTTGTCCTCCCACTCAAACCCACTCGCTCAAAACCTTCAACATTTTCCCGGTCATATACGGCTAAGAAGAAAGGACACGCTAGACTTTGTCCGGTGATAAAAAGTTCGACTCACCAAAAATAAGATCCGGCAATGGCTGGATACTTTAGTTTAAGATAGGATTAAGATTTGAATACTTATTATAAATTTCATAAGAAAAAATCAATAAAGAAAATGAATGGAAACAAAAATTTCTGAAGCGGAATTGACTGGTGATCATGGGACACCAATAACAGCGTCAAGTGACAACGATTTTGGTGGGATGTATAGGGAATCAGTTACTATAAGCAGCTGCCCTACGGCAAAACTTTTAATTCGGACCTGCACCGTCAACAATTGGGCCATCCGAAAAAAGCAATCACAGAGAAGTGCGTAGCTTTGGCCAATAGGAGAGGAATTGTGATCTATCAGGAAACGCCATTCCACATATGTTCCATTCCACAGGAATTGACTTGCCACTAAGTGATTACCTCCTGTTCCTATCTATAACGAATGACTTTGCTGTTGAATAATGTTGCTCAAGAAAATTTTGTACAAATCGACTGTATTAGGGGTAATGGTATTACCTCCATATGGTAATGTTTAAAACGGTGTATACCTGACCTAAATGTTAAATAAAGCCTTTAATAAATGGTGCATATTTGACTCAACTTGCTAAATAAAGTCTTTAATGTCATGCAAAAATAATAAGTTTCTTCGCCATATAAATTTTAAGGTTTATTCAAAATCAGGTTTCTATTCATAACTCATAAAAAATCGAAAATTGAGCGCAATTTATGACGAGCTTCATTAGAAGTAATTAAATAAATAATTAACTACCATAATGCTATAACAAAAAATTGCATACGTACTCTCCTTATGGATATGATTCTGTGTCGTACCACAGTTCAGTTGATGTGAACCTAGCTTAATAAGTTATTTTACCACATTTATCCATCTGGCATTTCTTCCGACAGCATTATTAAATTAATTACAAGTATCAAGCGGAAGCAGCGCTAAATAGTTTGGAACATAAAAATAAATATCGAATTGTAATTGGTAAAAAAGAGCAAAATTTTCATATCAGCGAAGTGAATAATAATGTTAAAACAAAATGAACTAAATAAATATCGATAACAACTGCAAGTCAGCAAGTCAGTCAGTCGTCTGCTATGAAGCAGTTAAAAATGGATCATTATCCCAAGGCAGAGTGGGTCTAGGACAAAAGACAAATCTTTTCAATTTGCCAAATTAATTTGACTTTACCATTGTTTTTTATTGTCTGATTTAGGCTACCTTAAAATAGCTATATTTTACAAATGAAAAAGAGTAGAAAGGTTGAAAAAATATTATAATTTATAATGCGCATATGTATTGCGTAAGAAAAATACACTTCTGGCAAGTCTTCTTATCTGATGTTGAGTCGATACATCATTTTCGATTAAAACATTGGCCACTCAAGAAGTAGAACATTTAGAATATTTCTAATAGATAGGAGAATAAGATATACCAATTTGTAAGAAGCCGCTATACTTGTGGGCGAAGTCATAGTTAAATTCCAAAAAATGTAAATTTGGGCGAAAAAAATTCAAAAAATCGATATGTATATTGTGTCTGAGGAGAAGCCGTTTTGGATGTGCTTACTGTGAACAATATATGCCAAAATTGGTACAGTGTGAGAAAAAATACTCATATAGAGACAAATCCGCAAATATATTTCTAAATTTTCCTAAGCTTTATTCCTTAACGAAAGACAATATATGCTGGAATTTTATATTTCCAGAAGAAGTTATTACAAAATAACCGCATATATAAAACTGCATTTTAATGCATATTTTTTAGGAAAACGCGCTACGACGGCATGTTATGCATCAGAAAAAACGTATTCTTTACTCCCACTTTGCAATGAACTGACACATCGTCCATAACACTGCGCACAGCAATCTCAGCTTTGGATATATAGGTATAAGTTTTGACCTGGCGAAGTTCTGGCACCTGCCCACTATTTTTTCATACATTTTATACAACGAGTTCAAATTTATATTTACTTATGTTTATTTAATTTATCTGCTCATCTACAGTAATTCCTATAATATGAGAGTGTTACTAAACTGAAATCAATAGAGCTATCGTTGGCATCGAATATTGAAATGTTATGTTTATTGTTAGGTGCTAATAATAGATTGTCCAGCAGTCAATCGACCATTATTTTTTTTCAGTGTTTTATTTTTTGGATTAAATCGTTTAAATAACTATATTTTCAGACGTACAGCCTAAGCGACATATGCCCGAAAACATGTATACGTTCAGCGCTCTTCGTCTTGCAGTCACCGAAAAAATATTTAACTTTATGAGGATATTTCATGTAATGGGCTACCGCAATATGATGTTTTTCTATCCACATATGCCCAAACACACACGATGCCACGCTCAATTCGAATGAATTCGCACATAACATTCCCAGGGACAGAATGCGGGTCGTGGCGCCTAAAAGCTGCTCGCACTAAATTGCTAAGCCGCCGCTAAAGTTTAAAGGCGTGAACGTGACAAATTTTAATGTCCTTACATCGAGTTATACTCGTATTTCGTGTCATACTATTGACTTTGACGATAAAATGATACTTTATTTCAAGATAATAAAGCAAATGAACACCGACTAGTATACATATAAACAGTTCTGCGGTTCCGCAGGCGTTAAATGATAGTCAATCAAAACCGACTATATGTGCTACAACATCAGATGAGGAAACAGAAACATTTGTAAGTTATGTACGCAGTGCCAATTTTGAAAACTGCGATTTCATAGAATATATTGTATCGAATTCTTTATTAGTTTTTTTCACGAATAATTTCTGTTGTTTAATTTGGAAATACTTGTATATAATTTTCTCTTTAAAAGATGTTGGTCTTAGCTCGCAAAGAGTGGTACAGTGGATAAATTTAGATTTTTATGTAATACAGGGAAATCCATTTAGTGGTTTAGGGTACAGATGTTGTTAGGCTTGGGAAAATATCGCTTCTGTTAGTGAAAGTGTGGCGGATAATTAGAATTTTAATTCAGAGCGTTTCGGCCGTATGAAACTCACTTTTTTTGGCTTGCAATTGAATATTACGAACTGGACTATATGTGGTTTCCACAAGATGGTGCCACGAGTCACACGACACGACCGATTTTGGCTTTATTGCATGAGAAGTTTTCAGAAAGCATAATTTCACATTTTGGCGACGTCAATTTTCCCCCATAGGGCTATTGGTCACAATTGGGGCTACGACAAAGTGCTTGTTTACACGGATAATCCTCAAACGTTGAAACATTTGAAAACTAACATTCGCCAAGTTATCGTCGAGATACCGCCCGAAATGTGCGAGAAAGTGGTCAAAAACTACTTCAAAATGTCCTAATGGCAAGGCCCAAGCATTATAGTGAAATAAAAGTTTCATCGAAATCGTAACTTTATGTGTGTTTGTTTTATTTAACTTTACTTTTGAATCTGGAAAGTGAATAACCCGGTTGGACAAATGAAATGAAATCTTGTGTTGCAACTGAATTTCTGGATATATCAGCAATTACTACATTTGTACAGACGTTCATAATTCGCAAGTGACATTTATAGAGATGACTTCCATCACATAATATGGTTACATTTCTGCGAATAACTTGTGCCCCATAATTCGCAATGGGCCATCCCAAAAATTATCCCAGAAATCTACATTAAATTGCTAAAATTTCTTCACAACAGGGTGAATAGTGGCGAGTAATTCATCGCAAAATATATTCCATATGAACACGAATGCTTTTGTGATGCTTACCTCCATCCGTAATTTATGGTATTAACTTTTCACGAAAAATATTTCTAAAAATATCTTTTTACCCTAGGCAACATGTGTTACTCATATCGGTTTAGTGCTCCTGGGCGTAAGTCTGAAAAAATATGAATGGTGATCGAAATGTATACCAATTAACTTAGCATCACTTTTCGATTGGATTAAGCGACGGCGTATGCCTATCCTTGTAAACGACAGGTAGAACTGACGGAAATACCAAAGGAGATACAGTAGGAAATGGGATCATCCAACCGTATTAGCATGACCATGTTGTTAATTCATAGGAACAGTTTGGGGTGAGGGCAATGGAAATCAAATTGCGCGAATTAAAGAAACATTGGTTGCCCAAGAGAAGTGTTATGGCTAACCAGGGAATAACGGCGACCAATTTGCAGATGTGAGAGAAACTTTAAATCATCATAAAGACGTACATCTTCAAACTGTCCTATATACCTATACGTTTGAAGAGACCACCCTAGAATTTGGAATGCTGGATCTTATATGCAGACCGCAAATTTCAAGGATTAGGGTTAGTAAAAATGTCAGCTATAGCTTTGCTTATCTGAATATTATTGTGAACAAATGTATGGCATGAATATTGGAATATGAAGTAGTGTGTATCCAAACAGAATAAACCAACCGCCAAGGCAACGAATGTTTGGGTGAAGAAAGGCTAGCCTGCGGGCGGAAATCGAAAGGCTGACCCATAATGAAAGAGGAATACGTTCACAACGTCTCATTCGGACGGTTAGGCAAATTTTAGGATCGTAAAATATGGAACTATTGACACCGAGAATGCTTTATGAGATTATTGATCGTTGCACTCAGAGATTGCAGAATGTTAGTAGTAGTAGACTAAGAAGGTATCTTGCGAGCATGACCAGGAGAAATAAGAAATGTAGTCCCAAAACTCTCAAATTCCAAGCAAATCTAACATAGAATCTTCTGGGAGTTGTTGTGGTAAACAGCTCCAGCATACAGTGAAAATCCATTATGGAGTCATTCGATGCTTGTAGATCAAATGCAATCTATTACACATCAAAGAATGTGATCTGAGGACGACAAAGCGATAAGCCAACAATTGGAAGGAGCCAGGTATGGATAGTGTTCAAAACTTAAAATATCTTACGCGTGTCCATCCACTCTTAATATTGCACCTAAACAGGGTATTGAATGGGGAAACGATAGTACTGGAGCAAAAGGGACACAAGGGACACAATTTGTCATCAACCAAAGCTAAGTGTATGTAGCCTTCATTGGTAAAAAAAAGCATTTGATAGCATACCCCACTCTTATCTGATTCATTGCATTGAATCATTGAATAACTCCCCTAATGGATATCGCAATCTGCAGTTTAGCTTTAGGAACGATATATGTATGCGGTTTGTGTTCGAAAAATGCAAATCCATTGAGATGATGAGTGACGGAAGTGAAGTAAGTGACGGAATAATATGAATGTTAAAGCCAGATAATTTTTTATATAGGTATATGGTTATAAATTTTTCGGTTTCAAAAGTAAAGTTAAATAAAACACACATAAAGCCAATAACTCGATGAAAATTTTATTTCATTATAATGCTTCAACCTTGCTATTATTTACAAAATACAATGCAATACAAAATACAATAACTGTCTCTGGATTCATTGCGATCAATATAGCGACAATATAGCTTGCTAAATAGCTGAAGAAAATTTTGTACGATTGAAAGTCCACGTTTGAGTTACGACTTTTGTAGTAAGTTTTAACTATTTTTACGCGTTCTTCAGTTCTTAAACGATCAATATTCGAAATGCATAACCTTTCACTAAATAAATAACACATCAGATGACAGGTATTTAATAGCTGACAGCCTCACCAGACCGGCAGTTTTGAAACGACTAAATAGGAAACCCTGTAAGTATCTATGGATTGAAGAACTGAGAGGAATGCACCACGCTTGCAGCCTGAAAAGGTGATGTGAAACCAGAATAAAGAGGCTCTGCTCGACTAAACTGAAGAATTTGATTAGGACGATTAACATTTATGTCATTTCAGTACTGACATATTCATTCGGTATGGTATGGTAATGTGGTATGACACGGAATTGGATTCTGCATAGAGAAAAATAAGCACAACGTTGCTGTTGAAAGGGTAATGTTGCCACAAAAGTTGGACGGATAGGGAATAGTGAATATAGAAAACCAATATTTGAATTCTGGTTAATAATGCGAATATAATTGAGCAATGGAAGCATAAGACCATATGTGGTAGATTTCTAAATCAGTTGGAGATAGTATGGAGAGAGATGTATCAACAATATGTTTTAAACGGCCAACTGTTCCCGGAAACAGAAGCGTTCCTAATGGCGATATAGGATGAAATAATGTAAACCAGGCATACTGCATGAGGATGTTGACAGCAGATGCCGACTATGTGGCAATTCAATAAATGCTTGCAATCGGGGGGTGTTTTCCGGAGGAAAAGTTTCACTGCTATAAGTGTCAACCTGAGGAAGTACTTATAAACCGCAAGTGCAAACTGTACTGGGATCGTACTATGTCGACTGACAGGATTAATATTCTAAACAGGCCGGACATTGTCTGGATAAATAACTGTGAAAAAGTTGGATATGTCAAAGATATTGCGATACCTCTTTCGAAGTATATTAGTCGGTCAGTGGCTGAAAAAATGTCCAAGCATACAGACCGGGTGACTCTAATTATGAGTATGGTATAGCTTCTTATATTCAATAATTTTATACTCACTCTATTTTTGACATCAGTGAAACGCATCTAGTATTACAACACAAATTCAAAATTTTACTTTGAGAAGTTTTTATTTGACTTGGTAATCAATCAAAGTATTTTTCAGCACGTCGAGTTAGCCGGTACTTAAAGAAAGGCAGAGGTGTTAATCATTTTTTTAAATTATGGTAGACATAATAATATATTTTATAATTTCTTACAATTTGATGTATTTAGTTGGTTTAGGCGGAATATGAACTCGAGACAGTCTGGTTGGTAACCGGATAGGCTGCAGCTAGCCTAAAGTGGCGCTTAAATTCGAGCTTGAAACACAAAAGTAGATAGCAAACTTAGTCTTATTTTTAAGTACAATAAAAAATTAAAAAAGCGGATTTTATCACCTTGATTCATCCCGTTATCTGAAATAGTGACTCCAGATTAGCGTCTATCTATCGACAAAGCCGTTTATTACAAAAACTCAACTTTTTTAGAAGATCGGCTTTCATGTTATTCCGAAAATCCGGTTTTTCTTAGACCAACTAAGAAAGCGATTAATACAGTTTCATTTGTGGTTTCTCTTGCAAAGGTAAATAAGGTGTGTTAAAAAAATAAGGTGAATTTTCAAATTTCGCATGTTACGTACATTCATACATTTTTTATGTTTGTACACTCGTCTCGAAGATATGTTGACGGTTTTATCCATATAGCATGTTTAGTTTGTTTGTGAGAGACATAAATAAGACAAATGTTTTGCGTGTTCGGCGATTTTCTGCTATTGAAAAAAATGGATCAAATTGCGGCAAATGTTGTGTAAAAAATGGAATTAAGTGCTCAAAAACGCTTGAAACACTTAACAGTGGCATACGGAAACAGCACTCTGAGTCAAAAAAATGTTTACAAGTAATACAAGCGTTTCACAGAAGGTCGAGAAGATGTGAATGACGACGGTCTGGACGCCTCAGCACATCAACAACCGATGAAAATGTTGAGAAAGTGAAGAAAATTGTTATAGAGAATCGTCGAATTACAATTAGAGAAGTTGCTGAGGATGTCGGCATATCGGTTGGCTCATGCCATGTCGTAGCCTGCGAAATTTAAAAATTCACCTTATCTTTTGAACACACCTTGTACATCTTCACCCAACGTCCTTTTGAATCGCAAAAGAGTGACTGGTGTAATAAATAGCGTAATTAACTGGCAATTTCTTATCCAAAAATAATCTGAATTAAGAGCAGAATAAAATTTTTTTAAGTCTTCCTTTTAAAAATGTAAAGAGATCACTGATTTTTGTTAAATCGGGTAAATGTACATATATGTGTACCTTGAGTACTAAGTACTAGTACTAAATAAGTACTTGATACGTTCTCAATGGTGCTGATTATTGTGCAATTGAATGTGGGAAATAACACAGAAGGAGTTGTCATTCTCCCGATCCACATTTTATCCAGCAGTGTAACGTGATATAATTGACAAAAATAGAATTATGTGTTAGGGATTATAGAGGAAATTTAGATTTCGATAAATGGTTCAATTTGTATGGGAGATGCTGGAATGGATATAGCAACGTCACAATTTTCATTCTCAGAACTTAGTGTACAAAATGCATAATACGTGCCAAATTTGGCAGTATTTAGTACAGCTGAAAGAAGGATATAGAGGTAAAAATATATGGATTATGTGGGAGGTACCAAGTAGGACGTGGTTATTTGATCTATTTTTCAACCATTTTATAATGGACAAAAAGAAATAATTCAATTTCGGAAGAACCGGTCAATTTGTGTGGGAGGTACTTGAAGGGATGTGACAATTGTATCGATTTTCGTTGTATGATCTTAAATTCGCAAAAACTTAGTTTGTACCAAATTTGAGTAAATAAAGTGCAACCATTTATGAGATATGAATCTAACAATATATGAGCTAAATGGGCCATTTGTATCTGAGGTATTAGAAAGATTAGTGGGTTCATTTTTCTTCAAATTCTACCAAGTACTATTATAAACAGTGTTATGAACAAATTCTTATAAATGGAAAAACTGAAGTTCGGAAATTCGGTCAATTTGTATGGAAGGTACAAGAAGAGGTGTGGCAAGTGTTAAGAAGTTTGGTATAAATTTGCTACCGCTATCATTTTTACCTTGCAGACATTGCTCAATCGACTTAAATAGCCCTGAAACACATTTGGTCAAAAGACACTTAGTGCTTTAGACGCTTCCTTTCTGTTATATTCCTGTATTATATTTTTGGTCGTATCAAATAATATACTCGTATACCTTCATTCCTCATAAATAAATAAATAAATAAATATTAATTTTTATGCAAAAAATTATTATGAAAATAAAACATTCTGCTCTCATCAATAATATTTTTGAAATATTTGAGTTCTAAAACTGAAACAAACAAATTTGTTTTTGGTGAATAAGAAATGTTTTAATTGTGTGCATTTTGCATTTCAAAATATCGAGGCTGATAAGAGGCTAGGCTGAAAATTGCCCCCGGTTACTTTTTCTTAACATAAATAAATATCTCATCATCATCACTGCACAAAGTTCTATAAGTTTATAATGGTTTCAATCATAGGTACCGAGTCAAGAAACGTCCTGGGATAGAAGCGAAAAAGTACTGGACATTCATATAATTAGACTTAGAATTCGTTTTCTGTAATTTTGATAGAGCAATTCTAACAAAATGGAACTTGAAACAGTCCACAAAATATTAAGGAGTCTTTAGAAATAAAGTAAGTGAATAAATTTTCTGAAATTATTGTGACAACATGAGTTCATTCTATTTTACAAATGCTAGAACGTGCTTGAAATCAGCTCTACTTCATGAAATATCATAGTAGCCAACGAATTATTGATGCATAAAGTTCATCAAATATCCCAACTCTGTCAATAATGTTGCCTATATTTGAGTTTACTTTCACATTTCCTCAGTTAAAACTAATTTGTGGCTACTGCTCTTGATTGGCTTTCATATAGCACCACAATAGTTTATACAGTGTGTCCGTCGGAAAGGTATACTACTTTGTTTGTTTATAATTTTTGATTAAATGAAGGAGAATGGATGTTATTAATTATTATTATTAATAAATTATTAATAAATGTTTTATTTAATGCCGGCAATTATGTATTAAAAAATGTCCGCTTTTGTTAGCCTCACAAATGCGAGCCCTTTTGAACACATTTTTCATTACATTCTCACACATTTCATGCGGTATTTCATTAATTTCATTACGAATATTTTGTTTGAGTTGCTCAAGCGTTTCTGGTTTGTTTGCATAAACCTTGCTCTTCAGATATCCTCACAAAATGAGGTCCGGAGCAGTCAAATCAGGCGACCGTGGAGGCCAATCAACATCACCATTTCTTGAAATAACTTGTTGTGCAAAGAGGTCTCGCAGTAATTCCATTGTAATCCTGGCTGTATGCGATGTGGCACCGTCTTGTTGATACCACATGTTAATCAAGCCAAAGCATGCTGTTGTGGCATTAAAAAGTTTTCAATCATATCACGATATCGCTCCCCATTGACAGTTACCGTTACGCCATTTTTAGTTTCAAAGAAGTAAGGTCCAATGATTCCTCCTGACCAAATTGCACACCAGACTGTCACTTTTCTCCATTACCCAGAACCGATTATTCTGTTTATTCAAGTATCCATTTAAATGAAAATGTGTCTCGTCACTCATTATGATTTTTTCATGAAAATCGAGGTTGCCATCGGCCAGCTGTAACATCCAATTGGCATATTGGTTTTGTGGAAGAAGCTTTTGTGCATTTGTGAAACAAATGCAAATCCTCGTGGAAAATTGTGGCCAAAGTTGTTCTTTGAAGACAAAGCTCCTGAGCACGACGTCGAATTGCAGCACGTTGTGGTCCGTTGTTGTTCGTCCCAAAAATTTCACGTAACTTTTTCATCGTCACAGTAATCGATGATTCATTGATAAAATGTTTTACTGATTAAAATACTTTGGTTTATCGAATATTTTTCCATAATAAATTTGCCACGTCTCTACTTCACGAATGCCAAATACGAACCGTCAAGATTATTC
Organism: Philornis downsi; assembly: GCA_019455685.1. NCBI lineage: Eukaryota > Metazoa > Arthropoda > Insecta > Diptera > Muscidae > Philornis > Philornis downsi. Next base: position 449,429 of record JAHXMU010026435.1, read on the forward strand.
TTTATCAAAATGGCGGCAGAAAAAGTAGTATACCTTCCCGACGGACACCCTGTACAATGTATCTTTCCCTAAAATAGTATAATTTAAATATTGCTTGATTGACATTTTTATAGTTGGTGTATATTTTTAGAACCACTTTCTTTAAATATGTTTTCAGCATTACGGTGATTACGGTGTTTTGTCGATTTGTTTCCTGTGGTGGCAAAATTTTATATTTCTTGGCCGAACTACATTAAAATTATAATGTTAATTATCAAGACGGGCAATTGTTTTTTATAATACAAAGAATAGTTAGGAGTATGAAGTTATATCCTTTTTCCATTTTTAGGGTCCTATACAAAAGCAATCCCAAAATTTCCATAAAATTACAAATAGACACATATTTTTATAATAATTTTTTATTTTAATTTTCTGTTAGTTGGTTTTACTAGAGTCGATTTAAAAAATTTTCAAACTTCCATAAATATTTTAAAGTTTAAGATATTGCATATACGCTGTTATTTTGGAGTTTTTCACCTTAATATTTCGATATATTATAAAAATATATTATTTTTCTGATAGATACGAAACATAACTCTCGTTTTCGAGATATCGGATATATGTGATTTCTATGTTGCCTATATATTGGCTTGTTCGGAAAGTTCGTCCGGTTTTTAAAAGAAATTTATTTACAAATTTATATACAAGAAAACAATTATTTTAATCTATTATGTAATCTTCTCCTTTTTAATAACTTCTTCCATCCCTGGGAGCTTTTTAATTCCTCTCTCATAAAACTCGGGTGGTTTTTCAATTCGATTTTTTACTTCCTCATCGTTATGATAATTCAAATCCTTCAAGTGGTTGCTCAGACTGCGAAATAGGTAATAGTCGGACGGGGAGAGGTCTGGGGAGTACGGTGGGTGAGGTAAAACTTCCCACCCAAGCTCTGATACTTTCTAACGGCTAAGGCCTTGGAGAGAGACTGAGGTATCCACATAAAGTGCTATTGACCGAACGAACTTCGCTGCCACACGCTTCATGCCCAAAATTTCCGAAAAGATTGCATGGCATGAGCCAACCGATATGCCGACATCCTCAGCAACTTATCTAATTGTGATTAGACGATTCTGCATAACAATTTTCTTCACTTTCTCAACATTTTCATCGGTTGTTGATGTGTTGGGGCGTCCAGAGCGAACATCGTCACTCACACCTCGTCGACTTTCTGTAAAAAGCTTGTACCACTTGTAAACATTTTTTTGACTCAGAGTACTCTCACCGTATGCCACTGTCAAGTGTTTCAAGTGTTTTTGAGCACTTAATTCCATTTTTTACACAAAATTTGATGCAACTTCGTTGATCCTTTTTTTCGATATCAGAAAATTGCCGAACACGCAAAACACTTGTCTTATTTATGTCTCTCACAAACAAACTAAAAATGTATATGGATAAAACCGTCAACATATCTTCAAACAAACATAAAAAAAATAATAATCGAAAGTTGAATGTACGTAGCCCGCTAAATTTGAAAATTCACCCTATGTTTTGGACACACTCGTACTCCAAAAAATCAATTGCAACAAATGCTATTGGATCACATTCCCAAGAACTAATCGGATCACATTCCCAATCAAAATCTGACATTAAACGATCGGTCTATGGGATTATCATCTCAGTTACCTCGAACTAATTACAACTATAACAGTTAATACGATTCAGTAACTAATGCATATATCAATGTATAAAGGGATTTTAAGTCGATAGTTATATGATCAACATACGCCTTAAATGTAGAATATTCCGAGAATTAGGAAAAATTGTTGTACAATACTTTAGTACGGTATTCACATAATTGGTAAAAAATTTTCTGATCTAAAACTCAAAAATGTCTCCTGAAAAAGGCCCTCTCGAATCCTTTGATGTTTTGCATTCGCAAAACTCATGTGAATAAATTCATGTTTGTCAGGATATGCAAGTTGCCTCTGTTGGAAGCTTTGCTTGCCATTAAAACCGTTGTTGTTCGGATATCGCTGTAGTGTTGCTCCCGATGATGCTGCTGTTATGCCGGCAGTGATTGTTGCATGTAAATCCACTCCTGAAATATGTTGCCAAGGTACACTAACCCAACAACAGCAGCAACAACGTCACTTCACATAAACAAACGTACACAAAAGCCAATTTAATATATTGGCCACAACACAACTCTTGCTGCCACTCCCCCCGCCAGTTGTACCATTTGCTTTGTGCAAAATAAACACGAGAATGGTAAGACCAACCAACGAGCGAGCGAGTGCACTACCAGCAGGTACATCATACTCGTACATTAGTTTGAACTGTAACTATTACGCCTAGTGGGGGGAGGGATTGCAGTTGGAAATACTACGAGTACGACGATAAAAACGAAACAACGAAACATTCAATAAAGTTAACTTTATTTGTAGGATATTTTGTTGCTACGCTTTTAGCGTTTACGTTTTAATCAAAAATCTCGAGTTTTCAAATACGAACGGCAACAGTACATTGACAAAGATAAATGAAATTTTATCAAAACGGTATTCGGGACAAATGCAATCATTTCAGTGGCGTCGTAGCCCCTCATAGGACACAAGAACCGAATTGTTTATGTAAAGGATGCGGATCGGGAATTGATTTTTATATCTCCACATGGAAGAATAAAGACATACTCATATATCTTCTACACCGATTTTCCGAAATTCAATTTAGTCGACGTAATTCTTCATCCGTAGTATGTATGTATCGAACAAATTTTTGTCCTTAGTTTTGTACTATAATTCTACGTAAAATCTTAAAAAGTCGACCTAATAACCCCACAGCTTCTGGCACCCACCATACGAATAACAGATTTTGCACATTTATTCTTTTATACAGTCGCGCTGAATGTAGTCAAATTTGGTACGCATTCTGACAAATGCTGAATGCTGAAGTATGATCTCAGAATGAAAACGGAGCATCGATTTTTCGAAATTCAATCAATTGTGTGTAGTGTCTAATTAGTCGGCTATACTAGTTTATTTTTGAATCGGTTAAAAATCAGTGAAGTAACTTAACCCATATACCCAATTCGACTCCGCTGGGGATTAGTTAACTGCTTATATATTTTCATTTCTCCGTTCTATCAATTTTGACATTTTCCGAAAACAAAAATGTTTTAAATATATTTAAAGCACGATAGTCCAATTTTTGGTTACGAAAGCCGTTTCCCAATATTGAATGTATCACTCACAACGTAGTCATAGGGAAATATTAACGTGAACTGATTTTTAAAACTCAAAGGCCAAATATAGATTTATTGATGCAAGTGATAATTTACTACACTTTTATAATTTTTCTGTTTTTTTTTTTTTTTGAAAATTGTAAAACCGAAACATTTAACAATTGTCTGATGCCTCAAATTAGTATAATTTCTAATTGCAAAGATAAATCTTGCAAAGATAAATCTTCGATTATCAAAATAATTGTGCGTATTTTCTGTACAAACACGTACAACTTTAATTTAACATTGCTCCATAGAAAAACAAAAATGATTAATCCGGTTTTTTTGTTGGTCGAATAACCGAAATCTGGATATTATGGACAGCAGGGGCCACAAGTCGAAATCATCTTAGTAGAAAAACAATCAAGGGCTGAAACCCCATCGTACTATTTCAGTCAAGTGAACCGATTTAGATGTACCTTCACTAAACGTCTTTTTAAGTTTGGTCAGAAGGGTGCAGAAGTCAGGGGGAGCCATCGTAAATCGCTCTATTCTTATAAAATATTGATCTGAAGCTACATAATAACATACTAAAATTGTGGATGAATCACTGAATTTTCCAACATTTTCATTCTCAGAAATGAATAAAAGCATACATTTTATTGAAAAAATACTGGGATTTGACCATTTAAAACGCAAATTGGAAAGGATTGCCATTTTTTCTGTTGCTAAGTCGGCACAACTGCCTTCCATATTGACATTGAACGCGGTCTGCCATTTAACTTGTTTACAGTGTTCGATTTTGTCAATTTATCGCGAGTCTAAAAGGTTTATTAACAAATCTAAATGATTTGAGTGATATTAATTTAGCAGAATGTATGAATTAAATTAGGTAATTTGTAAAGGAGGTACCAGAAAGGTAGTGGTTGCTGGATCTTTTTTATTTTAATTTGGGCGAGCATAAAATGATATAACGGACAAAACTTTGGTAGAAACGGCAGAGGAAAGATTGAAAATCGTAAAAATCGGACAGTTTGGGTGGGAGGCATTAGAAAGGGTGTGGCCGTGGAGTTCAATTTCAAGCTCAGAACTAAGTTCACCAATTGAAATATGTGCATTTAACTGAAATATGGGACTTAACAACATAAGGGCTAAATCAATAGTTTGTTTGGGATGTAATAGGAGGGCTACCGTTATTCGGTCAACAAATCTCTAGTTTTCTTAAGGCAATGCAATGGACAGACTACCAGCTAGAAATTACAAGCGAAGGATCGATTGGGACATGGATTGATGCATGATTTCATCTATTTTGGGTCCGCCTTTAAAGGAACTTGTGATGTCAGCTTGGCGATTATAATAATGGTTTCGTTTGCAAACAGGTGTTATTTTGTCTTAGCTTACCGCTTAGCAAGCGATTGAGTGACAAAACCTTTTCTCGGCTAACAAAACACAATTGTACCAGATTTTAGTCCCCCTGTCTTGATGGTTCGATAACAGTGAGTGTAAATCGTGAGCTATTTGAGCTATAAACCTAAATCTAAATGCAGCAATTTTGTCGACTAAGCGCTCCAGCATAAAATTCAAAATTTTTGGAACATTGTCTAAATAAAAGACAGAAACTCTTGGCATTCTATAAGTTCTATTTTAGTAGAGTACTATGTACACATATTTGTAAACAAAAATGTCTATAAATAATGTTTTCTAAAAAAATAGCCTTAGTGAAATTTTCTCTGAAGGCTTACTGGTGAAATAGAGTCATATCTTCACCTGGAGGAATAATGGTAAAAGGTGATTTTTTAATCGTAGTTTTTTTAAAAACCGAATAAAACACTCAAATTTGCATCATACATTAGAATTTTTTATTGAAATCGATAAATTAGTCTCTGCCATTTAATTTTAAAAGATAATTTCATGTAAATGTTGTCCGCGGATCCGTCGCATAGACTAACTCCCCAAGAAATAAGCAAGAGATCTTGGGGGCCAACTCACAGGGCCAAATCGAGAGATAAGGTGCTCACCAAATTCATCCCTCAACATATCCATTGTTTCACGAGCAGTGTGGCATGTTGCACCATCCTGATGAAACCACATGTCAACCAAGTTCAACTCAGCCATTGGGGCAAAAAAAAAATCCCGTATAATGGCTCAATATTGTTCGCCGTTGACGATAACGTTTACTCCACGATCGTCTTTGAAGAAAAATGGACCATTGATGTCACCAGCCCATAAACCACACCAGACTGTCGTTTTTTCGGAATGCATCGGTAATTCATGTATGGCATGTGGTTGTTCATCACTCTAGATGCGACTGTTTTGCTTGTTCTCACTTTAACAGATGGCGTTTGGATGTAATTACCAACCAGTGCTGCTAACCTTAAAAACTTAAATCTTAAAAAATCACCATATATACATTCTTTGATAAAATAATATAAAACCCGGAAGGAAGCGGTCTGTCTGGAACCTCTTTAAACTTGGCACAGCCTCATATTTTTCCAGATCGTAACCGAGTAAATGCGTTATGTCAGTGCACCTCTTCCGTAACTCCTCATTCGTAACCTGCAGCAGTCCTATTTTTTGTCCCTCGCATTATTTCATATTTCCTGGTGTTAAGACCAAAATCCTGGTTTTCCTCCCATTTCCATTCATATGGCAACCCTACTACTTTTTTATATAACGATGTGAAAAGGCAAAGCTTGTAGAACGCGCTAATTGTTATATAACATGCACCAGCACATATATCGTTGTGTTGGTTCTGCTTGCTTGTTTAAAAGATGTCTTCCTGATATCACCTATGCTTTCTCTGGGATATTTTCTACTTACATTGTATTTCTACCACTCTTTATCTGAGCATTATCAAAGTAAGTGGTCGTTCTGACGGTTTTCTGATTATTCAAGAAAATAAAAGGAAAAAAGAATTCTATTCAAATTTCTAATTCCGGTGTTTTTTCTTTCTTTTATTTCTCTTCTTAATTGGTGAACAATTTCTGGAAAAAATATTGTGCTTTCTAAGTCAATATTTCTGGCTCAGCGTTGTAACACTTTTGTTCATTCTTAGGAAACCTCAAAAATAGCAACTTTGCGTTGTCACATGGTAAAATTTGAAAATATCGCCCGATTAACTCCATTCCATCTGGTACTTCCCATGCAAATGACCGATTTAACCAATATATTCTTACTTCCATGTTTTTCATTCAGTTGGACCAAACTCGGCCAAATTTGCATTCGGTAAACTAAGTTCTGGAGGTGACGTTCTGGTATCTCACATCGAAATTGATCCATTTATCGAAATTTGATTTTCCGTTGTAATCCATAATTTTCAGACTGAATTCAATTATATTGCATGTCAGTTATATTGCTTTATAAAGCTGCGAAATAACGGTCGAATAATCATGCCCTCTCTGGTATCTCCAACACAAATTATCATATTTAACTTATATATTCTTAGATTTGTATCTTTCATTCTATTGCACTATATTCAGTATAATTGAGTATGCATCAGGCTTCTTAAGACACCATATATACAAATTAGAAGGTTTACCCTCTACATTTCTCAAACGGAGAACATTATAGAGAGTTACAATTTTGCTTCCTGTATTGTGCTTTATGTCAGAGTATTTTTGCACCTTCAGCCAAAGGAATTTAATAAGAACAAAGCAATTTACCCTTCTGAAACTACCCACACTTCTGCAGCAACGCAAAAAAACATTGAGTGAAGATGTGATTTAGAACTTATCTTAATTCAAAAATCCTGATTTGAAAACAGTTTAAATCAATTGTGTTTTTAAAACTTAGTATTTTATTAGCCAGTTATGAATAAAATTGTAGTTGTAATAAATTAACTAATTTATATTGTTTGGTAACTTAAGGATCATGGCAATGCAACTCACTTTCATTTGAATAAATAAAAGTATTAAATGCACGATACCTGCTTAACATACTCGTTTTAGTGCAAATGAATAGAATATATTGACAAAATTAGGTAATTCATATGTGAGTTATCAGAGAGGGCGTGGTTTCAGGCCGATTTTTTCTCATTTTATCAAGCATTTAAATGAAATTCACGACGAAAATATAAGTAACTACTGAATACAATTTAAAGATTTAAGGGGATTAAATTGAATTGTGATACAACGGCCAATATGCAAGGGAAGAGCGGGACTATTATACACATGACGTGCACAAAATGTAGCTGTGTTCTTAACAATTGGTTGTCTATATGTAACATATGTATACATATATATATGTTATATGCTCCGGTACAATTGATCCATTTATTGTATGTTATCCAGTTATCTATATATGTATATTAGATATTATATTGTATTTAATTTCTCTACAAATTGATGAAATTGTTATTTATTTATCCAAAAACTTATAAGTATGATTTTTCATTTTTTTTTTTTTCGATTTTAAAAACTTATTAATGGACTTTTTTTCTGATTGTTATTCCAAAAAGTTTTTAATAATAATAATACAAAAATGTTAGTCGGTGAACTGATTTATATGTGCCTTCACCCAACGTCGTTCTTGGGCATGGTAAATCGTTGGATCCTTTTGAGAAAATATTCTCACTTAAAGCACAATAAAAGAAGCAAAAACGCAACTTCCTGAAATCCTCTTAAAGTTCTAGATGTGGCACTGATTTTATTAAATTGACCAGTTTGTAAGTGTGGTCAACTTTAATATTCTGAATTTAGTTATTGAAAGAAATGTAAAAATCTAGGTAATTTGTATGAGAGATACAGAATGAGCGTGGTGATAACCACTTTTTTCATCTTTAGAACTTACCTCAACCTACGCTTTAAGTCCACCACATTCTACGGAATTCAATGCAGTTGCTTGAAAGATATGAAGCTAAAAATGTGTGTATTGCTAAGTATTGAATTTCGGAAAAGCGGTCAACATGTGTGGGAGATATCAGAATAGGCGGATCGAATAAGCCCATTTATAACCAGTCATATTATTGTATCAGGACGATACAATAAATATCACAACCAATTGTAATTTTCGAAGACATTAAATATTAACCAGTGCAAAATACTCTAAATTAAAGATAACAGGAGCAAAGTTTAAACTTTCTGAAGTCCTCCGTTTGGGAAATGTAGAAGGACCGAGTTTCCTTAAAACGGCCAATTTGTATATTCATTCGCAGTTCTAAATGGCAGACGCGAACTCAATTGTAATAAATGTAGAACAATTAAAAAAAAAAAACGATACGAGTTTAGAAATATATTATATAAGTTAAATTGTGTAATTTGTGCCAGAAGGGGCTCGGTAATTCCATTGATTTTTTCACACCCTGTATTATAATACAATATAATTGAGAATTTAACTAACTACAAGCTTCGAATCAGATATTAGAGTAAAAAACCAAGTTTCGATAAATCGAACAATGATGTAACGGAATGGGAGTGGTACGTTGACCTTTTTCATTCTCAGAACGAAATTGTAAAATCTATAGCACGTTGCAAATTTGATCGAATAGAAGTAATAATGTACATATATAAGATTATCCATTTTCAGTTTCAATCTACGATTTCGATGAAACTTTTATTTCATTATAATGCTTGAATCTTGCCATTGCGTACGAAATACAATATTATTTATATGACCGTCTTTGGATTGGTTGCAGCAGTGGATCTTTTTGAGGTAGTTTTCGCCCAATGACATCTCCAGACCATAATGCGCACCAAAGAGTATTTTTTTCCGGATGCAATGGCTTTGCCACAATCATTTCTTCTCCGAGCCCCATATGCGTCTTCTCCGAGCCTCATATGCGAAAATTAGCTTGTTGACGCAACCTCCGAGCGAGAAATAAGCTTCATCTCTGAAGAAAAATTTGTTCTTGTTTTAATTTTTTACTACTTTTTAAAGTTCTAAGCAATCTATACTCGTAAATGGCCAACTTTTCACTAAATAAATAACACTTCAGATGATAGGTATTTAAAAGCCGACAGCCTTGCCAGAACGGCGATTTTGAAACCACAAAATGGATAACCCTGTATATGTTAAACCGGCTATTTGTATGAAAAGTACCCGAATTAACGTGGTTAATTGCTAGAGTTTTCTCTTACATTGCAGAGCATTGTAAAACAATGTAATAGAAAAAAATTTAATATCGGAAAATCAGTCAATTTGTACGGAGGTACCAGAAGTGCTGAACCGATATGGCCCACGTACAATCCACGGCAACGGCCTGGAAAAATAATAAGACATGCAAAGGTTTAAGAAGTTCCATAAAGATTTCGGCAGTAATAGTGCCCAACGGCAGGGCACGCAGCCAAGTAGGCGGGCTTTCAAGGGAGAAAAAGCAGAGTCGTGAAGATGTTTCATAGAGTGTTTGGCGATGCTTCATCGCAGTAAAGCAGAATTTTCACAGCGATTTATAATCACGAATGAGATATGGGTTCACCACTTCACACCTGAGACGAAGGGACAGCAGTGGACTGGAATGTGAGAATCGGGTTCGAAGAAGGCGAAAACGGTTGCATCTGCAGGCAAGGTCATTGCGTCTGTTTTTTTGGGATGTGCATGCGGTACGATTGGGATTGTTGATTATATTCAGAAAGGAATGTTATGCTAATTTATTGCAGAGTTTTATGGCGAAGAAGAAATTAATGAATTAAAGTTCGAACAGATTCATCACGCACCTTATTCGCTATATTAAACGTCCTCGGACTATTTTTTATTTCCAAACTTAAAAAAATGACTCGATGGTAAAAGATTTGCAAACAATAAAGATGTGGAGTCTGCTGCTGATAGCTGATAGGATTTTGACAGTTCTTACTATAAACAGGATGTAGAAGCTATTGAACATCGTTGGAAAAAATGTATCGAGCTAAAAGAAGATTTGTTGAAAAATAAATAACTTTTTTTCGAATTTTTTGTGTTTTCTTTGTTAGGTCGGCTAGTTTTGGGACAGCCCTCGTATTAATTTAAAGAATAACTGGAATTAATTTATTATAAAGCAGTAGCCTGTAAGGAACTGTGTATCCATAAACTGAATAAGCAGAATAGACGAAAAGTTACCTTATTCGTACTAGACAAATTTATCTTATTTTCGAAAACAGAACTCCTCATGTTTCAACGTAAATGCCATAATAAATTGAACAATAATAATGTTTTAAAATTTTTGTAAATTCCACAGTACAGGGTTGCCCATATTCGACGGACCCATGTTTTAAAAAAAAAT
>JAHXMU010026435.1:460216-507600 GCA_019455685.1 Philornis downsi
CGTTGCCAGATGGGTCCGTCGAATATGGGCAACCCTGTACATACACATCTGTTACTTACAAAATTGCAACAGGTACTGCAGTGTAAAAATTGTAAAAGGTATCCCTATTATAAGCTCGTATGAAATACTTGATTGTTCACTGATTGCAATGAATATCGGCACTTAAGTTTCCCTTGTCATAGACAATGTGAAGAAAGACAAACGTACAAAATACTTCTGGAGTCAATCTCACAATTCCCAAAAAGAAATCAAAAATCGTAGAAGATGGGGCATTTCGCAATTTCCTTATTTCGTTATTTAATGACGACTGACTCTCGGTCTACCCAATATATTTGAAATATGTGCACTGATGTGTATACATTATCACACTTGTAAATCAAGTGATTTAGGCTTGTATTACATTATCCTAAACAACTTATTTTGGTACTGCCGAAAAAGTAGTGATTTTCCCCAAAAAGCATAAAAATTATTGTTTTTCATAAAATATTTGGTTTAGAATGCATGAAACATGTAACTGACATTTGTAAAATAAATAAATAGTTCCACGGAAGAAGGACATGAGCGAGTTATTTTTCATATATATTTTGACACTCGCTGATAGAAAAGTATACAACATATATTATTTATTTGTCTCGATAGCTTTGACAATACTTTGAAGCCAGCTGTCTTAAACTTGTAAATAACTCTTTTTATCGATATGCAAAAAACCATAGATTTTAACATAAAGTTATAAATCACAAGTGGAGAAACAGATAGAAAACATAATTGCAACTGATTTTTTGCGAGATAAAAGGTTTCCTCAGGGCTCAGCGCAGGGCTGTTTATTTAAAACTGAAGCATTTAAAAGTTCATTTGAAAGTGTTAGCAAAAACATATTTTCTCCACGTTTTCCCACGCTGGTATATGAAAACAATAGGAATGAAAAAACTATATAATATTCTGTCAGTCCTACCATCGAAATTTAGACATCTTGCGCTCACATAAATAAACTGATGTCATTTAAAATAAGTGACGTATGCAAAGTTAGACGGGGTCGAATCTTACAAATCCTGTGCAATCGGCAATATACTAGTTCGTTGCAAGATAAGTTTCACGAATAAAATATACACTGAACTGTATATAGGTATAAGTAGACACGTCCGCGATTAGAGTGTCACAAAACTGTGAAAATCGCAAAAATGTCCATTCTACCTATACATAGCATTTATTTAACAAATAATGTTTTGAAATTTTAGATATGGTTTCATTCTTGTACTGATGTGACTTTGTTCTCGTATACAGAAGTATACAGACCAATTTTGAGTCAAAATTTGTTTTTTTTTTATAAATTATATATCGATTTATCTGGATTTTACAGCGAAAAACGAATTTTTATAATAATATGTATATAAGTATTGTTACATTCAATAACTACTTTCGTACTTGGACCTGCCCTTCTATCAACTACCAGCACACTATGCTTTTTTAACAAGTATACGATAAATATTAGGTATTAGGCAATTTCTGATAAAAACCCATTTTGCAGAAAGTGGAGGTATTTTCCTACTGTACCAATTTGCCCCGATGATGACACTAGCATGATACATTGTGGAGGATTAGAACGAAATTTTACAACGCTGCTATCACAAATAGTAAATTTTCGACAAAAAAACATAGTTTTGCTTCAATTTTATTATGTAGCGAGTTTCGAAGAAGTTGTCGAAGTCAACAGTACTTTGTCTTAGTTGTCATATGTATTTGAGGCCCTTGCCAAAATAATTTTACAGAAGTGTCTCAAAGCTGTACTAAAATGAATATTAGTGGACCAAAATGTTATACCGGATTATCAATTTTTTTGGTTTCAAAAGTAAAGTTAAATAAAACGCACATAAAGGTAAGATCTTGACATTATTTACAAAATACATATAATGTCATTTAAATGATAGCCTCTGGATTGGTTGCAGCAGTTCATTCTTTTTGGTCCGTTTTCACACATTTCGAGCGGTTTCTAGGCGATAAATAGCTTGACGAATACATATTGGTTTTCAAATGCTTCATCTTTGGGGATTATCCGTGTAAAGGCGATCTTTGATGCAGTATCACAAAAAAAGTCGAACGGCGTCAAATCGAATGACCTTGGTGGCCAATTGACGTCGCCAAGCCGCATGTAGTGTCTTTTCCACAATCACTTCTGGGTTCTCCAATCCCAATTTTGCTTGTTGACCGAGTAAGGAACGAGCGTCATCGCTAAATAAAGTTTTGTTCGAAAAATCAGCATTGAAAGCCTATTGCTGTAGGACCCAAATGTATACGGCGTTGTGAATGGACGGGTTTAATTGTTGCATAGGTTGGACTCTACATTGATGGAGGTGCAAATCCAAATGCAAAATAAGCCATGATGAGCCGTAATGCTAGAGCACCGTGAAATCGATTAATTCGGATTATCCGCCGCATTGTGATGATGCACAGGCCTGACCACAGCTGTCATGCTTCCGGTCTCTTCAAATTTCCTTATAATCTAGCACAATAGGTCGACTATGATGACCATAAATAATCATCCCATTATGAACGAAAAGTGCCCACCACTTTTGTAGTAAGTTTTAATTATTTTAACGCGTTCTTCGGCTGTTAAACGCTTAATATTCGTAAATAGCAAACCTTTCACTAAATAAATAAGACTTCAAATTTTTAACAGCTGATAGACTTCCTAGACCGGCGATTTTGAAACCACTAACTTTTACAAACCCCTATTGAGGAAAAGATTTCGCTAAAGGATGTCGAATATATTTAGAGACGAGATTAATTTCAGTTAGACATATGCGTAAAGATTGCCTATTCCAGTATCTAATTCTTACCTATAACTTCATTCCTTTTTATTCGAGTACACGCGCTATTTGTAGCGAAGAAAAAAAAAAAGAATAGGCTAGAGGAAATATGGAAGTAATATTTCCTCATTATCGGCTTTTTCTATGTGTGCTTTGAAAAAGGATGATAAGGATGAGATAAAAGATAACAGGATATCCACTGCAAAAACTTTGTTCTGGAAAATGTGATGCCCTTTTGGGGGTTCTCAACTTTGGCGAAGTTATTTACACAATAAATTTTCCCAACATTGGACCTCGTTAGCTTTAAATTTTGTGCACTTTTCAAGCAGTTCTTGAAAAAAGATGAGAGAAAGACGATAAAGTACGGAATAGGGTATTTAAATGTTCGGTTTGACTAAACTCAGCCCGCGCTGTCAATTTTTTTTTTGCGTTGCGTTTTGTTATAAATTTGAACACACTGTCTGCAAATGCATCTACTCGTATTTGTAAACATAAATAGCAAGTGGACAGCCCCGAAGTTTTACAGGAACCATAAGTACTGCCGGGCCGAAGCTTATATCTACAACTATGGTGGGCTCTTACGATTTTATATACTTGTACATTGGGGTGGATTCTTCCAGTATCTTTGAATTACGAATCTGTATTACTTTTTTAACGAACAAATTGTGAAAATATTTGAGAATTTCCAAGATATAATAATTTTTTTAAGTTCCTATATGGTCATGTTTTTCCAATCGTGATATCCGATAAGCATAACGTCTTGAATATTACAGTGAATCATAGCCAGACAAGTGGGTGCATCAAAAACGTACATTCTCTCATTCATTTTCATTGATAATTGGTCGAATTGGCCTGATTTTCTTTAGCGAAAATTATTTTTTTTGCCCCCTATATTTTGCATTTATTTAATGAATAAATGATATAATTTCCAAGAAAAAGTTTGAAAATGTCCATTATTCTAAAGCTGGATTCGTCCTTCTATTAGTCCACAGATACATAGGTGAGCGAGAAATAGTTACTGTATTTTTTCATTTAAAACGGTTACATTTTATATTTTTCAATAACCACACCCACCCAATTGTACCAAATTATCTGAAAATTTTCAATTTATCAATTGGGTTAGTCCTTCAGTGGGCAACTTTTTCTTTCCAATGAACCGATTTTGCCCAATTTCGAATTTATTTAGTCTGTGTGTATCTCCTAGCCTAATTCGTAGCACATCCGTTATGTTTTTAGCAGACAGACGGGCGAACATGTTCAGATTGGCAGATCTTTACGACGATCAGAAATATAAGAGATGTCAGATGACTATGATGATTATACTCGCGTAGTATGATAGTGACTATATTGCAAAGATTCCTGGATAAAGCTATCTCAACCAATATATCTTTCTAAAGGGCTGCAAAGGTCACTTGGTCTGACTGCAGCAGACTTTGTTATGGGGTTATGTCAAGCAAGTGGTGTATGAAACAAAACCAAGGAATTTGACTGAATTGAAGCAGAACATTAAAATTGTCTCGCAATTTGGATCAAAGAGAAAGATTGGTCTAGTAGAAAAAACTGGTCAGACAAAGATACTACTTTTGAAAATTATACTTTTTGCTGTAGCTAATAGATACCGGAAAGCCTCAGAAAGTTTATAATGGACCGCCCTTCCCGTGGGTGAGTTTATTTATGCAAGGTGACCCAAAAGAAAGTTTATGTAATATTGAGTGGATAGATTAAAGAGAAGTAAGACGTTTTGCAAAAAAATGTTTATCAATGATTAAAGTACAAATTTATTTTTTAAAACAATACCGTTTAAATGCACACCGTCGGATTCAAGAGGCTCACTTAAGCGAGTAGTAAAATTTCTTGTGACGTTTCGGTACTGCGGTGACAGCTATTTCACAACGGATATTTTGCTGCAAATGCGTCGTGGAAATCGCCTCGTTGACGTAAATTTTAAATTTGAGATCACCATCAGACAAAATATTAACCCTTATTCACTTTTGTCTGGTGGCAATCTTAAATTTAAAATTTACGCGGAACTGTGTGGATGTCAATTATAATTTATGGAGATTAATTTGACAGGGATAGTTTCACGAATTCGTTGGAGGGAGATATTGAAAATTCGTGAGGTTGCTTTACAGTCCAGGCAACAAGAAGCTGTCAATCGTCATCTTAAAAAAATGGGAGCCTATAAATCCGCTGGGCGCCATCGCAGCCCATATGGTCAATTTGGGCGAATGAAGGGTTCCTTATGCTCGTGTATATTGAGATAAAAATGAAACAACATGTTGGTAAACGTTAAAAAGCGTTCAAATTTCTGGTTTAAGTCTCTGACTGGCATCCCGAGGCTTTAATTATTGCGCCAATTGAATTTTGTAGGGGTGACGCTTTATGTTTTTCTGCAAAGTGCGATGCAATGGCGATATATGCATGTTTTAAACATTTGCGCACTTTCAAATTAAAAGATTTGAACTGTCACGAATCTAGTTTTCTTGCTGACGTTGGTTATCCTCAATTCGAGTTTCCTATTATTGTACTGGTCTCTTCCATCTTTCAGCATCATATTCGAATGAGGGGTGTGCTTGGCGCATCATTTAAGTAGCGGAAACCTCGTTAATTTCAATTTTCGTCCCGAAAAATACTCTACAGCTACTGAATTTCCAAAATTCAAGAGGATTTTTTTATTTATTTTTGAAGAAACAAAAATTTAAGCCCTTAAAATAATATCAACTCCATCATAATATACGGCACCATTAACATAATACTTTTTATTTTAAAGGGCGCACAAATCAAAATTTAGGGTGCCCAAAATTCGTGAGCCATATCGATTTCCAACCTAAGTATTATAGATTTTTATATTACGTTCTAATATAGTTCTACATATAGAGTATATAAACCTAAGCTTTTTCTACTTACAAAAAATATATATAGCAAACATTACTTTTTCTTCGGGAATCAGAGAACATTATAGGACAATTGGGGGCATTAAATTCAAAATGTGAATTACTGTAGTTAACTAAAAAACATTCATCATAACTGGTCTGCGTCAGGTAGAGCTTATGCATATTCAGAAGGATGATTTTTTTCTTTTTTTCTTCGACACACTTGAATGAAATTGCATCCATGTTCACAAGCACTCCAGCGTTGCAATTGTAAGAGTTGTGTTTCGTTCATCATATTGTACGGCTATATCGTTGTTGATAGTGTTTAATGCGGCGCGAAATAACAACAAGTGTTTTTATCATGATGAAGAGCAAATTGTTATGTTGTCACATCAACAACTCAAGTGGCACGAAGCAGAGCAACAGATAGTTGCAAGGACCGTCGAGAAAAAGCACAAGTGATTTTAAGAGCACTGATAAAACCATATTTATCTCCAACAAGACTACGCTGAGTACTTTTGAAATTGGATATTGGAATCAAGTACTTCGGCGTCTGTATGATTTATTACACATAACATGTGAGAGGTGGCAGAAGAGGCCCGGTAAATCTGATGTTGAGCACAATAAGAAGCAAAATTAAAACTTCTTAAAGTCCTTCTCTTACAAATTATAGAGAGACTACCGACTCTTGCCAGATGCGTGTTGAATTATACTGAATTTAGTATAATTGAATAAAATATGTGAATCAAGAATCTTCTGGTATCTACCATACAAATTAACCAATTTGCCGAAAATCGGAGTTTCCTTGTAACTTTCTATTAGAATAGAATACTCCTAATGACAACTCCAAAGTTCTGTACGTCGTACTGTGGCATAATTTTTTTCATAAAATTTGGGATAAATCGTGCAAGTAATCCCCTGCCATAAAATGCCGTTGTTCGAAGTTTCTTCTGTAGGTAATCTGTGTGAATTTTCCATTTTAGATAGTCGTCCAAATAAATTCCCATGTATTTGTACTTTTTTACACATTCGATGTGAGTGGAAAATGCTTCATTCGTATGAGAGTATGAGTTATGCAAGCAGCTTAAATTGTGGATCTTTGATATTCATCTGTGTCATATGTTTTGACCTAAAGTGTATAAGTCTAGTTTTAGAGGCATTTATAACTAAACCACATTCATGACACCATCTTGATACGACATTCAATTCATTCTGCATTATCTGAGTAGCGTTTTTAATACATGAATTTGCCACGATCAACATATGCGAATGCAGTGCTATTTCGCATACTTTTTATCATGTCAGTGGCATACAAAATGTATAAAATTGGTCCAAGTTTTGAACCATAGTGTGTCATCACTAAGGCTATCTCCAATCTTTACTCTGAATGTCCTACAATTTAAGTAATTTTTAAATCATGCAATAAGGGGTCCCCTGAATCCGTTTCTTTCAAGTGTTTGAATGAGTTTGTCATGCGAATTGGTATCAAAGACTTTACAACAATCTATAAACAGGCCCAAACAACATATGTTTTTGCTTAAACATTGACTTATGCTGTTACAAAAAGTCCAAGTAGTTGGTTTATATTTTTGCTTTTTTGAAAGCCGAATTGATTTCTATAAATTATATTGTATTTAGTTAGAAAGTCGGTTAATCTTCTCATGACTATTTCCTCTAACACTTTTTCCACCACCGACAGAATTGAAATTGGCCGATAGTTATTGGCATCGTCTTTATCTCCCCTTTTGAATATCGGTCGCACTATTCCAGTTTGGAGTATAGTCGATACGATAGTTTCACTAAGACTTTAATTTATTAAAGTTGTGATGATTGGTGTTAAGCTTTCCGCATTGTATTTGAGATCTATTGCCTTAATACCATCAATTCCAGCGCATTTCTTAGCATTAATGGTTTTTAGTATGTTATATATTTCTCGCTCATTTTCATTCTAGATAAATTGTGGTTTGTATAGTTATAGTTGAACTTGTTAGCGTTTATATATCGCATTTGTGCATTATATTCTGAACATTTTCTTGAAAAGATATTGCGAATTTTTGCGTTAAATCATTTACGTTTTCATTTGCAATTTTTTTTAAATAATTTTATCTATATTGCCTTTTTTCTTTCCCGTAATTTCGTTGCTCTTATGTGTTTCCTGTGTACCGTAAATTGTTTAAAATTGTATTCATTTTTGGCATAAATTAATTCATTATTTAGTTTGTTATTGAATTTCTTATAAATGGTCTCTTTTACTTTATTGTTTTTATTTCTTGACCATACTCTATATAGTTTATCTCGTATATAAAAAGAATCAATTAAATAATCACTTAGCCATGGCATTGGGTTTCTTTTCTTCTTTCTTTGAGATTTTTCTGTTGATTTGTCATATATAAAGGGTGATTTTTTAATAGTAGTTTTTTTATATTAAATAAAACACTGAAATTTGCATCATATATTACAATTTTTTATTGGAATCGATAAATTGGTCTTTGCCATTTAATTTTTAAAGATAATTTCATGTAAATGTTGTCCGTGGCTCCGTCTCAAAATGTCCATTCGGAAGGTCCAATTTTTCGTCACTTTTTCGAGCATTTCGGCCTGTTTTAACGCGTGTTATGTTATCCTGTAAGGCTTCAACAGTGTTCGGCTTGTCCCCACAGACTAACGACTTAACATAACCCCACAAGAAATAATTAAGAGGCGTTGAATCGCAATATCTTGGAGGCCAACTCACAGGGCCAAATTAAGAGATAAGCTACTCGCCAAATTCATCCCTCAACATATCCATTGTTTCACAAGCAGTGCGGTATGTTGCACCATCCTGATGAAACCACATGTCAACCAAGTTCAACTCAGCCAATTGGGTCAAAAAAAAAAAAAAAAAAAAAAAAAGTAACAAATGCCCAATCGCTGAGAACGGCGACGAATTGACATTTCACGAGCGTTATTAACATTGGTAGCTATGGCTGCAATATTTTCTTCGGCATGCACTCTACGCACGCGAGTCGATGGTTTTATGTCCAACAACGTAAATTTGGTTCGAAATTTGGAGATAACAGCACGAATTGTCGATTCAGCTGGTCGTATCAAACGATGCACATTTGTCACAGAGCACGAATTTTGATAATAAATGTCAACGATTTGCAATCGTTGCCCGTTTGTTAGTCTTTCTATGATGAAATGGCATAGTCTACTGTACACTTTTCACTTTGACAGATGACGTTTGGCTAATCAGTGCTGCCAACCTAAAAACCGAAATCTAAAAAAGTCACCTTAAAACCTTGTAAGTGGTATCGAAAAGTTCGCTAACGTCCTTCGCATGAACAATAACAGTGTTCCAGTCTATGTCATTGATCATTTGTTTCACGTTTGCGTTATTAATTCGTAGTTTTGCCGTCCCCTGGAAGTTATATTTATTTGTAATCTTTGTTTTGTTATCATCTCCAAAACACCCAACAAGAGTGTAATGGTCTGATATTATTGTTCTAATTACAGCGGATAGTGATCTCGATCTCCCTTTGTTGGACCTGATACACATATGGCCGATACAGCTGCTTGTGTTGTTGTTGATGTCTTCTCTTGTAACGTCAGTTATCATGCATTGCAGATGATGGAGTGCTTCTCACATTCAAGGAGCTTCTCTTTTTAGACTGACTCTGCAGGACTTACAATTTTATGCCGATTCCGAAAGTCACAATTTGAGAAGCATTAACCAGACTTGTCGATTATTCGACTACTCGAAGTGTTAGTCAGACACATCTAGGTAATCGCCGCATCTTAAATACCACTGCTGTTGGTACGTTTGCTTTTTGTAACACTAAAAATTATTTCTTCTATTGATGAAAGTCATGTTCAACAAATCCGAGATGTGCTGCACAAAAACTGTCGATTAACAATTAGGAACCTTGCCGATGATGCAGGCATTTCAAACGGATCGGTCAACTTCGTCTTAAAAGATGGCTTGGAAGTCAGGTGAACTCAAAAATCGCTCAGATGATATTGTTTTGGGTCAATTGTAGAGATTAAACGCAAATAGCAACATGTTCTGAAAGCTGGTTTTATTACTTGCACACAGGTTTTTTGACAAGTTATGCACCCTTTCAAACATATAACGCAGCAAACTCGCCAAATATTGAATTTTTTCGTGTTATTTTAAGCTAATTTTTCAGGCATTGGGAAAACGGATTCAAGAGACACTACTTTGCCTCACTTGTTTTGTATTCCAACGTAATGTATGCATTTTAAATAGAATTGCATGCAGATGAGGCAACCACGTTTCTATTGTCCGATTCCTTTTCGCTTCGAAGCGGCAAAAAAACGTTAGAAAAAAACAGCATTTTCTATTGCTGAAAACGGAAATAAAAAACGGAATACTAAAGACCAACGTTCGGCTTTTTACGCTCTAAGTAAATTAAGCTCTCCGAACCAAAATCAATAAATCAACACTTTCATAAACGCCACAAGGTGTTTCTAAAGTCTAGTCGAGTCCATTTCTACTCTTTGGTTGATTTGCATTTCACACAATGGTGGGAAAACAAATCCATAAAAGGCATGAAAGCAACATGGACAGAGGGCAGCTGCCACATTATTGTTTTTTTTTTTTTTTGGTGAAAACTGCATTTTCAGCTGGGATCAATTAAACTGGACATTCTCATACTTTTATTTATCTAATGTCATTGTTTTTCTGCAGTAACCTAAGCACAGTCATAGTTGAAAAAGGAATATGCGGCCGTTCGTTTGCGTTTGTTAAATGAAGTTGTGCATATTGACGCATTGATTTAGGGAATGCAATTTCTCAGACTTTCTGATTTTCAGGTTAGAGTGCAAACTCACAGAAGACTTGAGTTCACATTGGTAAACACATTTGTGTTGAGAATTTATCTGTTCTTATTTAATATCGGATTTCAATCTAAATACATAATTGGGTTTTTATTATAGATAGCCGTTTACAAATTTGGCACATATGTGTCAATTTATTTTATTTAAAATTTACCAAAAAGAAGTGAGTTTTCCGCAACGCTTGTGCTCAAAGTCACATAAATCGCAAATGTTATCGGTAATTGTAAGGGTCACAGCACCCAAATGACTACTTACCAAACGCTTCGAATAAATTGAAACGAAACGACGACAAACTAGTAAATTTCCCCTGAATAATCATCCGCATATAAAGTGCTGTAAATCTATACTCAGAATTTGATGTTTGTATGCCTCAAATATCAAAAATGTAGCCAGGGTCAATGCGAATTTGCAAGCTTATGTGAGCTAGCCTAAGAGAAATGTGCTAGTATCTTAGAGAAATTACGTTGGAGCTTCCAAATAGAATATAATTTTACTACACACAAACAAATTCGAGGCAATATTGACTAAAAGTGTAGTATGGTTTCACCTAAGCCCTAAGCCAACATAGGGTTTCATAAATTGTAACACAATACCACCAACACCATCCAAAAGAGTAGGCAATTCCTCACACAAATTTTGGAAATTTACCTATTATATATGGGTAATTGTATCTGTGTAAATATTGTAGCTGTTTCATCACACTACTTTTAGTAGAACATGTAAATAAAAAGACTTTACCATGTCAAAGAGACATATTTCTTATATTTTACTCAGTACAATTACTGATTGTAACTAAATATTGAATACAATGCCAATGTAAAATGCAATTTAAACGAAATATTTCAACTGAACTTTTCTATGTTTTTACTATGTGGAAATAAATTAATTTGTCTACAGTAACGATGGAGGCAGTTTTCTATGCGAAAAATGTCAACAAAGACCGTTTTTTTCATGAAAGCATCAAAGAGGTGCCTTTCTTTACAAAAAGTGCCGTTAAAGATACCTTTTTATTTGAGTGGTATTAACGATGGCTATAGAAGGAAGCCATCAGTGAAAGCTGTTTTCTATTTAAATAGTGGCAGTAACGGTAGTTTCCTATAAGAAGAGCATTAATAATAAAAGTTTCAATGCGAAAAGTAAAGAAGAAAAAAAATCAAATTTGTGTATGGAAAGTGTCCATGAAGACAATACTAACATTGTTCAAAATATGCTATGCATGCTTTGGTACAGCCCTCACACAAAAGAACCATCCAAATTTTGTTTTGCTGCTTGGAACTTGTCAGTTCTTGTGCTGATATAGCTCCTATACAAATAGGCCGTGCAAACTTGACTTTATAGATTCTTCATATGTATGTATGACAATATCTACTGGAATTTAATTATATTTGGCAAATATGATTTGGAGGGGTCAGGGTCGAAATTTGCTGAAAACCAATCATATCGGTTCATACATACTTTCACATCGCCCTCATAAAAATGAGCCAACAACTTTGGATTTATCGGTTACATTTACAGAACATAATTATTCCTGATCGGAATTTTCTCATATTGTGTACTATTCACATCTCAATGTAATATGCTTGCACTACGTATTAATAACCTACAGAACTGTTGCGGATCTGACAATGTTTTTACTTGCACACTTTGTTAGCTTCGCCTCTCTCCTTTTGCTTTTAGACTAGTTTTCTTACATACAAATGTATGAGAAATATATATAGAAAATCTGACCGTTTGCGAGACCAAGCTAATAAGCAGTTTTTGACAGGAAGAAAACGCACTAATATTAATTTCAGCCTTGTTTTGGCGGTTGATAGCCAAAACAAGTCGCTCTGCAATGTCAGGTTGGTGGTAATTTTGTAGATAGTTTGCCGACTTGATTTCTTTTGTTGACGTTTTCGTTCGTTTGTATATTTCTTGAAGATTCAATCCTTCTCTTGCATAGAATTTAGTATCAAAATAAGTTTACTTAATGCTCACTATGGTAAATTTTGACAGGTGGTTTGTGCAATGCTTGTTGTTAATACTTATATTTTCAACAAAATAAAATTGTGTAAAAAGGGCTTTTACATGAACAACCTTTTAACGGAAATTTAGTTTTGCATTTGTTTCAGAATAAAATAAGCATCTTTCACAAAAAAATCAGAGAATTCGACCAAGATGTCTCAGCTATTTCCATTTTCTTAAATGAACTGTAGATATTTTTGGTCACAAAACTTTGAACTTTAAATACAAACAGAATTAGATTTTATTGAATAAATAATGCTCGATAAAGAAAACAAGAACCCTTAAATTCTTCCAATATATCCTATTTCCATTTCTCTAATTTTAACCCCTTTTTTACAGCACTGGTTTGACGAAAAAGTACAAAGGTTTCAGAGCTTAAAAAGACCCCTAGAGCGACGTACACTGCAAAGAATTTCATTCCAAGATATCTTGATGCCAACACTAGCGTTGATATGTCGTACGTTTAGAAATTACTCGTGCAATAACTTGAAATGGCGGTAGTTCAATACTTAAATTTCTAATATAGTATCATTTTGCCACAATATATTATAATAACCTCCATAATATCAATAACGAGGAGTCAGTATTCAATCTTCAGAATAGTGAAGCTATACAGGCGTCTCTCTACTTATCCATCATGCGATTATAAAAGTGTGCGGTAAAACCATTGACTTACAAGTTGTTTTCAATGGCTCAAGCAAACCAATAGCAAGTAAACTATAAACGACTTTTTCTAAAATTGACTTTACTGTTGATATGAAAGTATATGTCGGCACATCACGCTTCACGTTAATGACATTCATTTCGTAGCATAAATGGCAGAGTGATTTTTACAATGTGTGATTTTATTAAACAAAGATTTTGCGCTTAGGATTTTGCAGAAAAGTTTCGGTAAATATACCTTATCGGAACGAATTGTTTACAAGCGGCATAAACAGTTCAAAGAAGACCAATAACAAGTTGAATATAAAGAGCATCCGGATGACCATCAATCTCTACGTTTGGGATACGTGATATGATTATAACCTTACGACCAATATATTTAATATATTCTCAAACACACATATGGACCTACTAAATTATTATTCTTTGATGGGCATAAATGTTGCAACAAACATTAAAAGTCCTCGTGGCAAACCGGGTTAAAAATATTCTTAAAATATATAAAGTGAATTAAAAAGAAATCCATTATTTTTGCATGATATTTCAAAATTTATTTATTATAGTTTGAATGATCAGATTTAGGTCAAGCATGCACTGCCTTGTTCGATATCCTGTTGCTATTTTTAAGTTTATTGCACGATGAGTTTTTCTCCAGCGGAATCATCATCAAAATTACATGAATGGAATCGACGAATCCACAATGGAGCGTGATCAGCTGTTACAACATCGGGACCATAAACATTATTCACATGTTGAGCCACCTGGCTTGCGTTTTCACTTTAATTGTATATTTATATTTGCTGTTATGTATCTTTGGCAGGCGCTGAAACAATATAGAGTCAACCAATCACAAAAAATAAAAGATTTTTTTATTTATAATGGTAAAAGTCGTCTATCGAAAAAATAATGGGTTCCTTTTTATTATACCTCCTGCATGTTCCACTTTCTATAATGTACAATAAAGGCTTGTAGGTACAGAAAATAATTTTGCAGATGTTGTGCCTGGAGTATGAATACATTAGAATATTATTGAAAACAGATTAGGTGTCTTCAACAATCCTCAGAAGCTTGGCCTTCTTGCTCATGCTTAATAGGCTACGGATTCCGATTTATTTACATCTGCCGTAAAAATATCAAAAAGGAGAACAGGCATATTTTTGTTAAGGAGATGGTTTTTAAAATTAAAAGTTGGCTGAAAGAAGTATTTAATTTACAATTTAACTTCTGTTACATTGATTTTAGCCGAAAATATACTAATATGTCCATGCGGACGATTAGAAGATTCTGGTTTGAGCTGTTCTAAGAGAACGGCTATATCATTCCAGGAAACGGTCAGCTACACATTGCCCATGAGCAATACGTACTGTCGTTGGGTATTGGGTATTTTCCAAAGCCTGCTACGTTGCATAGCCTACTAAGCATTTGCATTGCAAGTACACGAATATAAATTCAAATATATTTGGCAACACTTCCTCTCAATTCAAATACTTTTACAATTTGTATTTTGTGTTTAAAATGAAATTACTCCAAATCCATTAGTTTAATAAATGTACAATGTTTTAATCTACCTAAATTTTTTGGTGAAAATATCTGCTATCATGTCTGCGGTTGGAACATAGTTCAACTCGATTTCATCTCTCTTGTAAACGTCTCTTACGTAGTGGTATTTTATACCGATGTGTTTACTGCGGGCATGGTATGTTGGGTTTTTTGTCAACTTTTGTGCGCTTTGAATCGCTCTACTTTGCCATATTTGTCCTTTTTTAATGAGTAAACCCATTTACAGCGGATTGTATTCTGATTCCTCGGCAATTCAACCAATGACCAAGTTTGATTTTCAACTAAGCATTGCACTATTTGCATGACCGTTTTCCATTTTTCAGCATACGGACTATTTACTGCCTCAGTTCATAGTCATAGTATTTAAAATGTGAAACTGTTTTTTCGGTCTTTCTGGTTTACCAGTTTTAATCAGCTTCGGTCTTGCCCTTCCTATTTTCTCGACAGAACGGGTTTCTACATATTTTTGTTCTCTAAAGTTTCTTCGTCAATACCTGCATCAACATCACTGACAGCTCCAATGTCTTCAGCGGTAATATCTTGAATTTTCTCACGTTCATTATTTTCTTGAATGTCGTTAAGACTACCGATAGGTCTCAAATCAACTAGTATGCAGCTTTCGACGTCGTAGGCTATTGAATTTTCATATTCTTTTTCGATAAACACTTCGTCTCTTTTAACAACAACAGTTCACCTCTTCTTGTCACATAACTGATCTCCTTCTTCGTTTCCTCTGAGTAACCAACCATGATATGCTCACTTTCCTTGGGATGAAATTTTCTCTTCTCTGTTTTGTCCAAAGCAATTGCCAAACAACCGAATATTTTGAAATGGCATACAAAACGTTTCTTACCCGACCATAGCTCTAAAGGAGTTTTCCCGGAATTTATCTTTGATAGAGTTCTATTTCGCGTATATGCCGCCGTCGATATGACTTCTGCCCAAAAATGTTCCTCCAGATTTGCATGAATAATCGTAATTCGAGCCATCTCTACCAAACTTCTATTCGTTCTCTCTGCCAGACCATTCTGCTGAGGGGTATATGGTACGATTAATTGTCTTCGAATCCCATTGCTTTTTAAATACTCGTGGAATTCTTTGTTGACGTATTCGCCTCCATTATTACTCCGAAGTGACAATATTTTTCTACCGGTTTGTTTCTCTGCCATAACCTAACATATTTTAAATTTTTCCAGAACTTGGCTTTTCTCCTTCAAACAAAAAATAAAGATGCATCTGGACATATCATCAACAAAAGTCACGTGAACCATTAATAGACTTCACATTCATCGGGCCGCAAACGTCTAAATGTATGACTTCTAGTAGACTATCAGAACGTGTATCGGAATTGGGGAACGGCTTGTTAGTTACTTTGCTCTTTGCGCATGTGTTACACATAATTTCTGCTGGAATCACACCTATGTTCAATCCAAGAACAGATTTTTTGGATGACAATTTTCTCAATACCTGATAATTCACATTTTTCAACATTCGCCGAAGAAGTAGAGTGTAAACCATGCTTTCCATATTTAGAATAAAAAAGTTGTCTTCCTTATTTGCCTTTAATATAACATGCCCTTCCTTATCTTCAAATACCACTTGCTTTGAGTCAAATATTACCCTGCATCCTTTTGATACGGCTGTTGGTACCGATATAAAATTGCCTCTCATTAATGGGACGTGCATAACGTTCGAATTATCACCGACAAGTTGTACAAATTCTTTGATTTGTTCGTATTATGTAAACAAATCTCGACTGCAGCACATATGTGTGAGAGGTGGCACCATTGTCGACGAACTTCCCAAAGAACATTCAGAGGATTTACCGCTCACTTTAACGTTTTCCTTGCACTGAGCCACGTAGTGTCCTTGACGTCTACATCGGAAACAGCGGCCTCTGTATTCACGACTGGCTTCCGATTCTTGCTTTTTATTTCTCCATTTTCTGCTGTACGCTCCATAATCTTGCTGGTTTTTATCATCACAGCTTCCCCCATTCGATATCTGCCTTCGTTCCGCTTCTTCCATTAGTTTTATCTTCAACACACCCATTGTAGGCAATAAATCTCTAGTTTAAATTGCAATCACAAAGTTTTCAAACGATTTTGGGAGACTTGACAATAGAATAAC
Organism: Philornis downsi; assembly: GCA_019455685.1. NCBI lineage: Eukaryota > Metazoa > Arthropoda > Insecta > Diptera > Muscidae > Philornis > Philornis downsi. Next base: position 477,090 of record JAHXMU010026435.1, read on the forward strand.
CACTAGCAACTCATTATATATCTCCAGATTAACTTCAGAAAGTTTCTCCACAAGACCAAAAAACGAGTTTAAGAATTTTCCTATATTATCTCCTTCCTCGCATGAAGAAGCTGTTTAAAAAGCATTAACTTTCTTGCTGGGTCACTGGGAACATGAATGCTCTTCAATTAAGACCATGCTTTCAACGATGTTTTGCAATTTTTGATATGCGCGATTTGCGACGCTTGAATTCATAGCATTATACTTGCCAAGGCTTTTTCATCATTTGTCATGTATTTCCGTAGTTCTCCAGGATCAGTTGGCTTCATCACATTACCTGAAACAATGCCCCACGTCTCATTGTGTACTAGCACGCTTTTCATCTGCACTCTCCAAATATCATAGTTTTCAGAGTCCAGTCTCTCAATTTGATGATAAGAAGCCATGACTCTCAGCCAAGTAGTTTCCAATTCTTTTATATTGTTTCTCGGAAGATTCTTGGGAATTTATATTTTCCTTCCTCCAATTGTTCAAATGAAAAACGCAGATTTTGTATAAAAGAACGGACGTAAGGAAAACGAAGTTTATTCAACAAAACAGTATATAGAGAATGATTGAAAATACAAAAATAATATGTATACGTATTGGGTACTTTCCAAAGCTTACTATGTTGCATAGCCTATTAAGCATTTGCATTGCAAGTACACGAATATAGATTCAAATACATTTGGCAACAGTGTGCAAATGCTGTTCTTTATGACAAGTAATCGTTTCCTATTTCCCACAGTGAGATGAGTGGGTCGCTTCGTGTAATTTGAAATTGTAGGATTTTATTCATGATTATTTATCGAACCTTTAAAAGAGTTAGTAAATTATAATGTCTTTGTACAGACATTTCTAAAGTTACGATATATATTTTAGATATTACGGTCATTTGTTTTAGGGCACTAGAAAGGAAGAGAACATTTTCCCGTATCGTTAAGTATACGATATGTACGTATTTAGATGTGTAAAAAATCACGACAGACTACAATTAAAAAATAAATTGGGAGTATAATCGCTAAATTTATGGCGAAAAGTTTTGGCTTTAGATTTTAGTTTAACCTTTTATAGGTATTGTCGTCTAGCTATTGTCATAAACTAAAACGTGGGAAGGAATTGCGTCATACAAAGTTTTAGTGCCTTTCTAAAGACTACAGATATATGGAATTAACAAAACTACCTTAGTAAAGGGTTATCCATTTAGTAGTTTAAAAACCTCTAGTCTGGCAAGGTTGTCAGCTGTTAAGCACCTGTTATCTGAAGTATTATTTATTTATGTAATGAAATCCGAATTTGTCGATTCCGCGGCGTTCTCAGCCATACTTCAACGAGCAAAATTGTCACTTATGGGTTTGTAAGAAAGCCATTGCATCCGGAAAAAGTGGCTCTTTGGTGCACATTATGGTCTGGAGCTGTCATTGGGCCATATTTTGTCGAATGCTAGAGGAACTGTTATCCCCAATTCAGAGCGCTATGGCCGTATGATAACCGACTTTTTTTTGGCCTGCAATGAGGTTTCAACAACAACCGGTTTTAGCTTTATTGCATGACAAGTTTCCAGAATGCGTAGGTTCACGTTTTGGTAAAATCAATTGGTCACCAAGATTATGCTATTAGATACCGTTAGACTTTTTTTTTTGAGACTATGTCAAAGACAGAGATTACTCGGATAATCCCCAAATGTTGGAGCATTGAAAACTAACATTTGGCAAGTTATCACCGAGATATCGCCCGAAACATGCAGAATTTATTGTAAAAACATCAGATTTGGAAAATAGCCATTATGTGGAAATATGTAGTGGATTCGTATAGATCGATTTCATAATTCAAGAATTATAGTAAATCCGATCTTTTAGGGTACAAATTGCCCTAAATTCACTAGTTGGCGGACTTAACGTGGTAACGGCATATCAATTCCAATTTATAGTCCATTTTGTGATTTTTGTAAAACCGGAAGGGTTCTGGTTAATTCATTCACTTGCCCTATTCGGCGGCGTCGGGTTTCAAGGATAGACTACAAGTTGCATTAAATAAATTTTACGCCTAACTAAGTGTTCGATTAAATGGCATATTGATTCTAAATAAATTTTTATCAAATTTCCCATTTTGTTGCTCATTTTCAAGTGAATCAATCGGTCAAAGGGTTGGCGTTGGCGGCAATTGTCACATACTCGTAATCCAGATTTTAATAGATAAATTTGCATATACACATAATATTAATTTGTCAAAAAGTTAAATACAAAAAAACAAAAAACTAAATAATATCGGTACAAAAGTTTCGGTTACAATGAGGGTAATTCGGGTTTCTGGCAACAAGTAAAGGCTTCTCCAAATTTGCAATTTCGGTTATGGTTTCAAATATGGTTGCAAAATTACATCTATACAATACTAAATTAACATCTACATAATTGATCGTTTTGAAAATTTATGATCACTATTTTGAGCAAATTTTTACCAGCAATTCCAATCGGTTGTTTAAAATTATTTTCGATCTAAAAAAACGCAGAGAACGTAGCGGTTTTCCCTCAGCTCCACAAACAAAATATTAAGTCGGCTCGGACTAGCATTGCCTGTAATAAAAATTAGATTGTACAACAATAGTTTTGGTATTGCCGACAATTTCTTCTTTATTAGAAGTTTGGCTTGCGGGCGATACATACAAACAGCATGAAAGTAAAACCGTAAGCAGAAAAATGGATCATAGTGGATTTTTGACAAAGTTTCAGTGCTTAAGTAGCTGACACCGTTTTGAAGATAAATAACACAATGAGACTATTATCTTTTAATGTCGAACCATATTTTTGAATATATTTTAAATACCTTCAAACTGATTAGACGTTAAATTGATTAGAAGTTGTAAAGGGACCATGGCCTTCTAAATCGGTTAATTTGTATGAGAGGTAGTCTAAGAAACGAAAATTTAAAACTGTGCTGAATTTTGTGCAATTGAACATATGGATGTACGGGTTAAATACGGCCTTTTTTAAGGGAGATGCCAGAAGGGGAGCGGTGATTTGCGGGATTTATGCAAGTTTTGCTAAATTGTAGTACGGCAACAGAGTGGAAAGAATTGAATTAGGTAAATCGGTTAATATATGTGGGAGATACTAAGATGCTATAACGAAAGTGGCAAAGCCGGCCGTTTTAATTCTCAGGCCAAACTTTACCAATCCAAATTTGAACGAAATTGGAGCAATTAAACGAGATATGCGAACATAAGATCAAGTCGGTCATTTGTATGGGAGATTACAGATAAAATGTGTTTGTTCAGTTAATTTTCTTAAAATTTTGCCAAGCATCATACAACAATGCAGTAGACAAAAAAGCTATGTTCGCTTGATATTACAGAAGATGAAAATGTTCAATTGTGGCAGACTGGCATTGCATAATCGGTTTAAAAAGTCATGACACATTTGGTTAAAAAATACTTTGTACTTTAAACGGGTGTCACGTTTTTGGCATTATTGTTAATATCAGCAGTTTAGAGAAGTGAAAAGCAGCATGAGATCGTTATTATGGATTGGCAATGTCGACAAGTCAGAGTGAATTGGAAGTATTTTTTCCTTTCGTTCTGATTAGTTGTTTTCGAAAAAGTTAGAAAAAGCTACAAACCAAAAGCGACACTAAAAATCACCATCAACGAAACCTTATTAGCACATATTTACATTTTCTAATTTGTTTGTGGTCTTAAGGCCATTAAAAATAGTATTTGGGTCAAAAACCACCGACAATGCCATCGATACGTATACTAGCAGATATACGGTATCAGCGGTGCCATTAGCAACAGATCCGGTACAATGATTGTAGAAATTTCAATGACGTGGGCTAGTAGTTGAGTAAGGCTGGATACCAAAAGAAGCTTGGTACAAGTAATGAGTTAACTCAAAAAACCTCATGGACTGAATTTCCACCGGCGAAACAGTGTTGGATCGCAACAAAATCAACGCATTTCTGATACTGGTGACAAATGGTAAAAGGTGTGTTATTTACTCGATATCAAGAGAATGCGGTTGTAAAATGAACCAATCTTCGCTAATATAATTTCGTTGATATAAATCTACGAATTTGATTTGATTGTGCTAATTCCATTTTTGCTGACCTAATTTCGCTCATTTTACTTTGCTGATATTGTTTCACAGGACCAGAAGGTCAGACATTTTTTATACGAAAAAGCACTTAATCAGAGTCCTTTTTGTACGAAAAACGTCTTACTTCACCAATTTCTACACGGAACTAACAGAATTTTTCAAAACAAAGGCTACAGTAAAATACACTAAATTTAAATTTATTCGTCCTGTTAGAGGGGCATAATTGGATTTAGCTTTTTTTCTGGATTTCTTTATATTTTTAGATTATTTCTGTTAAATTGAGAGAGCTCAAGAACATATAAAAGTGCATATCAGAACTGCTTCGAGGATTAAAAAAAAAAAAAGCTGGCACAAGTGTATTATGTCTGAGGGAGACTACTTTGAAGATGATAAAATAGAAATTGATGAATAAATAAATATTTTTTGAGAAAAATTAAAATTCACCTTATGTTTTGAACAAGCCTCGTATATAAAGATTTTGGACTTTATGTAGTTCCAAAATCATCCCTAAATAACAAATACAATGTATTTTCAAGACCCCACAAGAACTGTTAACCAAGTTAGTTTGAGAACAACAATTTATATATAGCATTCATCACAACCTCACTACATTCTATTCACTACGTACAGAATAGAGTCTATTCGATCTAGTATTAAAAATTGGACTTGAAATTTTTTAATGGTACACCTATATACATATGTCTTCGCTACGTACATAGATTACGTAAACTACAAGTCGATTTAAGCATGCGAAGCATATTCCCTATTGAACACGGATTTCGCAATACAGTTGAATAGTTAGTAGAAGCTGTGCAGAAATAATTCTAAGCAATTCTGAATAACCAGTACAGAAATTTTAGACATTTTATTTTGAAGATTGCGGTCCTCTGCTCCTATTACTTGTCGGCCATTCGGAATTATAACAGGATAATCTCTTAGATATCGTCGAACCATATTATGGCCGTTAGCTTTCAGGCGATATGTCTCTGAATGAAATCAAAACTTTCTTGCCATCTTTGCCAGATTTTGTCTTGTCCGAAGTGATAAAGGAAAGAACAAATTTATGTACATAAAATATAGATCAATGGGTATCAAAATGTGTAGCATAAGGGACCGTTCAAGGAGATAGCTTCTATGATCGAATGATCGAAAGCTAGCTTCCTTTCCATTAAGGGTTGGTGTTGGATGGCCATGAAGCTCTTGTTAATGATCAGCTGTACTGCAGAGTGGGTGTGATTCTAATAAACTGCAGATGACCTATTTATATAACGTCAACAAAAATGCATTGCCATTGGGCTACATCGCGTACTAGTTGAAGTTCACGATATGTACAGAAGAAAATTGTTGTTGTAATGGACTCCAGACGTGCAGTAAAATTAAAATCATGAATCTATAACGTCCAAATAGAATTCAACAAACAGATTCACGTAATGGACAGAAGTTAGTTCAGAGTCAATATACTCCCACTGCAAAGCCGCAGGTGGAATAAATGGCTACTGTTTTAGCTAAATGTCTGCGGGACGACTTATAGTGGCCAGCTATGCATGATACTTTCATTGGAAAGGTTTTGCGCGTATACATTCTACCCTGGATTCATGCAGTCGGCGGAAGTGAGTTCAAGGCCCGTATACGCTCTCTCCAAAGATGATAATAGAATGGATGGGAATAGTTTTAGTCAGTGAGTCTGCCGAAATACTATAGGCATGCTAGCTAAGGAGTTAACACGACTGGTACCATCTTTATCAAAAGCCATATGTTACTCGCATATGCAGATGACATTGACATTATTGGCCGAAAACTGCGAGATGGTCTCGTGGTAATAGAGGACAAAGCAAAGTTGTTGGTTTCAGTGAACAAAGAGTCTACTCGTTTGGGACGATGAAAAAGCCCTCTCTGGACAAACAAAAATCCGACTGTACCAGATGCGCAGAATCCTGGGTTATGACGGAAGCGGATGATTTAGGACTGGCAGTTTTCGAGAGGAAAGTACCCCGGAAAATATATGACCCATTATCGTTAACGGAGAGTATCGGCGTTGCACGAGCAATGAACTGTATGAGCTATATGCCGACATCCACGTGGTCAAACGCATTAATATACTGCGATTTCGTTGGCTGGGTAATGTTATGCGGGCGGATCTAAATGCTCCGGCATGGAAAGTTTTGATGGACTGCACACAAGAGGGTGACCAAAACTCCGTTGGAAGGACCAGGCTTTTGAAGTACTATCGAAACTTGGTGTGACGAATTTGAAGAGAAGCGCAGAAGATCGGAATGTTGGCAATTATTTGCTACGGGCAGCGTATAATAGTACATAAGTATATCTATTCCAGTCGCCACCTAAGAAGAAGAAGTGCTAAGTATGCGTGTACTTTTAGTGCGATGGTTTTTTGGTTTCCCAAATTCATCCAATGCACAGTACGTATTTCAGGACCCAATTGCGCTCATTTCAATTCTGTGTGTGGAATAAATGTTATCTATATGGCTAATAGATCTTTAGCTCTACCAATCGAGTTAGATTTGCATACATGTCTCCTAAGCGGTGTAAAGTGCAAACCTTTTATTTTGTGGCGGGGAAACTGAGTCCATGTAACTCGATTTATTACGATACAATTCAATTTTATATTATAGAATGTGTTTTTTTAATGGCACGTTTTTCACGTTTTTTTACGTAACAGTTTCCTAGAAATACAAATTGCAGGATTGTGTCTCCACCAGTTAAATACGTATTATATATGACTCCACGTACATTAAGATATAAACAACCAGGTCCTTACGGAGGATTGACAACCGTTATTAAACATTATGAATGGTTTAACGATATCCTTCTGGAAAGTCTTTAGTCTTCAGAGAGACGTTGCACCTACACAGTTGATGAAATTCCTTGACAAATTCATAGCTGATAACAGCCGATATCTTAACTTCAGTCTTCAATATACAGAAGGTTTTCGATTGATTTGTATTACCTATTCTTATCTGTAGAATATCGAAGTTATTGCAAACTTCCTATACTTAGCATAGGAAAAACTAGTGTTGGTGAAATAATAAACGAGCTTTGTGGAGATCTATGGATCTGTTTGAAGTCAAAATATATCAGTTTGTTCAAAACAGTATGTGAAGTACTTTGAGATCTCAGGTCTTAGGTTAGGTTTTCCACAATGCTTATTATTAAATGCACCCGCATTTCGCGGATTGTTACAATTGCATGCACTTGTCGTCTACGGTTATACATGCGGTGATCGGTAATCGATAAATATGTATATAGGAGAGAAACAAACCAATATTAATTAATTTTGCATTATCCAAGTGCAGAAGGGCTGTGGAGAATGCCTTTGGACATTTGAAAGTTTGCTTTCAAAGTATAGGGAAAGGGTTTAATAAGAATAGAAATTGAAATCAAGCAATTATTTATTTGCAATTGAAAACTAAGCAACTTCTTCTTCTTGCGCATTATGCCTGCAATTTTGTGGTAGGATACACCGAAAATGCAAGGAAATCCATGAATGAATGTTTGTGAAAAAAGAATAAAGTTATCCAGGAAAGCAAAGGTAGGTTTTATGATTGCAAAGAATAATTATACGGCTGCTGGCAGGCCCATGACATTTAAAATTTTGCCGAGAGATTTTAATGCCAATATAGAAAGTTCTTAGTCACGCATTCGGAGAATTCAATTTATAAAGCAGGACCCCCTAAAACTGGTTCAGACTTTTTTTCGCCGCGGCACGGAACGTGGTAGTAAGTCGAATTAGAATTCATAGGACAACTAGGCTACGTATTGATCATAGCACTAGAAATCACATTGATCACGTAGTAATAGATGGAAGGATGCTTCTTCTGCCGTGCACGCGTGTGATATCTATGGCGCTCCTGCTAAAGTACGAAACTACATCATTCAATGCAAATTGCCGAAAAACCTTACTTGGGCATAAAAACCTGATTTAAGCGAACACTAGAGGTATTGCGCATTATGTCTGAGGAAAAATATGCTGCATACGTGGCAATGATGCAGTTATTCTTGACAATGCGAACTGCGGAGGAAAGCTATAAGGAAAGGTTCTCTTATCCGTGTTTCCTACCTTTTTAATCGAGAAAATAAATTATGGAAAGAGTGGTGATAAGGAGGATACAGAGGGGTGAAGGGGGCTCTACCATCCAAAGAAAATAACAAGTCAGTTAAACCTGCCATCTTCAACAGCTTGTTTGCTTATGCATCGAGAACGGTTCGAACTGAATTTAATACTAGCCTCATTTATTTTGTCGTATGACGCAGAATCCTGATGTATGACACAAGCGGGTGAATCAATTCTGAAAGTATTAGAGCAGAAAATATTCCAATAAAATATATGAAGTTAACATCATTGGTAAGGAGTATCGACATTGTATACATTATGAGCTGTATATGGCGTAACGTTGCGCTCAGGATCATTTTCCGATTCCATTTAACGTTATTCACCTGTGTTACCGCCTGTTCATGAATTGTTGCAAACAAAATGTAGATGACAATTTTGAACCAATTGCAGCAATCACTCGGGTATATTTTGATTGGTTCTAGGACCAACCTGATTGGAAATAAGTATGTTGCTTTGGTCCTACTGATTGTAACACCCAAAAGAGAGATAATAAACGCAACATATATATATATATATATATATATATATATATATATATATATAGTGAAACGTATATCAATTTAATTTCATCTTTATTAGTTCATCAAAATACACAAAGTCGCTTTATTTATAGTAAAATTACGTATTCTAGAAAATGTAAAAGGTTTGAGAGAACACATAATTGCGTAATGGGTGCGATAAAGACAAAAATATTTAAATAACAGTGTTGCCTAACGTAAACTTACTTCTATAATGTCCTTATTTCCATAACAGGTGAAAAAGGGATAACATTAGATAACCTGTGTAAAAGAAACAGACATAACTCAGTATCATAAACGCAATTCTAGAAACTTCATATTTATAGATAAAGAGGTAAAGACTTTACATGCATCATGGTTGAATATTCAGGGATCTTCCTAGAATATACACTTAGAGAAATTACACTTATATACATATACAACAATTCCTTGATCTTGAATCACTGTCGGATTTCTTTAAGTAGTCAAGAATCGTCGTTAAACTGTAGGCCCCGTCGAATGAGTCTAAAAATAGAGTGCGAGTAGGCTCACTGAATGTGAGAAGCTCTCCCATATTGTGATGTGCACGTTTCCCCCAATCAACGCCGTCTACACGTTGAGTAGACCGAAAATACAACTCTGGATATTCAGAATTCAAAATCAGCTGTTGGATGGCGAAAGTCGTGGGAGGCGGCGAATTGGGGGTAGAAATGGACTTGGAGAAGGCTGGGGAATAAACGAAGGTGGCATTAAATTTGTGACTTTTTTTGTGTAAAAGTTTGGAATGCCGCCAACCTTTTTTTAATTATTAAGAATACCGTAAATTAAATGGGAAGAAACTTCAAGCCCTGCCGAAAACATACACACACATATATGCATACATTGAGAAAAAAATTACATTAAAATCACAATTTCTTTTATTGAAAAAATTGTAATGTAAATTTGACAAGTAATATAAAAAACTGACTACACTTTTTAATATTTCGAAGATTCAAATTACAAAACCGACAAATGTAGTTGAAATAAAAGAAATAGAACTGAAAGAGAACACTACGCCAGAAAATAACCACAAAGTAAATGTAATTGCACATTTAATACCGCTGGCAATTTGCATATTCGTTACGTTATTTTGTTTTTAATTTTGTTATCAGTTTTAATTAGACTCAAATGAAGCTTAAACGCTTACGTAATTCATCTTCTTCTTTTTTATGGTTTATGAACCAAGGAAAAAAACTGCTGGATTAACTTCATTGTAAATTGTTAACTTTTATTTATGTCAAATGTGAAAGATGTATAAAAGAAAAAATAGAGTTTATAACATGTTAGGAAGAATTGGATATTTTTCACAATGATAGGGATTATGAGAGATACATTCATGTGGTGGTAAGGAAACAGGTAAGTATAGGAACTGGCTAGGGACACTAAATGGAAAATTATGAAGTGTCATGGAATGTATAGGTATCGACAACGACTCAAATGGGTGGGTGAATTCCGGCACAACACCAGCCGGCACACCAGCCGGTTTTGGTTTTTTACTTCTTTTTTTAATTTTGTTTGGGTCTAGTATGGTAAGAACTACTTCCAACCGACTAACCCTACAACGCTCAGCGACGACATTTTACAAAACGACCGCATTACAATATCTCATTTATGGGATGACAAAGGTATGAAGAAGTGAAATAATCTCCAAAAATTGGGAATTTTACGTTCATATGCCATAACTAGCATTAGCGATGAATTGTTTTGAAAATTTTTCATGTGTTTTTGTATAAGCTTGATTTGAGAATGTGAAAAATGTAAAAGAATTGTCGTTTTTAGTTTAAGATAAACTTAAATATGTTTTTAGAAATTCTACTACTTAAAGTGCCTCTAAATGTCCACAGAGTAAGATTTCTGAAAAGCCTTCACATACCACTACACAGCATTCATAATATCAATTGAAATGAATCTCAATAGACCGAACCAACAAATTGACCAAATGTAATTGAATTTCATCTCAAAACTTACGATGATAAAAAAAGTTCCATTCCAGGAACGAAGTGCGCATAAATTTTATTTTTTCTTTTAAACGTACTGCCCCGATACTCTGAGTCGGTTCGAAAAATTATTTCCAGTTTTACAATTGCAATAACTGAGTTGTGCAAAATATAGGTGCAGGTTGATGACAAATAAATAGTATTACTTTCATGAAAAATAAAAAGAAAAAAAATAATTTTATAATTAATAAACAAAAAAGAAAGAAGATTTTGTTAGCATCATTGGTACGTATTACTTATGAAAAACTAAAATACTATGTGAATTGCTAGAAAAATTTTCTAGCAACCTTGGACGATGAGACGGATATTCACCAAATGTATGTTGAATGAATACAATTAAAACATACGACAAAGCTTTCAGCCACGTGAACTGCCTTACATACAGTCCCGCCCCACGTCCTTTCGCGTTGGTGCAAAAATGTGCGGATATCTAGAAGATGCATGGTAATTCGCTATGTTCCTATCAAAAAACTGAACAGTCGCACAATAAAAAAAAAACAAAATTGCAAATTGCAAATGGCATTGCAGCCCATTTTCATTCGCAAAACCAAGTTTAATAAGCGTCTGAAGCGCGCAAAATTATATTGAACTTGGTGTAATTGAAGGTAAATGTGAACCTGGAAATAAAATCAGGTAGTTTGTGTTTGAGGTACCAGAAAAGAATGCTAATCTGTTTTATACTTCCAAATTTCAGCAAGAATCACAAAGCACTACAAATAACAAAAATTAAGTTACTGCAGTCTACAAATTAGGAATTACAGGGCAAAAAAATAATACCGTTCGATTTTTATGAGAAGTACTGGAAGTAGCGTGGTAATGCCGTCCATTTTCATTCCCAGAAAAAATTTTAACGTGCCCATGACTTTTGCTCACGTCACTGTTTGAATTTAGCACTACTTCGTGGAAGTTGTAAATGTATCGGACAAAGGTTATTCGAATGGGAGGTATCAGAAATATGGTGGGTGCATGATCGCTTTTGCTCAATGGTAAAAGATATCCCACATCCTGCTAATTAGAAACTAAAGAAAGATTGAATTTTGAAAAATCTACCAATTTGCGTGAGAGGTACAAGAAAGAGCGTGACAAAGCACCGCATTTAAATTCTCAAACGCAACTTTAGTAGACATATTAACATATTCCAAATTTGAGTGAATTTCATGCTACATAGTAAAAGATTTGAACACAACAATATATAGCTAAGATCGGTTGTTTGTATGAGAGGTACCACACAAACCACGATGTGCCAAAATTATCTGAATTCGGTATAACTGCTTGAAATATGTGAAGCCTTTATATGAATATATGGGTTAAACCGGTCATTTGTATGGGAGGTACCAGAAGGAGCGTAGGTAATCAGTTGATGGTTTCAAATTTTAAAGAAAGCAGTGAAATGCGCAAGAATTCAATTTCATAAAATTCACGACTGTTATCGTGTATACCAGCCAGCTAGGCAGGCAGGCATCGCTTAATTGACTTAAAAAGTCATGAATCACATTTGGTCAAAATACATTGTTATTTCAGACGCTTCCTTTAGATGAAAATATAACAACGAGTAATTGGAGAATTAAAGTAGCTAAATTTAATACATATTTTCCCCAAAGTATCAAGCGTAATTGTATTCATATCGTACTACAAAAATATGATACTGAACTCAGTGGCAAAACGGCATATGATTTAAAAACAAACCACAATACGGTGGCTTAAATTCTCTAAATAAAAAAAAAAAACAAGAATAAAAGCCAGAGCTGCCTCCAAAATTTTTCGACTGGCGTGTGCGGCCCCTATTAATTATTCAACGTGAGTTTTAGTTTGTTCTTTTTGTTTCATTAATTTTGATATTCAAATGTCGAAAATGTATTTGGTGGCAAAAAGCTTACAAAATAAAAATATATGTACACCAACAGAAATGTTAAACTAACCTGAGTTGCCGGAAATCTGTTTATGCCTTAATTATTGATTACTATCGGTTGTATCGATTGCTTTTCAAACAGTATATATTTTTCCCTTCGGAGGTTGCTTTCCGCTATGATAAACAAAGCAGACAGGAACAGAGATCTTTTAGTTTCATCCTGACATCTAGTGTCGATGATGGAAGAGAAGACCGGGTCGGGCGTATGAAAACACACGCCAGAAGTAATTGTCTAATGCGTTGTACACTTTGTGAACTTGTTTGTGTTGCTCTGCTTTTCATTTTGGTCGTTCTCCCTTGCATGTCAACTTGGACAATGTTAAAGTAGCTTGTGCGTGAGGTTTATTTTTGTTTTTACAATAAAATCAATTAGTTCGAAATGTGTGGAGTACTTCATGGTACAATTTTCCAGTTTGATTGACACAGTGACTGACTGCTACTTAACAGCTTAAAGGGCTGATACGGAAAATTAAGCTGCAATTGAAGCGTAAACTCAATTTTAATGTCAATTAACTGTTGCTGCCAAGACCAGCATCATGTCGCCATTATGTCTCTGTCTCTGTTCGGTCACCTTCGCCGCGTCTGCCAACAAATGCAAATATGTGGCCTACCCAAGAATATCCGTTAGTCCTTGTGGCGGAGTTTTGTTCTGGAGCAGTATACGTGTTATAACAAAGTCCAGTGCATCCGAATCATACGATCATATGCAGTTTACGGTACTTAAACTAACAGACCATTTGACTCAGAAAGACACCAATAAGTCATGAAATATGAAGACTGATAAAAATCAGAAGACCAGAAATTACTCAAATTACACTAGTCTACAAATAAAAAAAATTGACTGCAGAAACGAAGCACGTTTTTTTTTAACAAATCTGGGTACGCTGGTAATACTGTAAGACAGTCAATACTGACATTACAATTTCACAATTAATAATTTGACAGAAGCCCACATTCATTCTAAATCTTCATAATAGTAGCGTTTAAGCATGTTAGGGAGATCGCGCGTTTTGGTTTGGTTGGAAAAAAGGATATGCAACATCAGAATCTTCAAAATATGCAGAAACTTGAAAAGACCGTGGATACCGACAATGTTTTGCAATAATTGCAGAACTGTTTTATGCAAGCGGTCAAATGGCAAGGAGATGAATTTCGATTTCAATTTCAGTTCCAGTACTTTGGAAAGAGTCAAGTAACCACCAAACCCATTGTTATTTCTGTTTAACAAAAGTTGCTGAATCGAAAAAAAATTACTTACGCGAATGTCCCATCGGTTTCCAAACCAGTACTACGTCCACCAAATGATCCATTACCAGTCAGTCGCAGTGCTACGAGAAGTGAGCCCAAAACATCTTTCATCACCAGTGGTAGTGTGTATCAGGCTGAGCCATTTAGTGACTCAAGCTGAGCTGAATGATCTAATTTGGGGTTTACGTTTAACGAAGCAAGACGCAGAATTACTAACTTTGCGCAAGCGGTAGTGGAACATCTTGCAGTTGGGACAAAAGCAATCTATAGAGATAGAAACTGCATATTTTGAAAAGAAACACTCTGTTCTATACTGTACTGATATTGATGGTTTATTTCAAAAAATGAACCAGCCATATGACACAACTGAATGCAGATTATTTGTTGATAACTCTAGGTATAGTTTAAAGACTCTTCTTTTGCATAGTGGGAATGAAAACCCATCCATACCAATTGCTCATGCCGTTAATGCAAAGCAAAATTACGAATCACTGACTGAAATTTTGACATTACTCAAATACAACGATAATAAATGAAAGATCTGTGGTCGCCTTAATTTGTGTGATTTAAATTTCTTTGTATATACAGTATAAGCCATAGTAAATAACTGCAAATTAATCTGTTTCAGATCATTGGTTTGTTGACTGGTATGCAAGGAGTTTTCACAAAATATTGTTGTTTCCTTTGTCTATGGTATAGTCGCGCGTCATCGTTACGTCAAAACAAAGAACAGAACTGAGTATTCACTAGGAAAACAAATCATTTCAAATAAACCATTAATTGATCGAAATGACGTTCTTCTACCGCCGCTGCACTTGAAATTAGGCCTTATTAGAACTTTGTCAACGCTCTGGATGAAGATGGTGCAACATTCAAATATTTGTAAGCGGTTTTATCTAAAATTTCATATGCTAAAATCAAAGATGGATTATTTATTGGCCCTCCGATCAGAAAGAAATTGAATGATGAAAATTTTTCACAATGTTTAATGGAAAAAGAATATGAAGCCTGGAAATCTTCCAAAAGCATTGTAAACAGTTTTCTTGGAAACAATAAGAGTGAAAACTACAGGCAAATTGTTGCTGAATTTTTGCAAAATTATCACGAATTAGGTACACGAACGCCACTCAAAATGCATTTTCCTCATTCGCATTAAGATTCGTTTCCTCAAAACCTAAGTGCGGTCAGCGACGAACAAGGGGAGCTCTTGGTGAGCACACCAAGATTTAATGAAAATTGAAAGACATTATCAAGGAAACCATTGCTAGACTCTAATATGTGAAACCGAACCAACAAAATACAAACGACGTTCGAAGAAAGCCATTCACTTTTGAAAATTCCTTGATTTTTAAATAAAATAATGAGTTTTTATGTAAAAGCATTTGTTTCTCGAAAACCGAACGTGATGGAGAAAAACCATTTACAGATTCGAATTCAGCCTACCAAATTACCCTAGGAAAGATATTTGGTTGCTCCAGTCCAAAACCTTGTTGACTAGTGTTATAAATGAACTAAACGTGCAATAATGAGGAAAGTAATAATGTAAACATAATTTTAGAGCTGAGAACAAAGAGTAATTAAATTATATTCATATTCCGAAGATTGAGAACAAAGAAAACTTAAAATCAATAATAAACCTGGAGTAAGACCGAAAACATGAATATCAGTAAAGACAAATAAAAATTCAGAGTTAAACCTGTCACCACAAAAGACAGATGTGTTTTGTTCTTCTTATATAAACGTGGCTTGTACTGTGCAAAAGCATAAGGAAAGCATATTGAAAAAGTGAAAAAGAAACAAGTGAGAGTGAAATTTCTCAAAAATATTCTTTCGAAAATCTCAAGAATAGGGAATATCGAAATGAAGTTGTGTGAAATAAATAAATATATTAAAAATACAATTTAAACAAAATGTCTGCAAAGAATATTTTTCCTAAATCTATGCTTCTTTAATATAACACATCGATTATAACAGAAACTTAAAATAGTAATACGAATGTAGGCAAAATATTTTTATCCTTTCCGATTTGACCTTTGCGAAAATAACAATTACAATTACATTAAAATTGGTTCATCTGTCACAAATACCATCGCCCATTTCACGCACGCCCATTTTGTAGGAGCATTTTATATGTGAAATATATTGATATCTTCTAAGCATAAAAACATTATTTGAAAAAATCCAAAAAATTTCGATGCAAATTTCGATGTTAAAAGTCGAGCTTGCCAGCATACGTATCTTAATTAAAATAATCATAATTACTTTGTTGATTTTTACCACATTGTAGCAAACATTCAACAAGCAAACAATCGAAAAGGCGCGACAATACGGTCTGTCTTCATTCTCAGGTCCTACTTCATCAAAACTCTGAATTTATATTGGTTAGATGAGATTTTGTATATGAGGTACCAGAAAAAGCGCAGTTACATTTTACGAAACCGGAGTACAGGTACAAATATCACTTTGTATAGAAGATACCCGAACGGTGAGGCGGATACAGCCCACTTACAATCCTCGTCTACGATTTGATAACATTTTTTTACTGAGTTTTAAGATAAGCATATATGATGTATGCTTGCAGCAGTTATCCTGTCTAACAACCAAGTTTCTAAACAGACTTGCAATCGACTTAAAACACTCTGAAACACATTTGTGGTGAAGATACTTGGGACTTTAAGGGCTTTCTTCAGGGTGTTAAATTGCTGCCGTATCAACTCATTTCTTTGTGTAAAGATAGAGTCATATAAAATGGACAATACATTCCAGTATTAACCAATTACAGGCACAAAACTGGTATTATAGTTTATAAAAATCTACAATGAGATACCATACACGATCGGATTTGAAGCAGACTGTTTGTAATGCAGGACTAGTACAAGAATTTCTTTCATATACATTCGTCCAACATCCTTTTGCGTTGGTACGAAAGAGCCAGAAGGGGCGTGATAAATCATCAAGTTTTCATCAACAAATGGAATTATCTCAACTCATAATTATTATAACTTACTTACAACTTATCATGTTTCGCTTAAAATTTATGGAGAAACCGTTGATCGTCTAATTTGTATATGAGCTATGTTAAGAAAATACTTCTTCAAGCAGCGAAAATATGATAGTGGCTAGCCTGGAACACGACGATTGCCAATTTGGCTGGCTTCGGCGTACATGGCACATGACACGGATATCTCTCCAAGTGCTCTAAAACCGCTACTGGAAGCGGCAAAAACCATTGGAAAGAACATGATTGTGGCCAGTGTGGCCAACACCAGGGGTGAGTCACTCATTGAGCATATTGTAAGTACTGAGCTAACAATTTGTAATAGGGGTGATGAACCCATAATTATCACTAGAAATAGACAAGAGGTGCTGGATGTTACCCTTGTTTCTGAGGAACTAGCTGATAGGACTGGAGAATGGAAAGTTTTGGATAATCAAAGCTTTTTGAATAAATCGCTGCAGGCCTCATGCCCCAGCGGTGAGGCCAGGAGTAAGCAACGACCGCGATGGTGGTCGTTGGAACTTGTAGATTTCAGGAAGTGCTGCAGGAAGTTCTTTAACAGGGCTAAAACCACGAGAGCTTCACAGGACTGGGACAACTACAAGGAGAAACTTAGGCAAAATAAGGGTGCACTGAGAAAGGCTAAGAGGAAGTCCTGGAGTGATTTCTGCAGCAAAGTTGAAAATGCTTCCGAAGATGCAAGGCTAAGAAAAATACTGGCCTCCACACTGTGCATGGTGTGTTACCTTAGGAAACCGCAGGGTGATTGGACAACATCCAGTGAGGAATCACTGGAGGTGCTCCTGGATATTAATTTTTTTGGTAATTCCCAAAACGAAATTGTCGCGGATAACACTGCTTCGAATCAACCGTCGGCTGTTGCCAGGGAAATCGTAACCAAACCTAGAATAGCGTGTCCAGGCCGGACATGATTTCGCCGTGTGAACTACAGGTGGTGGCTTTTACGCTGATTCCATGGCTTGAGGAGCTCTATATCGGCTGTATTGACCTAACATATAACCCTGATATGCGGAGGGAGACCAAAATGGTTTTTATTCCCTCCCATACGGGACCAATAGATTTCAGACCTATCAGTTAGTCTGTCATCATCTCTCCTCAAGACACTTGAGAGGCTCATTGACAGCTATCTGAGGTCGAGCATAGACCGGAAGCTGTTGTCGTTAGTATTAGGAGGCTGGTGTACGATCTCCTTACAGCGAGACGTATCAGGGCTAAATTATTGTCGCCGAACCTGAACAGATTTGTCAGTAGGGGAACACCCGAAGTTGGTGTTCTATCCGCCTTATTATGGAACATCGCTCTGAACAGTATTCTGCTCTCTTTAGAGGAGGCTGGAGTGAAGGTTGTCCCATAGGCGGATGATGTAGCGAAGTTTTTGGGAACACTCAGAGACATCCTTCAAAGAGCCCTTCTCACTGTAATGAAGTTGGCGGGGGAAACGGTCTCGGAGTTAATCCAAATAAGACCGAAGTGGTTCTGTGGTTCACAGGATTCCACCTGTGGATCCCATCTCCCCTTTCGCGGACTGTTCAAAATACCTTGGTCTGTTATTGGACAAGAAGCTGAACAGGGACAGGGGACAGGGCGCAAAAGGCTACAGTTGGGCCATACGCGTACAAGAAGGCAGTAGGGAAACAATGGGGATTCAAGCCTCGCATTGTTCACTGGTGATAATTATTAAATAATTATTAAGTAAACAATTATAAAATAAAAAAGTCATACGTTTAACATTGGTAGATCTTATTTGGGCATGTACCTTCGTTCCTTCGCTTACGGATACAATTATGTACTTGTAATACAAATAAAAATCAAAAAAGATTGATTTTCAGGCTTACTTATTTTGAAGCCTGAGAAGATTTTCTTCAAATGCTTTTAATATTCTGAGCATATCGAAACGCATTAAAGTTACGACTTTGCAATGAAAAAAAAGAAGGGAATTCATTGCTAGTTGTGATATTGTCGAGATTAAGATACCATTGCCCATAACTCCACCAGACTAAACCAAGTGTTTCATAATAGTTTATCCTTGAAATGGATTTATTGCCGTTGGATATCAAATCACTTGACAAAAGTTTATGAATGCTCTCGTGATTATAAACGTGGTTTGAACATACAAAGTGGTTTGAACATACATGCAAAAGGTTATAGGTCATGACGGTTTATGTGTTAAACCAGTATAGAAATTTCAGTCCGGTGAACCGACTTCCAATGTTCTTATATGTTGCTACAAAAGTATGAGCGATACCAGATAAAAAAAATGCTCTTAATTAAAGCACAATAAAAAAGCAGAATAGGAATTTTCTGAGGTCCTCTGTTTAAAAATGTAGAGATATCACTCATTTTTGTTAAATTGACAAATTTTATATGTGGTAGCATAATTACTAAGTACTAGTACTAGCACTAAATGATTGATTCATGTTCGGTTGTACAATCGAATGAAAGATGCGAATATAAGAATGTATAAGTTAAATTAGGACAGTGTTGTTCCGTCGATTTTTTCACATTTTACCCCGCAGTGTAACACAATATAATTGGAAAGGCATTAATTAACTTCAGGTTATGAATTAGGGATTACAGCGGAAATTTAGATTTCGACAAATAGGTCAATTTGCATGGAAAATGCTGGAAAGGATGTTGCCACGCCCAATTTTATTCTTAGAAATCAGTTTACCAAACATAAGATATGTGCTCAGTTTGGCAGAATTTTATACAGCTGATTGAAGGATATGGAGTTAAGAATAAATAGATTAAATAGGTTATATGTATGGAAGGCATCAAAAAGACTGTGGTTGTTTGATCGATTTTTCTACAACTTTACAAAGGATTATGGATGAGAATCTAAACTATTGTACAGGTTTGTTAGAATTTCCGGAAATTTGTATGGGAATATGTGGCAATGGTGTACACATGTTGTTAAATATGAGTCTAATAATATATTTAGATAGTGGGCCATTTGTGTGTGACATATCACTTTTTTACAAATTGTGCCAATTATTATAAACAAATGCAATGGATAAAAGTATAAGTTATTTTAGTTACTAATGTGGAGTTGCAGGGGAAAAATTCAATTTCTGAAATTCGGTCAATTTATATTGGAAGAAGTCAATAGCTTATTTACAATCTCCGGCACCGATATGACAAGTTTTAAAGCCAAGTTTTAAAAACTTTAGCATAGATTTACGGCCACCATCGTGTCCACCAGCCAGCCAGACAGACGGCCATCGCTCAATCGACTTAAAAGTTTCTAAAACACATTTATTCAAAATATATTTAGTACTTTAGACGGTATTTTCCGGTGTTATATTTTTACCCGTATCAAATGACCCTCACCTTCATTCCTCCGGGTGAATGATGACATTAATTATACTATAAATTATTTTATATTTTTGTAAAATGTTTCTTCATTTTTCATTGTTAAAAGAGCCATGAGATTAAAATGGAATGAGCATCTTGTGGTTCTTTTAAATAATGACTTTCTTTAAAAAAAAGTTTTGTATATTGCGTATGCTAGTGACATAAAAGGTTCTTTTTTTCTTGGCATTTTTTTTGTTGCTTTGCCTTTAGCACTATTTTGCCCTACACAAATGTAAGGATTTTCCACATTTTCACTAATTTTTAGCATCCGTGTCTTTTGTAATAATAATGCAGAGGAATAGTTTACGTAATGCAATTATGTGAAATACAGGAAATTGTTATTTTTTTTAAGGTCAGTTGTAGTTTTTCAAAATATAACACACTAAAACTGAAAAAAATATTCAAATCGATAATATTTATTATTCCCTAACTTGGCTTATGGAGCTAAGAATTATGCTCAAGTAGAAAAAACACCATCCACTGATTTCAAAGTTATTATTTTTTTCATGTTTGTTTTAAAACAGATCTAAACATGACGTAGATTACAATTATAAACCTTTACTTTGTTCCGGCCAAGAATGAACTTTACAGAAAATTTACGATAGCGGTCCATGCTTGGATGTAGCCCACAAACAAATGGGCATTTCATTCCCATCCATTTTCTAAGCTATTGCTTTCCACGGAATTTAACTAAATTTTGGGTGCACATTTTTAGTTGGATTACATATTAGCCTTGTTGAAAATACAGGGTGGCGCAATAGGACGTGCATATTGCACCATCTTTTTTTGCTGGGTAGAAAAGGCGCGGGCGGGGGGGCGCCTACATCGTTGGGTTGGCAGGCTCATGGAGTTTTAGTCGCTATGAATCACTTCGACGGGAAACATCGCGTATTTTGCGTGCGCGCATTTTACGAGAACTCTCGTTCATATATTGCTACTAGGCGACTATATTGTGCTGAATATGGACTACGGCGAATTAATGAAGCTCCGAGTGCTAATTTAATTAAAATATGGGTAAAGCGAAGAGACCGGTTCAACATTTAAACCACAAGCAAATGGTCGCCCAAGAACATCTAGGACCGAAGACAATGTTGAGAGAGTTATGGAGTCAGTTCGAGGAAATCCACAAATGTCGACTCGCAAGAGATCGTCTGTCTTACAATCATCGCGACGAAGTTTGCAACGAGTTTTAACATTGGATCTTAAACTGCATCCATATAAGCTGCAATTAACACAAGAATTGAAAGAGTCTGACTTCATAGCAACACTCGCATTTACTAACGAAATGCCTAATCGATTTTCCAATTTTGACAATATCCTTTTCTCTGACTAGGCTCATTTCCTTATGAATGGGTTCGTAAACCGTCAAAATTGTCGTTACTGGAACAGTGAAAATCCCAAAATCAAACACGAGAAACCATTGCATAGTCCTAAAGTGACAGTATGGGCAGCAATCTCTGGCAGAGGAAAGGAATTGGTCCTTTTTTCTACGAAAATGCGCAGGGCCAAAACGTCACGGTTAATACGGAACGCTATGTTGAGATGTTGGACGGATTTTTGGCTCCAGAAATTAAAAGTTCAAGTATAGTGAATTCCAGAATTCCACTTAGTTCCAACAAGATGGAGCTACCTGTCACACATCAAATGACTCCATGGCGGTGGTGAAGCAGATGTTCCCTGGCAGACTGATTTCGAAAAGAGGTGATATCCCATGGCCTCCACGTAGTCCAGACTTGACGCCTCTCGACTTTTTTTTGTGGGGATACCTCAAACACAAAGTCTACAGTAATAAACCAAGAAACATCGTTCAGCTCAAGGAGAATATCCGTGGTGAAATGGCAGCCATTATACCAGTATTACTGAAGAAAGTTTTCAACAATTTTCGTTTGCTGTTAGAGGAGTGCCGTCGTAGAGAGGGTCACCATTTAGATGATGTTATTTTTAAAAAATAAACTCAATTTATTACTCTACAATGCCTTAGATGTATTTTAACCATACCTTTTGTATTTATTTTTTAATCTATTTTTTAAATATGCACGTTCTATTGCGCCACCCTGTAGATATATTTATCCAGTTTCTCTGATTAAATTATCATTTTTGTACTAACTTTCAGCTATTTTTACGCGTTTTCGTTTGCTAATGATCCATATTCGTAAATGGCAAACCTTTCACTAAATAAATAACACTTCAAATGACAGGTATTTGGCTAGTCGCAGCCTTACCAGAACGGGGGGTTCGAAACTATTAAATGGAAACCCTATATTATTCATTACCGATTGCAGACACATATGGTGTTTCAAATATCAAACTTTAGGCAGGGCCTCTGGGCGATTTATTCCAAATTTTCGAATTTTTCATCTTCTAACCGCAGATGGTGCCATCTCTATCTTCGGCTAATATAGTGGGTATACCAGAAGTTGCTAGGGTTCCGTCATTTGTTGAGGTGGTCTCGCAGTCAGCACCTGTCACTGTTGTTGATGGCGTTAATGCAACCACATAGTGGCTCACAAATTGTGCTACTGCAAACTGTCAATGACTACGGTTATTTAAAGATTTTGAAGTTTTTTTTTATCCAGAACTATGCCGAAAACGTGTCCGTTTCAACAGCATTTGGTTCTAGCAAGATGGAGTAGTTGCACACATAGCCAGTTACGACGGAGCTCCAAAGAAAATTCCCAAACAAATAAATACCCAGAAACTACACTTTTCGCTGGTCCCAAATCTCAGCAACAATTGAGGCGATCCCGATAAACAATTTTTTGATCTTTAAAAATTATACAAAATAAAATTGAATTTTCAGTAATATCATATTATTTTCACTCAATAAAGAAAAGTAAATGAAATGCATTGGTTAAAAGTAAAAGTTATTTAAGTTTCTTATTGTAGTGCAATTGGTGCGCCACCCTGTACATCAAGGAATCCGGGTATTCAATCGCGGTAAGTTGTCCCGCCAAGATGACAGCTATCGGGTTAGGGCTAAAAATTCTATATTTGTCACTAGATTTTCCTTGGAAACTATCACGGAGGATATCGAGTTTACACAAGGTTTAAAATTAACGATGACTTCTGCATGAAATTGAATTATTCTGATAATGTATCCCCATTTAAAATCATTGGTTCTGAGGTCAAATTTTTCTTAATTACAGATGCCAGTTTCTGGTCTCTTACGATGTTCATTCAAGGAGTTAGTTTGAAAGGATATTTTGTTGCAATTGCCGGCCAGGTTATTAATAGATCCAAACAACTTTGTAAATCGCTTAATACGAATATTGCTTATCAAAATCTTAGAGGTCTTAACACTAAGTTGTTTGTTGATAATTTGGCAGTATTGAATTTGTTGCTGCTTGATTGTTTCAAGTTATTTGTACCGTGTTCTTATGTTCCCCCGATGGGGTTACTTTGGCTATGAGCAACGTTGATTTTATTTTGTGGTTGGATGACTTGAATTTACCCTGAGTGTTATAGCTGGTCTGCCTGACATCATGTGGTCGACTATACGTACTCATTTCGTCCGATTTACCTGGTGGCGTTAATACATTATTTAGTAATGTGAATGTGCATCAATTGAATAATATTGTTAATAAAATAGTAACAAAATGATAAAATGTTACTGTTAACAAATGATCCTATAGTCTTCTTGATTGACTCTTTAGTATTACCCGAGGATAATCACCACCTTTCCATTTGTGTTACCATAATTTATTTTGTTGGTTTCTTACGACCCTCCCAATTTCGGGCGCACCAAATATTGTTGACTGGTGTATTATATGCGAACACCAGAGGGACCTTTCTATAGATTTGTCAATTTGAAGCGTAAAACTTCGTCGTAGCCTTCTGAAGGGAAATAAGAACACTGAAGACTAATATATATCAGATTATTTTGCGGATTTTTTTCTACGATGTATTCTGTTATTCTGATATTCTGGCGCCCGGTCTGGATAATCTAAGTATTCCATATTTAGAAATGTCAACAGCATTGACGAACATGAGGCGATTGCGATCTACCACCAGCGCTGGGCTCGATAGTGTTCCAAATATAATTTTGAAACACCATGTCTATAAATTTAGGGGGTTATATTCGATTCAATTGGCTACATTCTTAAATAAAGATTCACATTGCTCATAATTTACACCTTATTATTACTTAACTAATTCGATTTCTTTGACAGGGCTATTAATTATAGCAGTTATCAACTACAACTATAACTTCAACATAATCAGCAACCAACGGATTTGAGGTAAGTTTAATTTTAAATTTTCTAAACAAAAAAAAAAAAAAAAATAATAATAAATAAATAAATAAATAAAAAAATAAAATAAAATAAAAAGATATAAAAAAAGAGCTTTGAATAGGGCTTATAGTAGAAAAGAAACTCAAAAATAAATTTTGTGGGTCGTAAAAATAAAACTTATTTGGTAACACCGAATATTCAATATTAAATATTTCAATGCGATGTCGGGCATAAATGATTTTACACCACGGTGATCCCGTGCATTTCTTCCACTGGTGACGACGACCGGAGGTTGGATACAATGCGTGAGCTAATATTTATAACGTATTGATTCATTTTTTTTTTTCTTTAAATTGACTCATATTGCTGTAAGACTGGCTCAGATTAACGCCTTAAGTTTGGTGCTAACCGATCTGGTGCGCTTAATACCTAACCGTCAGGGAGTTTACGTGGAAGGCACTGCGGCAAGGGGCTGGTTACAAATGTAACCAGCTAGAGACAGTAGCATACATATGCATCGAAAACAATAAATTTTTCATTGTACTCTGGCTTAACCCTTGCGTAAATAATTACCCTTGGAGAAAGCATGGATAGTCCCCCGAATGAGAATCTGAATCCAAAGCACATACAAAACTTAAAACTTCTGCCTGCTACGCTTATTACTAACAAAGTATCTGTTAGGTTAGCTTATTTTCTAGGCAGATTTATACATGGCCAACTTAGAACGCGACTGATTTAACCCTTTCCAAAACTTAATGAAATATATGTAGAAACGAAACAATATTTTTAATAAAAAAAAGATCTTTTAAAAAAAAGAAACATCGAAGTGCGCCAAATCAATTGCGTTTAAACTGAAACAAATTGTTGAATATTTGCCTGGAATAATTTACTAACATACTTTAGTTATATTTTCGTTGTTTTTGGCTCAACCGCGAGCCTCTTGAAATTCTCATTGGTAATACTCTGGGTACTGTTCTTAAAACGATTCACGGTTTTAGATTCCTATTATTTTTTTGTAAATACTCTACCTCGTAGAGGCTATTACCCACTGGGCGGACTATTCGACATTAAAAGAATTTTCTGTCGAATTTCGCTTTATAATTATTTTTGAAGTCACTTTGTTGGAAATTTCTTCGAAATACTTCCTGCCCCGGAATAAATTTTTCTTCTCGGCTTCGAAAATTATATGACTTCAAGCATGCTCTATGCAAATTTGGCCGTATTTTTTCCCTTACCAGATCCATTTTAACTGGCTTAGGTAAAAGTTCGTTTTTGGGATCGTTCAGCAACTGAAGCTT
Source organism: Philornis downsi (assembly GCA_019455685.1). Lineage (NCBI taxonomy): Eukaryota > Metazoa > Arthropoda > Insecta > Diptera > Muscidae > Philornis > Philornis downsi. The sequence continues at coordinate 502,921 of JAHXMU010026435.1, forward strand.
TCTGGCCAATTTCTACAAACTGCCGCGGCTGATCATATTCATGCCAATAAGAGCAAAGTATTGTGTTATACCAATACTGGTATTTGTCCAAATCGGTATGATCCTCTTGCAAATAGGACCTTATGGCAGCCAATATGGATTGATTGACTCTTTCTGAAAAGTTCGCCTGTGCCCTGCTGATTACCTCTGTAAATTCCTTACTAACAAATTGTTTTCCATTATCCGATACAATTGTTTCGGTCGTGCCAAATTTATGGAAGATTTCTGAGATCAAAAATTTTATTGCGCTTTTCGTATTGGCCTTGGCCATGGCTCTCAAAAATAAAAACTTAGAAAGGTAGTCTTAAACAATAAAAATGAAAGAATTGCCTGATTTTGACGTGGGATAAGGGCCCAAGAAATTCACGCAAATACGTTGGAATGGTCTTTTTACTATACTCTCATTTCCCATAGGCGGACGAAGTAATGTTAGCCGGTTTCGTTTGTTTACACGTCTCAAATTTTTGAACAAAATTTCGCGCTTGCGTATTTTGATGTGACCAATAAAAATACTCGCGAACTCTTCGCAACGTCTTATGGAATCTGCCATGAGCAACTTAAAGTGGGCAATGGGCTTTTTCAATTACATTTTCGGAGAGTTCCAAAGGAACCTAGAATTATCACGTAAAATCTTCGTTCAAAGGAATTTCATCATAGGGTCTAGTTCGTTTATAGACCAAGCCATCTATTACCTTAAGATCGGGTAGTTGAGATGCGCTTTCTTCAATGGTGGCTATCAATACCAAATATTCTTCGCCTTTGAGGGCTGGCGAGTTTATATCTATGACCCTATTTATGTAAGTACAAATCTCGTCCATGTCATATCTGGATAGAGTATCGGGTACTACATTTTAACTTTCTTGACGGTGTTCCATTTCGAAAGCGTGTGATTGAAGATGAAGGCTCCACCTAGCTAACCTTCCACTAAGATCCTTGTGAGACATTAGCCATTTAAGGCTGATGTGGTCTGTGATGACTGTAAATTGCATTAGTTCGATATAAGACCGAAATTGTTTTTATTGCCATCTGAGCGGGCGTTAATTTTTGCGATTGGATGCTCTCCGTCTGTATTGTCCTTCTGAAATAGAACAGAGCCTATTCCGATATCAGAAGTGTCACATTGCACATATAAGCGTTTGGAAAAATTAGGGTGAGTCAACACAGGGCTGGTCACTAAAGCATTTTTAAGATGTTCGAATATAATTTTGGCCTCTTCGGTAAAACAAAACTTTTTTCCTTTTTTGAGAGTATCGAAAATGTAAGCGGCGATTGTAGCGTAGCCAGCTATAAAGCGTCTATACCACCCTGTGGTACCCATAAAGGTGGTATTTTTGGGTATAAAAATCGTGTAATGGTTTTAATTTTTGCTGCGGCAGGTCTTAGTTCTCCACCGAAAACAATATATCCCAGGTAACGTAGCTCCTTGAAACAAAATTTGGATTTGACTACGTTAATTGTAAGCCCTGCCCCAGCTAAACAATTGGCCACACGCTTTAGCAACTCCAGGTGTGTCTCAAAATCTGGAGATACCACCAAAAGATCGTATAGATACACAAAGACTCGGTCTCTCAGGAATGACCTTGTCCGTTAAACGGCATAACCTTTGGGCCGCTTTACGCAACCCAAAAGGCATGACTATGTAATGATAGAGTGGTCTTCTTCGCACTGTGAAAGCAGTTTTCTCTCTACTCGGCACATCTAAAGGTATTTGCCAGAAGGCGTCTTTCAGATCCACACTTGAGATAAAATAGATGTCTCTCAAACGACTGAGCAAACCTTCAATATGCGGCAAAGGATAGGCATCCTTGACCGTCAACGCACTGAGTTTGCGAGCATTAAGGCATAGCCGATTCTTTTCACCCTTTCCAACCAACTAACCAACGTGACTAGGTGACTTCATAGGCTCTAGTTCTCCTCAATAACCCGTAAATCCAGCATTCTGCCTAATTCCGCATAGATCAGTTTTTGAACAGCTGATTTTTCCAAGACCCTGTTTAGTATAACACAGAAACCCGTTGATCTCCATATTCAAGCGTTGCCGCTGAGATTCTGATAAGGTGTGCGTTTTCACATCATCATCGATCCCTTTTTCCATTTCCCTGCAAAGGTTAATATTATTTGCAATTAAGCCATCAATTTGAGCAAGAAGTTGAGAATATCACACGAAACCCACTCCCAAAAACAGTTCGCGATTCAGAGTAGGTACTAAATAAAAAGTGACCGTTTTCCGAAATAATCTAAAGTTTTAACTTTACCCAAATTCTTATGCGGACTGCCGTCAACTGTTTTTATAAACGAGTGATTTCGAGTCCCGCTCTTCTCACAGAATCTAAACAATCCTTGCCCAAACATGGTACCGTTGCGCCACTGTCAAGCAAGCCTCAGTTCGAATTGAGCATTCGAGGTGTACGGACGTGCGAGCGCGTGTTTGATATTAGCGAATATAGAGAATTGTGTGTTCGTGAGTTTTCGTGAGCGATTTTATTGCCGACCGTTTTGTGTGTGTGCGAGAGATGTTTTCGTCATCTGAGGACGAAAGTGTAAAACAGGTAGCGGTGAAGCGCAAATGCGTGAGCCCTACAATGGTGGTGGTTGCTGACGGGGGAAAAACCCCTGTCGTAGGTAAGAAGAAAGGGAAGAAGAAGGGTGAAAAGGATGACGCGCAGGTAGATGCTAAGGCTTCGGTCAGCGAGACCGTTGCTGATGCAGGTGGCGAGGGTCGACAAGAGCAGGAAGGGGGAAAAAAAGTTCTGGGGAAAACCGCTACCGAGGCAGGTGGCGACGGTCGAGGTCAACATTCAGGGGACGTGTGGGGGTAAGGGTCTGGGGAAAACCGCTACCGAGGCAGGTAGCGTAGCGGTGGTGGCTGATGCTTCATCAATTATTGATGGAGTGAAAGCCATTACCAGGAGGTTGAGGGGAGAACTGTTTGGGCAGGATGCGGGGTGCACATCGTGGGCACTAGTGGAGAACGTACTCGACCTTGCGGGCGAGTATGAGGGAATACTGATGAGGCTCGTTGCGGAGAACGAGCGTCTTAGGGGGGAGCTGGTAGGATTCCTATTCCGATTCCTACTGGTGGACGTTCGGTGGTTGCAGCGGCGGAGAAAATCTCGCCTCCTGCAGCAGTAGCTGTGGCTCCTGCGGTTCCTGTGGCCTAGGTGAGTGCAGCTGCTGTGGAGGGTGGTTTTCCCAGCCTGCCGCCACCGAAGCCAGTGGTGGAAACCTGGTCAGTAGTGGTCAGGAGTAAGGGCAAGGAAGCTACCTCCAAGGAGGTGGCTAAGAAGGTGATGGGCGAAGTGGCGCCAAGTTTGAAGGTGCGAGTGCACCAGATGAAGGAGATTAGGGGTGGGGGTGTTATCATATGCACCCCCACTGTTGAGGAGAAGCAGAAGGTGCTGTCCAACAGCAAGTTTGGGGAGGTAGGGTTGGAGGTTGTCTCCAATGAAAAGTTAGGGCCTCGGGTTGTGGTCCAAGGGGTTGATCAGCGTATCTCCGTCCAGGAGTTCATGGACGACTTATACGCCTTGAACCTCAAGGGCAAAATAACTCGGGGTGAGTTTGACAAGGGTGTTAGGATGGTCAGTCGGCCCTGGAAGGCTGATCAGGGTGGAGCAGTAAACGTTGTCCTGGAGGGTCGTGACGTGGTCATGAAATCCCTGCTGGAGGGCGTCCGCTGCTATGTGAAGTGGTTTTCGTTCCCGGTTAGGCCGTACAATGCCATGATTGGGTGCTTTAAGTGCCTGTCATTTGATCATGGCTTTAAGGAATGTAGGGTGGAGAAGATAGTTTGCAGACGCTGTGGGGGGCAGGGGCACTCCGCCAAGAGCTGCAGCAATGCAGTATCTTGCCGGAACTGCAAGTTTTTGGGTAAGCCTGCGGGACATTATATGATGTCCGAGGCTTGCCTAATATATTGCGCCCGTGTTGCTCGGGTGAACGCAAAGCATTAGGATGGAGGGGCGCATTCTGCAATTAAATTGTAGACGTGCGAGGGCGGTTATGAATGACCTGGGGAAGTGCATGGTTGACCGTGATTGTAGTTTTGCGCTCATTCAGGAACCTTGGGCAGTCAATGGCTGCGTAAGGGGACTACCCGCAAGAATGCGGGTTTTCTCTGATATTGGGTGCAATGCTGCGGTTGTTGTCAACGATGCACGATATGATTGCATAGTGGCGAGTCAGACCGAATGGGGCGTCTGCGTTAGTGCAGAGGGCCCGTTTGGTAGGATACTTCTGGCCAGTCTGTATTGTAGGTACAGTGCAGACCTTGAGCCTTATCTGGAGTACATGGATGCGGTGCTACTACAGGCGAGTAGCATTCCGATCATCCTTGGCTTGGACTCAAATGCGTCGTCTCCGATGTGGTTCAGTAAGGTATCCGCGCATTCGCATGGATATCGGAATCACTCGCGAGGGCAGATGCTAAGTGAATGGCTCGTCTCGACGGATCTTCATGTTGTGAATGAGCCAAGTGAGCTGTACACCTTTGATAACCTCAGGGGCTGCAGTGACATTGACGTGACGCCAGTGAATGGGGTAGCTAGGTCCAGCTTTGACTTCAGTTGGAGTCTGGCTGGTAGTTTGGGAGTGAGTGATCACAACTTGATTGAAGTTGGGATCACTTGTAGGAGTACTGAG
>JAHXMU010026435.1:512600-553444 GCA_019455685.1 Philornis downsi
TTCAGGGTAAAAAAAATGCCAAAACCAAAAATAAAAATTCAAAATACAAATTCCAAAAAAAGAGGTAAAGGAAGTAAGATGAGTGAGTCGTGTGATTATCAAATTTATTAACATCTATTTTCCTAAGAAAAACAAGAAAAATGGTGGAAATTGCAGTTAGTTGGTAACGGAGCTTTAACCAAAGCATTCGATTGTGCTGCGTATGCGAGCATTGGACCGAAGCCTCTTACGATGCATGACTCGCTCAAAACATTGCAAGATGTCTGTGGTTTATTCAAAAAAGGTGAGTCGGTATTCAAACATTCCTCTCAACTAAGTTTGGGCCTATGGAATTTATAAACATAAAAAAAAGAAAAATAAAATAACTTAATCGACAATTTTTAAATGCTCTGAGACAGTTCAAAATAATTTACGCATGTCTGCTACCTTGAAGACTCAGAGCTAAAAAAGTATCGATCATGGTTGCCTTCACAACGTTTCCTAATCATTATCATTTTCATCCACAAACCACTTCTCGCATTCAAGTCACATGCGGATTAGCGGGACTGCTTGGCATGGAAATGACTCTGACCCGATATTCAGCCGAAGTTAGCGTTAACAGTGCAAAAAATTTAAAATTCTATTAAGTCTTCCTCGACTTCAAATTAAATTATGGAACTTTTGAACAGACATATCTTTCTATTTCAGGGACTCTTGAGGATCCCTAATCGGGACTTACACGTTGACCAAATTCCTGTAACCTTGTAAATTCCCCTGTAACGTGTCTCTGTCAGCGGTTTTTGCAAGGTGAACCAAGTATTGCCGGATTGGCGGCGGTGTTGGCATGCTGGTGTTTAGCGAGGCTAAGCTCACCGGATGGGGCTGGTTTTTGCCAGCAATCTGGACTTTGTGACAGCTACAACAAAATTTTAGCATGCAGGCTAATGAGGATATAATAAAAAAAAAAGGAAAGCCCGAAGCAAAACGCGCATGGCAAATACAAGGCAATTCACACTCGTTTACCTCACGACCACTCATACATTTGGCTGGTGCACTGCCGAATCTTAGCACACCCTCTAGGAATCGACGACGAATTCCTCCATGACATCTGTTGTGTAGTTTCACATATCCTGTTTCCAGTGCTATCGTTAGTCTTCCCTACTACCTCGACGTCTTATTTTAGAGACAACAATGTTCGCGCCGGAATCTGTAGCTCTTAAGGCTTGTCGTCTGTCAATCGTCCCAGGTAATTCATTAACGTAACTGTTCCGTGTAAGTTCCTACGTTTGTATTACTTTTTTTTGTTCTTTTCAGATATTTAAAGCCAAGTACCGTTACTAGCGATGACAATCTCCATAAACAAATTTCGCGACGGATACTAGGCCTGAGCTCACCCTAAGCCAGACGCGCAAGTTACATATGCAAATACTTACGTTGATATGAAAACCAATGAACCCGATAAATTCGAGGAATCCCTAAAGGAAATTAATAACGCCAGACAGTAACCCAATTCCATTTTCCGGTGCATTGCACAAGCCATAATATTTCCCAATAATAAAACAATATATCAGCATATTCCCAAATAAATTTAATCGTTAATAAAGCAACAGAGTTAAATGTAATTTTAGCTCAGTAAGCATAATTGTAATAGTGTTAGTTAGTGTAAGTTATTTCATTAAATGAAATCAAAAATAAATTCAATCTGATCTGACCATTCACATTGATCAAAACGTCTTCGTAAACTTCTTTAGAAAAACGCTCGAACTCCGGTAACTTATAAAATTCGCACGCTCTACCTCCTGACACGCAGGTAGCATTATCATTAACACCTTGTGGTAATTAACTTTTTTCTCCATAGAAAATTGGTTTAAAAAAACTGATACCTTTTTATTGTCCGTCCAGTCCTATCGTCAATTGTCCGCATCGCACTTTACAAAACCTTAAGGTTATTTAGCACCCCACGCTTGGTGAGGCTATTCCGCGCCTCCCACGTTGGATCGATGGCAATCTGGCTGTTGCAGCAGCTGCTGCTATGGCAATTTATGCTGGTGTTTGGTTGCAATACACCACTTTCGTGTACCTAAAACTTTGGCGATAAAAAACTTTCCAAAGACGGGATGGTGGTACCTTTTACCATAATATGGAGGATGTTCTCTGTCTGCTGTCAAGCGATCCTCTTCAGAGCTCCAAACGGAAAGAAAGCAGAACGCGGAACTCGCCCTTTTCTTCCTCATTTTTATCTTTCCCCTTTTCAAATTATAGCAAACGTATTGCTTTTCATATTACCGTTGGCAGCTTGTTTTCGTTCCTTTTCTTCCCCCCTCAGATTGTTGACTTTATCCCCCAACAACAGCGCTCACATTGACAAATAAATCTGCCAGATTTATTATACAAAGTGTTTGTTTTGCCATGCGCACACGATAATAGTGATGGAAGCAAATGAGACTGATGCTAACACGCAACATACATCAAACTTGTATGACTGGAAGCATGTGCTGAGCCGTAGACGTAAAAGGAGATCTTTAATATTGGTTACTGGCTCCTCTGATGATTTAGGAATATCAGTTTTAAAAAAATGGATTCACATATCGTCTTTCAAGTCTACTGTATCTACGGATCAGATAATGAATTATGTTCATAAATATTCTCAAATCAACCTGCAGCATAGGGAATGTTATTATATAGGTTGGAGGTGAATACAATAATTATCCAAACTGGGTTGAATGAGAAAGAAAACCATAATTTTAAGTTTTTTCGTTTCATATTTTTATTCTAAGATTTGGTGGTATAATTTACCTTCGGGTAACTTTGACGTCTAGGCTTCAAGTGACATATTCTTCTATTTCATAATTAGGGTTGCACTTAAAAGTAAAAATTCATTGTACTTAAAGGGCCCCCTGTTAGGGGTCTATTGCACGAAATAGGCGGCAACGACGCGATGCATGGGGCTGTAAGCACAAACTGCAGGTGGTCTCCTGCACTTCAAGGCGACTGGAGAGTTCCGTAACTAGATGGGAATCAGGGGTAGACATTATACTAGAGGGAGAAAGGATGAACATGACACAGAGAAGAAAAAAAAAAGATGTTATATACGACTTTATTTCGAAGGGGCCGGCGAAATCGACACCTGTACATGTAAAAAGCCGAGAAAGAGACGTCATTTCCGGAGGGAGGGCGGCCATAATTTGATCAACGGCTTTTCTCTTGTACATGGCACATGCTCGGCAATTGTGAATATTAGTTTTCAGATTCTTTAATCTAGGCACCCAAAATTCTAATCTCATTAAACTTAACATCAATGAGTTTTCACCGTGCACTGATGCTTTTGTTGTAAAATTAAATTATAAATGTTGGAAATGTTGCGGGTACTCCTGTGTAGGGACGCGTATTACCTCTGAGGTGATACACGCTTGCCTGTTTTATTTTTAGGCGCGGGCTCGCGCTCTTAGTCCATATTTTTTGTTTTTTTTCGACTACTGATCCTTACTTTCTATATTTCAGTTTATGCTTAGAGCTAATTCTATCCTCATAAAAGTAAATAGTAAAAATATTAGAATTTCATAAAACCAAAAAAAAATATCTTGTATCTTACTTAATTCTTATGTATTTTTTCTTTTCTGTTTTATACAACGGTCTCTCATATTTAAGTTCATCTTTTTATTTTCTTCACATTTACATTTTCCCTTATTTATTATTCTTTCTTTTACCCCCCTTTTTTTAATTTATGGATTTTTCTGCCTTTTTTTTACCTTAAATTTTTTTTATATGTATTACGCTCTGTCTTATATGTACACGCTCTTTCCAACAATGTCCTTTTTTCTTTTCATTCTCTTTTGTTTTTTAGAACGTCTATCGCTTTTTCTTTACTGTTTTTTTTTTCTTTGTGGGGTTTGTGCAACTTTTTTTTATGTATACCCTCTTTTCTGACAACAGATTTTTTTTTCTAAGGCTTGATTAAATCGGAGCCCTGGCTGGTCCATCATAGACCCCGTCACTCGTGAGCCTGCAACCTTGGCCTCTCCGAACCAAATTTTCTTGGACTGGCCGTCAAAATTTTCCTTCAGACCGTTCACGCTTCATCCTAAATAATACAAATAAATGAGCACGACAGTTATTATTTAAAATTATTATTTAATCCCCTATTCTTCACAATTTTGTGACCCTCGATGCCTCATGGAACGGTCGTAGGTTGTTGTCATGCCACTTACGAGGCCTTCCCTTAACCTGTATAGTGGTGGTTGTTGGACCATTTACACCGACTACATCATAAGGCCCTACCCAAATCTTCGAGAACTTATTCTTTCTAGTATGGTTCCTCAGGAGGACCTTGTCGCCGATGGCGAAGGATTCGAGTTTGACCATTTTGTCATAATCCTGTTTCGACCTCAACTTTGCTCTCTCTAAATTCTTCCGGACCAACTCGTGTGATCTCTGTAGCTGGAATTTCAATACTTTGCTCGGATCCTCCGGGTTATACAGTGGTCCACACTTCCTTCTTAGATTGCAAGTCTATGTCGAACCAATATAGCGTCTTAAAAGGAGTTTGACCCATCGATGTGTGAATGGTATTGTTGTGCGCATGCATCGCCGGAGCCAACCACTGGTCCCAATTACTCCCATCTTCCTCTGCAAAGCAGCGCAAATATTCTGCTAAAGGACGATGACTTCTCTCGAGTGAACCATTGGCCTGAGGATGATATGGAGTGGTATTCAATCGCTTAATTCCAAAGATCTTACATGTGTCGGCGAACACCTTTGCCATAAAGTTGGTTCCATTATCGGTCACTAATACCTCAGGCACCCCATATTTGGCCACCACTTCAGAGAAGAAAGTCCTAGCGACCGTGCTCGATTCTCCGTCGGGCATCGCGGCACAAATCATGAATTTGGAGAAGTCGTCTTGGTAAGTCAGTATGAGTTTATTTCCCTGCGTGGTTTCAGGAAGAGGACCACCATATCCATATAGGCCTTTTGGAATGGCAGGCTGGGCGTATCAGTAACTACCATCGGCATTACCGTTTTCAGGGTACTTTTATTGCGTTGGCACTCTGCACATCTGGTAATATAGCTCCTCAAGTCCCTGCACATACCGGCACAAGGAAATTGTCTCCTTAGTTTCGCAAGTGTCTTCCTGAACCCCTGATGACCCCCTAATGAACTGTCGTGGAAGTTCTTTAGTGCCTGTTAAATGTCTCGTGGATCATCTATCAAAACATAATCTGGGGTGCCTTTTCTCCTAAATCGCGGTTCCCAGACTGTCTCTGTCTTCAACTTTAGAACGATTCTGTTCCTTGGGTTCTGCCCTTCCGTTAGTCGCTGAACCTACATCTGCAGTAGCTATTTTCCCTTGTTCCGCTTGGGTCCTTGCTCTGGTCTGCACCCCGAGCACCTGGTTTCTCATGGGAGGTATTCGGCTTAGAGCGTCCGCGTTCTGATTCTTTTTTCCAGGCTTATATATTATCTCGAAGTCATATTCAGATAACTTGTGCCGAAATCTGGCTAAACGGGAAGTCTGATCCTTCAGGTTGGCTATCCCTCTTAGAGGTTGATGATCTTTAAAGACCTTGAAATGCCTACCTAGACGATACAGCTGGAAATTTGTCACTGCCCATACAACTGCCAAAAACTCTCTCTCAATAGTTGAATATCGCGTTTCGGCATCGCACAATGCTCGGCTAGCAAACGCAATTGGCCTGTATCCCCCTTTGTCCGATTGGGACAGCACTGCCCCGAGGGCTTCACCACTGGCATCCGTGGTGAGCACGAAAGGTTTCGAAAAATCGGGATAAGCCAGAACCGGAGGAGATATTATTGCCGCCTTCAATCTGTCAAATGCTTCTTGACACTCTTCTGTCCATTTGAAAGGACTGTCCTTTCGGAGTAACTTATTGATCGGCAAGGCAATTTCCGCCGTTCCCGGAATGAACTTCCTGTAGTAGTTCACTAATCCCAGGAAAGACTGCACCTCCTTCCGATTTTTAGGAGGGGGATATTTTTCCACGCACTCCACCCTATCCGGATTTGGAAGAGCTTCCTCTTTCGAGCACTTGTGCCCCAAATACACAACCTCTTTTCTTAAACAATTGCATTTGTCCGTCCGTATTTTTAAGTTGTTCTCCCTTAGCAGTTGGAGAACCTTGCATAATCTCCTATGATGTTCGTCCAGATTTCCACCATACACCACAATGTCATCCAAGTAAACGAAACACTCAAGTCCTTGTAGACCTGTGAGAACATAGTTCATTAATCTTTGGAAAGTGGCGGGTGCTCCAGTTAGACCAAAAGACATTCTGTTAAACTCGAAATGTCCCAGGGCGGTACCGAAAGCAGTTTTCTGCCTATCTTCCTCCTCCACTTCCTCATTCAGCTGAGTGCACTCGTTGTGAACGGTCGTGTTTTTCAGAGCGCTTTTTTGTAAGTTCTCGTAGTTGCTTAGCTAGTGACATCACACCGCAGTGCGGTTGCTGTGTGTTTTGTTTGTGCGGGTAACGGCAAGTTGTTTTCGTTCATCGTAAATAACTTGTTATAGTGAGCTCTCGTGTGGGAGTTGTTGCTATAGAGCAACGGGACTGCGGTTGTTTACCGGTTTCACATTCTTGTGAATTTTGTAAACAAGTCGCTTGTAGTGTGTCTTGCTGTGGGCATTGTTGCTACAAACTAGCGGCACTTTTGGTGAGTAGATTTCTAGTGTAAGTGTTTTTGTGCTGTGTCTGTTGACCAATGGTTGGCAGACGCAAGAAGTTGGGGGGGGCTGGCGGGGGATCTCCCCCTGTCGTATATACTGCGTCGGAGGCAGAGATGTCGTCCGCGTCTGCTGTAGTCACCAAGCGGCGGCATAGGGGCAAAGGCAGTAACGAGGAGGCAGCTGCAGGTAGTGAGGCGTCCGCTACGGTGCTTTCGCCGAGGGTGATGTCACCAGGAGTGGGCAGAGCAGGAGCAGGCAAGTCGGCTAAGGTTGCCATTTCTTCCTCCTTGGAAGACCTGACAAACCTTGATAGGTCGACACCTGGCAGGAAGCCCTCCGGGGCTGAGGCAGTGGGCGCTTTGACTGCCATAGGAAGGGCAAGACGGATTTCCGGACGGATGGCGGCCGTGATCACGGACAGGGAAAGCGTCGACAAAGTGCGGCTGAAGGAGCTCCTGGGTTACTCTGCGGGGTACCAGGACCTCATTATGGAGCTCGTTGCGGAGAACGAGCGCCTTAAGGGCCGCATCGATGGGCTGCGGATGGGTGCAGCGGCGAGCAGCAGCGTGAATGCCGTCCGACCTGCGGGTTCCGGCCAGATGGCGCCTCCGGTGACCCGAGCTCCGGTGGCGACTGCCTCCGTAGCGAAGGCTCCGGTTGTGCGGCCATCAATCGCTGCACCAGCTGTTGCCAAGCCCGTCGAGACCTGGTCCTTGGTGGTTCGTGGCCGTGAGGGTCAGACCGCCAAGGAAGTGGTGACCAGGCTCGTGAGCGAGGTCGGGCCCACGTTGAAGGAGCGGGTCCATGAGATCAGGGCGCTCCGTGCCGGTGAAGTCCTTTTGCGGACTCCAACTAGGGCGGAGCGTGCGAAAATCGCCGAGAATGGGAAGTTCGGTGAAGCTGGGCTGACGGTGTCGGTGCCTGAGGCGCTGGGCCAGCGGGTCACCGTCCAGGGAGTTGACTCGAAGATCACTCCTGACTTGTTCATGGGTGATCTGTACGAGAAAAACCTCAAGAATAAAATGACTCAGGAGGCCTTTAAGGCTGGCGTACGGAGGGATCCAGGCTTCGGCCATGGATTCCCTGCTGGCGGCACAACGCTGCTACATCGGGTGGTTCTCATTCCGTGTGCGTGCAATGGATGCAGTACCCAGCTGCTTCAAGTGCCTGTCCTTCAGCCACTTCAGGAAGGAGTGTCGGGCGAAGGAAGATGTCTGCTTCCGCTGTGGCCAGCATGGGCATATGGCCAGGGACTGCTTCAACCCAGTCTCGTGCCGTAACTGCCATGGATTCCCTGCTGGCGGCACAACGCTGCTACATCGGCTGGTTCTCATTCCGTGTGCGTGCAATGGATGCAGTACCCAGCTGCTTCAAGTGCCTGTCCTTCAGCCACTTCAGGAAGGAGTGTCGGGCGAAGGAAGATGTCTGCTTCCGCTGTGGCCAGCATGGGCATATGACCAGGGACTGCTTCAACCCAGTCTCGTGCCGTAACTGCCTCTTCGTGGGGAGCCCTCGGATCACCGTATGGTGTCTGAGGACTGTCCGCTGTATTGCGCAATGGTAGCCAGAGCGAAAGCAAGGCATTAAGATGGGTACCAGCCTTCTACAATTGGATTGCGGTAGAGGCGTCGCTGCAATGGCGGAACTGGGGAAGGCCATTTGTGATAATGGCTGCAGCTTTGCTCTTATACAGTAGCCCCACGTAGCCCATAATGGGGGGCGTGGGTTACCTGCTTTTATGCGGGTATTTCCTGACAAGAGACATAATGCTGCAATCATTGTTAATGACGTTCAGTTAGATTGTACGGAAGTTTGTAGCTCGGAATGGGGGGTTTGTGTTTCTCTTGAAGGCGATTTCGGTCGCCTTCTCCTAGCTAGCTTGTACTGTAAGTTCAGCGAGCCTTTGGAGCCATATCTTGCGTATATGGATACAGTGTTATCATTTTCTAGTGGTAACCCTGTAATCTTCGGTTTGGACGCGAACACATCTTCCCCGATGTGGTTCAGCAAGGTAACCGGCGCTACGTCCAGCTATCTGAGCCAATATCGGGGTGAGGTGCTAAGTGAGTGGATGTTCTCTAGGGGACTCCACGTGGTGAACGAACGGAACGAACTGTATACGTTCGATAGTGGGCATGGAGTTAGCGACGTCGATGTGACGATTGCGAATAGCGCAGCCATATCCAGGTTTCGAACTAGATGGCAGGTCAATCCGTCCGTGAGTGACCATAACTATATTGAAGTTGTGCTCACTTATGAACGGATTGAAGGTAGCAGCGTAGGCATCAGGCGGTGGCGCACCAGGAACGTTAACTGGGATGAGTATGGGTCACACATCGCAGCTGCGGCTGCCGATGTGCCCTTAGAAGCCTTTAATTGTATGTCGGTGGATGATCAGGTATCAACGATTGTTGAGGCTGTTCACCGCGTCAACGACAGTCTCCTTCCTAGGAGCGTGCGGCGTACTCGGTGGAGAATAAGGTGGTGGACACAGGAATTAAGTCGGAAGAGGAGAGAAGTTCGACGCCTCAGGAAACATTTCCAGAGGGGTAGGAGAACAGAGGCCGCCGACTTGGACCACCTCAGGTCATCGTATAGAGCCGGACTTAACGAATATAAGCAAATGCTTATAGACGTTAAGGAGTCAGAGTGGCGCCAGTTCGCAACTCGGCATAGAGATGATCCTTGGGGACATCTCTACCGCATCTGTAGGAAAGAGCAAGAACGTGGAAGTCTCAGGAATAAAGGATGGTGATACCATCCTGACTTCCTGAGCGGACTGCGTTCAGGCTTTGTTGCGGGAGTTCTTTCCTAGGTCTGAGGCTCTGGCCCCGCCTCCTTCGGAGGTGGTACCCAGTGCGCCAGAGTTGGAAAGAGCAGAGATCGTGGAAAGCATGACGCTTGTCAGATCTCGTAAGTCTCCCGGTATGGACGGAATAACCGGAGAGATGTGTAAAAGCATCTGGAAGGCTATTCCGGACTACCTCGAGGTTATGTATAGGCAGTGTGTACATGTAGGCTATTTTCCGCGTCAGTGGAAAACAGCCAATGTCATTGTTCTCCTAAAATCGCCCGATAAGATCAGGAGCAATCCTCGATCTTGCAGGGGTATTAGCCTGCTTCCAGTGCTTGGAAAAGTACTGGAAAGAATAATGGTGCAAAAACTGAGTGAGAGAGTTATTGACGGCATGTGCCCTTATCAATACGGCTTCACAAGGGGTTGTAGTGTTGAGAATGCCTGGATCCACGTTCAGAGGTGCGTGAACGAATCCACTGAGAAGTATGTTCTCGGTGTATTCGTGGACTTCAAGGGCGCTTTCGATTACCTGTTGTGGGTGAGGGTGTTGGAAAGGCTTCAGGAGGTAGGGTGCCAGGAGTTACGCCTTTGGCGTAGTTGCTTCTGTGGCAGAACAGCTAGAGTAGTTGGGGCAAATAGTGCGGTGGAACTCGATGTTGTTCGTTGCTGCCCGCAGGGTTCCATCTGCGGTCCATTTATATGGAAGCTAATGATGGACCCGTTATTACGGCAGCTATGTGACCAATTCAAAGTTTGCGCATATGCTGATGACCTACTCATCATGGTTGAGGGTCCCTCTCGTTTTCAGGTGGAACAGAGGGTTCTGGCCATAATGGCGATAGTTAGGCAATGGTCGGAACATGTCGGCGTAGATGTTGCTGTCGATAAGACCAACATGATGCTATTGCGGGGTAGATTATCTCGCAAGCCTCTTGTTCGTTTGCCTGATGGGTCTGTGCTCAGGTGCGTCACCGAGGTGAAGTACTTGGGTGTTGCCATGGGAGAGCGAATGAACTATTTGCCTCATTTGGATAGGCTGAGAGGGAAGCTGGTTAGCGCTGTCGGCCAGCTTAGACGAGTGCTGAGGAGTGACTGGGGGCTTAGCAGACGAGCTGTTCATATCGTCTATCAGGGGCTGTTTGTTGCTATGGCAACTTACGCTTCCTCTGTGTGGTACGAATCGGTGAAGTCTTCATTCGGGTACCGTAAGATCCTCTGTTGTCAGAGAGTGGTGTTATTGGTTTGCATTCCAGTGTGTCGTACCGTTTCGACAGAGGCCTTTCAAGTACTGGTGGGTGCTGCCTCACTGGATCTTGTTGTTATCCGTCGCGCGACGGAATTCAAGGCCAGGAAAGGGTATGCACTCATGGGAACGAACTGGCCCATTGAGGGGGTAGAGAGCATGAGTAGGGCTGAGTTTAGGGGGCTCTTGGACGAATGTGTCTTGTCGAAATGGCAAACACGTTGGGAAGAGAATCAGAACGGACGTGCAACATTTAGGTTTTTGCCAGATGTTAGGTTCGTTGGAAGAAACCCTGACTTTGGTTTTAACCTCTGCCTTGGTTTCTTGCTGACGGGACATGGGTCACTCAATGCCTTCCTGCATAAAAAAGCCCTGTCCGAGCACGAGTCGTATAATTGTGGTGCACCAGTCGAAGACTGGCGGCACGCTTTGTGCGAATGTCACTTATATATATAAGGGACCTTCAGGGATTAGCGATAACAACGTCTGAGGATGACTGGGTGGTTAGCAATATGCTCTCTACACAGGGTGGTTTGGCTAGAGCAACGGTGTTTGCTTCCAGAGCGTTTGCTCGGTGGAGGGCTACTGTGACGTAGTTGGGGGAAGTGGGTCTGCTGACCTTTTCACGACAGTCTGACCTGGGGGTTGACGAGCTTCGGGACTGTTCGGATCAGGCTGATCCCACAATCTCATTCAGCTCGATAGTCGGCAGCTGTGTGCTCGTTTGCGGGGGCACCAGTCGCTGGGCCGCAAAGGGTTGAAACTGGAAGTAGAACGGAAGGGGTTTGGAGTTTTCCCCGCCTTCCACCGGTGAGGATACTGCATCTTTGCAATGTAGTATCGACCGTTCCATCTGCCTGGGGTCTCCGTGCCTGCGGGTATGTAAAAATATCCAGTCTGTATCTCTTACCACAGGGCGACCAATCCCGTGGAGTATGGTGTATAAATCACGATTTGGTAGTAGCTCAGCCATGTGCTTTGCTGCGCAGCTCCAACCGGTGAGTTTGGCCGGTAGCGTGGGGATCAGGAGGCCCCAGGACTAAGTTCCCGCCTGATTATTTGGTTTTGAGCCCCTAGTGGGAGCATCACGCGGGTTGTGGTTGATACCAAAATCGCTGGTAGAGAGTTTGTGCTCGAATGTGGAGTTGCATTGCAACCTGGTGCTACAGACCCATAGAGTAGCAGAGGTGGTAAGGTAGGCCTCACCTCCGCCAATGGGGATTAGGTTCCATACTGGCATAATCAATTTGGTATCTCCTGGCTGCGAAGAAAGGGCTGACAATATGTGTTAATAGCACAATTGTCAGCCCCTTTTCCTAGATAGCCCAAGTCTTACTTGGCTATCCCAGGGGGCGTCGGCAATCGCATTGTAATATGCCCAGTGTGTCGCACACCGTGGGTAAGGCCTTCACGGTGAGACTCACGTTGAACCCTCGTGGATTTCCTCTACTTCCACTTGGTGGTACCCACAAGCTAAATCTAGGGTGGAGAAGTATCTGCTATTCCCTAGCTGATCCAAAATTTCATCGATCCTTGGAATCGGGAAAACTTGCTTTATGGTGGCTTCGTTAACCTTGCGGAAATCTACCACAAGCCTCCAGTTTTTCTTCCCGTCCGCCGATGCTTTCTTTGGTACCAACAGCAATGGCGAATTCCAGTGCGATACGCTAAGGGATATTATGCCATCTCTTTTCAACTTCCTAACCTGTCGGTTGATCTCCACGCGGTGCATGTGAGGTAGCCTACACTGCTTCTGATTAACGGGGGTCTGTTCCGGACTTACGGGTATCAAATGCCTGATCGCTTTTGTGCAGGGCAATTTGTCCCTTCCAACCAAAAAACGTCGTGATAGGCGGCACAAATTCTTTCGATTGATGCCACCTCCTCAGTGTTCAAGTCGGAGTCTTTTCGAATGACTTTGAGTATTCGCTCCATCCTCTCCCGGACGTCTAATTGCTGCACTAAGCCGATTGCATTTTGCGGTGGTGTCTTGAAATTCGTATAGTTACTGAAGCGGGGGTATTTCAAAATCCGTTTCCCTTGAATTCAGCACGGGAACGTGAATCATACCCCCCTTTACTTCAACTAAGGCCGCCGCTAAATAAACCCCAGGCGAAATTTCTTGCTTCTCCACCACCACAGTGGAGTTTTTGACCCCCAATCTTATCCGGGTCACGGTTACGGCCCTTGCCTTTGCTACCCGGGTTTGTCCTTCTACACAGAATGTTCCCTGCCGTAACCCTTCTCGCAACGAAATCAAGGGAAAATTCCTCTCCCCCTCATTCGAGAACAACCTCAGAGTCAAATCTCTGGAATCGACAATTGCTCTACCCCACAAATTATCTCTTCCTAAAACTCCACCTGCCGGTATATTATCCTCTTGCTCTGTACACTGCATTGTAAATACCAGGTGCTCGATGTCCTCGAGACTGATGTTCACTGCTCCGCTAGTTCGAGAAGTTCCCCCGAACGCTCCCCGCAGATCTTTTTTCAGTGAACTATCAATCTGGACATCACCTGATATGCAACTGCACTTCACCAAGCTGGTGTCAGCTTCACTATTGACTAGCAAGAGGATACTCCCCGTTTTGGCTTCCCTGCATGGTAGCCTAATAAAAACGGAGTCCGAAACACGTGAGTCATGGTTGGATAGAACTTCCCCGGCACCTACTTTCTTTGCTTCAGGTGCCCGATTCGACGCCGACACCGTTTGCTCTATGCATTCCCTGGTGCTTACCTTTTGCACCCCAGGCAAACGACTCGTAGTCGCCCTTGTCAACTTTTTCCCATCTCTGGTGCTTAATTCTCGCACCCCAGGCAAACGACTCGTAGTCGCCCCGGTCAACCTTTTTTCATCTCTGGTGCTTAATACCCGCACCCAAGGCAAACGACTCGTAGTCGCCCCTGTCAACTTTTTTCCATCTCTGGTGCTTAATTCTCGCACCCCAGGCAAACGACTCGTAGTCGCTCCTATTACCTTAATACAACCACCAGTACCTAATTTCCGCACCACAGGCAAACGACTCGTATCGCTCCTGTCAATTTTTTACAATCACCAGTGCTTACTTTCCGCACCACAGGCAAACGACTCGTAGTCGCTCCTATTACCTTAATACAATCACCAGTGCCTAATTTCCGCACCACAGGCAAACGACTCGTAGTCGCTCCTGTTGCCTTCATACCCTCGACAACCCCTAGTTCTCTCCCTGGTTTCGCCGAGGGTTTACCCCGTTTCCCGCACTATTTGATCTCCGCCATTGCCAACATTCAGACTTACACTTAACCACTCGGCGGGTATTTCCCCTACTATCCGTCTTTTCTGCCGCTCAATTTTTACCGGGCTCATGGCCGTAAGCTTGGCAACGTTCACAATAAGGAGTATTTTTCCTTATCCAGCATACGTCCCTAATATGCCCCGGCTTATGGCAGAAAGAACACGGTGGCCGATCTCTACTGACTTTCCCATCGTCTTGGCGATGTTCTATATCTCGAGGCTGGGTTTTCTCACCCTCTACCTTCCTCAGTAGACGCTCTACCGTAGCCACCAATCCTGACATAGAGTCCACCTCTCTTACGTCACCCTGAGGAGCCTGATGAAACCTGATTCTATCAGTTGGTTGCTCATCACCCCTCCACAGTGTTGCCTGCGCTGTTAGTGCTTCTTCCAGCAAATCATCTAACCGGGTGGTTGTGCTTGCCAACAACCCACCCCGCACCATAGGGTCCCGAAGGCCCGACGTGAAGGATGCCTTCAGCTTCTTCTCCAATTCCGTCACTATTATGTCATCTGCCCTACCTTTATATGATTCCGCCAGAATCATCTTCACCGTGCAGGACAGAGATTGAAGTCGTCTGGCGAAGTGACGAATGTCTTCGTCAGCTCGCTGATTCGCTTCGTAAATTTCCCTAAGGACGGAATCCAACGATCGTGTCTTTAGGTACGTTGCCTTTATCAGTGATAGCAATTCATCTACTGATACAAACGTTCGGAGTCTCGCCAGTTGGTAGGCGTCTCCGTACAATCGTTGTTTCAGGATGTCGATGAAATCGCCCATGCTTTTGCTTGGCACCCCTCTGGCAGCCAACTTACAGCCGTCTACAAATTTGTAAACGTCCGTTTGGAGGGTCGGGGATTGTTCCTCCCCCCGAAGGTAGGCACCAGTGCCTGAATACTCTTAACCAAGTCCACTGCCGACATTGTTCCAGGGACTTTCCTGTCAACTCTAGAGGCTTCCTTGTGGAAAAGGCTACTCCTTTCTTCAGCTTCCTTTTCCCTGCGGGCCAACCGGAGCTGTGTCTGCAGTTCGTTGACACGCTCCACCGTCTCTTGCAAATTGCGGAATTCTAGCTTCCTCACCGTATTCGGCGTGCCAATTCCCGCAACTGCGTTCCTTAGACTTCCGTTTTGTCTGTCTAATTCCTCGGCCTCCCGCAAGTTCTCCCTTATTGTTTCCTTTAGTTTTTTTGTTCTGCTTATCTAGTGCGCGTAACTTCGCACGCAATTTCTCTATTTTTCCCTCCCTTACTTCCTCGTTGGCTTCCACTACCGCGCACAGTTCTTCGAACACGAGATCCGCTTCGTCCAAGCGAGTTAGGCTCTGGGTCCCTTGTACCTTTGCTTTCAGCAAAAGGTAACTCTCCTGGCCCCTGCACCTTCTCTGGATCTCGCTCCAGAGTCTCTCTACAAAGCAGCCCACCTGGATGTTCCAGTTATGGATGATCTGCTTTGTGTGTTCTAATTCAGCCAGCAAAGCTTCCATTCACTTTGCTGACTATACTCTCCCTGTGCGTTAGCGTATAATGGGGGAAAAATGATATCAAACTGAACTTTTCTAATAGCTTTTTCAGAGGTTGAGTCCGAAGAAAAAAAACATGGAAGGAACCTAATTAGTATTAACGGAGAGGAAGAAAATCTGAATTGATTATGTCAGTAATTGTATCTATTACCTGAAGCTCAATTTATGATTTACAACGTATCGGAGCAAACGTTGGAAGTTTTTAATTATAACAAACAAAACAAAACCCAATACAAAGAATCCCTGTGCTCTATAGTTCACGGATGCCTGAGCGACAGCGAGATCAGCAAGCATTTACACTACTAACATATTAGTAGTATCATCCGTATAATATATAACGCCATGTTTGGTCCGAAAACCGGCTGCGCCAAATGTTGTAATATAGAAATCACAACTCGCACACCAGTAGGTTCAAATCCTACCGGCTGCGCCAAATGTTGTAATATAGAAATCACAACTCGCACACCAGTAGGTTCAAATCCTACCGGCTGCGCCAATTGTTGTAATATAAAAATGACAAATGTTGTAATAAATAATCACAAATGTTGTAATCAATAATCACAAATGTTGTAATTAATAATCACAACTGTTGTAATCAATAATCACAAATGTTGTAATCAATAATCACAACTGTTGTTATCTTTGATAATCTGATAATAATCTAATTGTGTTTGTGTTTACTTGTATGTGAGCAAGGGGGGGTCAGTGTGCCTACGTGGCAGAGGTGGCCTGTTTTTTAAAGTCGCGGGGCCCGCGACGAGATGGTCATTGCCCAAACGGCAACTAGTTTTTCCTTTCTTACTTACCTTCACGTCCTGAAAGAGCCCGCTCCTGAGACCATCTCTCGTTGCCTATATCGCAACTAGCTTTATTAATATCATTAATTATTTTTTGTTTTCATAATGTTCTGCCGATATCGACTGAGAGCCAACCCAAATACTGGTCAGAAATAAGAGTCAGCAAAAACAGCCACATATTTCCGCATAGGAAAAAATGCAACGTTAGTGCAAAACCCATTGACAAACGTTCGTCATTTCCTTGTTTATTAATGTGTCAATGTTCTCGTAAACATTGACCTACATTAATTACTTCAGTTTGACACACTTTTGTCATTTCTTTGTTTATTAATGTGCCAATGCTCCAGTAAGACATTTCGCATATGGAAAAATGCACCGTAAACATTGGCTTACATTAATCACTTCACTTTTTGGGATGTCGCAACAACAGGTTAATTTGCTGCGATATCAAATTGATTCCCATTCTCAAGTGACAGAACCTTACAGCTATGCCCTACACTAATGGTGTCAATAGTATGACACCTTAAAAACTATTTGTCACAACAAGTCATTGATAGTTCGCTGCAATCGCTTTATAGTGGGACCAGATTCTTTATCGACAATGGCAAGATTTAAAAGTGTTTTTAACTGGGCGTTTACGAGAACCCTTTTATTCTCGCAACGATCTATCAGATTCTGCCATGCCATCGCAAAACCCTCATTAGTCATGGGGCACGTTTTTATAATATCTCGTGCTTCGCCTTCTGTTTTTTGCATAAAGTAATACATTTCCTAGATATTACTGATGTGGTCATTATCCTTGTATAGGGCAGAGAACACATCTCTGAAAGTGGGCCATGTTTTGTAATCTCCCGAGAAAGTTTCGGTATCACATGGGGGAAGATTAATTGGGATAGAGGCTGATTTCTTTTTAGAATTAAATTTCTCTGTGAACGCATCAATGAATGCCAGTCCCCGGACATATGATTTATATGCCGACATATATTTCGGTTTTATTACCTCAATAGAAATTTCCGACGGGTCCGCGTGGTCGCAAATATCTTCGTAACAATCACGGAAAAAATAAATTATGATTTCGGAGAAACCAATTAAAATATATAAATCCTACATAAAAAATGGAAAAACAATTTTCAAATTTAAGTAATAAATTTGTATTATTTTACGGTGCAAAATTTGAGGAAAATTTTGCTTTACCGATACCACTGTGCTATAAAAAAAAATACGTATTAGTAGACGATACAGCAAAAACATACAATCCAGATAATCCAACAGCATAAAGGAACAAACTATTTTTGACCAATTTTGTTCCGTTCGGGACCACTGTGCACAGAGACAGGGTGAGTTAGCAAAGAGCGCACTGACCACTAGCGATCAGCGGTTCACTCATACGCATACACACGCACTGCGCAGCAGACAAAAGTGTTTATAACTATAGTTTAAGAAGGGAGCGGGGGGAACACAAGATTTTTTGTGTTTTGTTATCGTCGCTGTAAAGGTGCCCATACACGTGGGATTTTTCCCTGCGATTTGTTGCATTATCGTTTCTCCATACACATGGGATTTATCATAACTTGTGCGACGTTGCGAAGTAAGCATTGGCATCGAAGCGGATGAACACACATCGATCATTTCATATTGTGGAAAACGTTGACAAGTAAAGATGGGCGACGAAGCGGATGATGCAATTGCGCTTTTGGTTATTTACACATGCGAATTTATGTGTTCAGATGGAAAAAAGGAAAAAAACAAAAAAAGACTTCTACTACTTCTTTTTCACCAATTCGACTGTGGCATTTTTATCTATCTCCTTCCACTTTGCCACAAGCCGTTCCCACCCCTTTTCCTTTTCAAATCTATCCTTATACTTCTCACCCTTACTTTGCCAAATGGCAGGTTCACCTCTCAACACTTCAATAAATTCCGCCAAAAACTCTCTGCTTGTCATTTTTTATGTTGTGCCCTCAATGGTTGATGAGCAACTGAAAGACAAAATAGCAAAAAGTTGCGATGAATTCCCCACACACATGGGATTTCTCTGCAACAAATCCCAAATCCATGAAAATTTTCATGGATTTGGGATTTGTTGCGTTACAGCCCCATACACATGGGATTTGACCGTGCGATCGCACAAATCGCTGGGAAAAATCCCACGTGTATGGCTACCTTAAGCGGAGTAGCTGCGCAATGTAGTGACAAATGAAAGCTACGACGCAAAGCGAATTACAATAACAATTGTGTATGAAGGGAATGAGGGGAATACAAAATATTTTGTTTTGTGTTACCGTCGCTGAAAACGTTGTTGTTGCGCAGTGTGGGGATCGAAAACGGAGACGCGAAATGACAATAATAAAAAACGCGAGTAGATGGTGGTGGTTTTTTAAAGAGAAAATCACTCGCGATTATCACTATTGAATTGTGTTCATGCACTTTTTCTTTATTATTGTTCGTAAACAATGTCAGAACAAAAATCACACAACTTACCTCTGGGTTTTGGTTGCTGTGATGATGTTTATTATTGTGTTGAAATCGGGGGCAGGGGAAAATGCCAAACAGATCTTCGTATCTAAAAGAGAATTGTTTGGATAATTATTTACTCTTCTGCGGGTGGCTCAGGTATCCGGGCGAAGGACCAAATGTTTGGGTGCGAATAAAACAATTATCCAAACCGGGTTGATTGAAATAAAAAACAAAATTAGATTTTTCGTTTTTATATACTTATTTTATTAATAACTTGGGGGGTATATTTTACCTTTGGGTTAGCTTGACGTCTTGATTACAAGTGCTGTATATCTTATTATTTCAATCTCTTTTCGTTTCTTCGTTATAATTCTTAGGGTTGCACAAGGGTAACAATTCGTTGTACTTAAAATTATTAATTGAATCTATAGAATTTTGATTTAAAATGTGTTCCACTGTAAAAGGAATGTCATGCTTAACGAAAATAGAGGTATCAGATCTACAACAATGTACAGCTTTATATCCCGGTATGTTATAAATCTGAACTAGATTTTGATTAAACCATGTTTCCTGAACTCCTATAACAGAAGGCAAATGTGAACATTTTGGAATTAATGTTTTAAATTTATTAAATTTGGATATCGAAGATATGCTCCTGATATTTACAGAAAAAATGCTGAAAATATTGTGTTCTGAATTATTGAAATGATTCTTAAATGCTTCAAAAGATTGAAAATATTGATTCATAAAAATAAAATGTTAAAAAAAAATCTATATCTACTTTAAATAATAAATATTCATTTCATTTGGATGATAAATAATTATCAGAGTCATATTCAACATCGTGCACTCTCTGCGATCGGCTATTTTTCGGTTGATGAGTAGTTGCTTCCAATAACAAATTGTCTACTTCCTCCGCACATCTGATTATCCTCGGCTTCGACAATTCACTTCTTTTAATAAAAATTGAACCATTTGTCGCATAAACTGAATCTAACGGTTTTTAATGACTTTGCGTAGTTCCATAAACTCACTGTTTCTCTGCTCAAATGGTCTTGAACATATACATTCTTAGTTTCATCTTTTTCCCGCAATTTCGGTTTAATAAACATCAGTTGATCTTTAGATTTTTTTTTTTTTTCTTAATTTAACTACTACTGACTGTTTACCATTTGACGCGTTTTTCCTTCTCAGATAGTACGCATCACTAATTGTTTCAGCTGACATTACAACACCAGCATCACTCGACAACTTCAAAATAGCATCCACAGCTGACACACCATCACTCATCTTTACACCAGTTACGAGGCAATCGTTTTTAACTCTCTGATCGTTTAAAAATTTTACAGAGTTCTTCAAATCAGTTATTTCTGTTTTGAATAACAAAAATTCGTACTTCAAACTTAAGAGGTGGAAGGTATTGCTAGAGGACTTTAAATACGAATTATTATACCCGGTAGTTCAGTAGTTCGGCCTCCACAGGAGGTTTCGCACATCAACTCATTAACTGGAACTCAACACAATAATGAAAATTCGTCAATAATGTCATACAATTTACAGACGCCCCATTAACGTTTTCAAAAACCAAATTATTCTGTCTTTAAGCGAAAACACATCTTACAATTCTGAAAGAGTTTTTCCTACTTATCATAGACATACAATTCAAGAACCACATTTTACCATTGGAATCTTGACGGACATTCTGAAAAAACTAAAAATCCTTCAGTTACAAATTGTATAACGACAACCGATGTTATTCTAGGAGAACTCCAAGAAATATGCAAAACCCACTTCAATCGGTACAAGGTCAAGTATCAAAGTTCTATTTTCCACAGATGCATTCAAAGATTAAAAAGGTTACTAAATTATGCAAAATATGCAAAGAAAACAAATATGAGCGTCATCCTAATAAAATAATTCTACATGAAACACCCATTCCACAATACTCAGGTCAAATTGTGCATTTAGATATTTATATAGCCGGCAAAAAAACGTATCCTTTTCTTACAGGCATAGGCAAATTTTCAAAATACGCGAAAGCAAGGTTTTAAAGCCAAGAGCTACAGAAGATGTGAAAGAGACCTTACGAGAGATGTTGTTGTCATTCGAGATGTCTGGGGTCAGAAAATGTGCACAGCACACTCTCAGAATTACCACCCAACTGGAAAAAGATCGATTGCACATTGTTGGACGCATGAAAGCGAAACAAAAACAAGATCTTAAGTATCACAACAAAAACAAATCACCATCGAAAACATGTGAAGTAGGGCAAACTATATACATACGTGTAACAGAACAAAAGACTTGGAACAAAATTAAGTAAAATCTACAAACCGGAAATTGTTGTGGAAAATCGCGATACGACAGTGATCATAGAATCAGGTCAAACAATTCATAAGAATAATATTAGGAACTAACACTATCATTTGTTTTCAGGATAATACACAGCCTGGCAGCTGCTGAGGTAAAAATACTTACTATTTTAACTCTCAGAGAATGAAGATAAATAACGGTTATGCCGAAATGCAAACGGGTTCATTCAAATTGATTCATGTTATAGAAACTAACTAGTATCAAGATGTCATCGATGATATTTAAATGAATATAAATCCCAATGTTAGCAGATCCAATCTACTTTATCCCTTCTATTCCACGAGTTAAATCAACTTCAAAGCCATTTAGGTAGACTGAAACCAAGACTTAAAAGAACGTTGAATTGTATAGGCTCTACATGGAAATGGATTGCTGGAAGTCCTGGCTATGATGATTTTGAAATCTTTAAGCAAAAGACAAATACATAATATGACATTCACTGGGCAAAGGTAGGAATAATAAATTCATTTGTACTCTCCAATAGCGAGAACAATATTGTAGAACATTTTTGCTGAAGAATCTATTCCATTTATAAACTTAGGTGAAACGTTTGAATTTTCTGAAATTAAGATTGCTTCAAATAATGGTTCAATAATTTGCATTATAAACATTCCTACAACTGATGTTAACTCATGTAACAAAATAGTAATTAAGCCTACAAAATTTGGAAAGTTTGTCAACAAAATAACATATGAAGAAATTTTAAATTGTAACAATACATATTTAGGAATTGTCAAACCCTGTAAAAATTATAACAAAATAACAATTTGTAATAGAAACAATATCTGAAATATCTATAATGACCTTTGTTTAAGTAACCTCCTACATAGCCACTCATCAAACTGCACTCTGATAAAAAATGATTTTATTAAATCAATTTAACGATACCATCTATATTATCAAAGAGACTAGATTCCTAAATGGCACATTCATTCTCCAATGTAACAATGCTTCTATCGAAATATCGAATATGAGGTTCAACTATTTTCAAATGAATGTCTACAGCCGCTTCCAGCTCTTTTACAACCAAGAATTCCTGGAGGTCAGTTCGATGAAAAATTAAAATTGGAATTAATGCAAAAATTGCAGTTGGAAAATACTAGAGCCATGAAAATATTGGATGTTGAAAATAAATGGACATCTACTATTAACTTTTGCTTATCTGCACTGGCAATAACAATCCTAATAATAATCATCAAAAAGATGTATTACCATAGTGAAATGGAAATAACACGACTTGCAGCAATGAAAATGTCAGTACCCGACGTCATTATCACAGACAATTGTGGAACACCTCGAATTTCACAAATTCCATATTTTTAACAAATGATGAAGAAAACACCAAGATCGAGGGCGCTCTTTTTTAAGAGGAGAAGTGTTAATATAAAATGTTTACGCAACTAAAAGATATTATTTCTCGTTATTGATAAAAAGTCCAGACAGAATTCAAAGAATTCTGTTACTCGTGGCGGATGTTGGTTGTGCAGAGCGATTGTGCATCGTCGACACTTCATAATGCTCTAAAAATTATAAAAAGTGAGAATCATTTTTCGTGATCCTTAATAGCCTGCTATGAATAGACAACGAAAAAATCCACAATAGTGTGATTCAAAACAAGTAAATAAATAATTTAAATGCAGTACAAGGAACCAATTAAATATCCATTTCATGTTAAATTCGAAGAAATTCTCATAAAACCTTCAAATTCAGACATCACTTGGCGACATTTGAAATTATTTCAGAATCTCATCATTTTTTAATTTGACTGTAACTATTAAGTTGGTTTCACACTTTCTGTGGCAACATAAATTTTTATTCATTCGCAAACTTCTAAGAAATTTTCAAACCTCATGTCGCCTCATTATATTTCATTCAAGGTGTCGCACTAATTTATATTTGGTTCTGATGATTTTGTTTCCCAGTTTGATGCAAATGAGATTAGCAAACTAACCGATTCCTTATTTGAGGTTAGTCGTCGGTTTCCAAATGATCGATGGTCAAACTTACAAAGGTCAAATATTACAATTACTTTTTACTTTTGGAAGTCCACGATCAAAAATTGGATGTAACAGTTATCGTTCCAATGCCAAATTTTTCCTTCCAAAATCTTTTTACGTTTTCGCAGACCTAGTTGAGCTGCATCTAGCAACTCCAGGCTTCCATTTCCCCGTTGTTTCTTAATGAGGCAAATAAGGTCTTTAACTCATTAAGAGCACAACCAAACACTTTCGATTTTCATTCTAGATATCACTGAGCTATCTGACGACAATACTGGCAGAGTTCTTCATAAACACAAAGATTCCGGTAGCAAACCATCACACAAGATGATTAATATTGTGAAGCACTTATTACAGTGGTAATGGAAGATATGTGATGAAGTTCTCTTTTTGCACGGAAGTCTCCCAAACCAAGGCGCTAATTGAATGTACAGTGGCAACATTGAGAAGATGTGTCTTCAAAATGTCTTATGTGCCATAAACAGCTGTAAGAACTCTGCGGAAGATTCTCAGATCACATTTCCCATAGCTGCTGAAATAATTATTCATAAAATTGAAACGTAGCTACAGAGTCCCCCCACAACTGATCTGCAGTCTTATCTTTGAAAAGTCTTACTTTCAATTGTCCATTTATTAAACGGGGCGAACATTAAGTTTTATGAATTCAGTTCAACAAAAACTCTCCGAATACAATGGAGCAGCATTGAAACATTTCAAATTGTTTCATCCCGTACTAAAAAAATGTTCCCACAGTTGTGGTTGGAAGAATGTAGCTGGGGTGATACTGTGCAAGCAATATTCCATAACCAATATAGAAATGCCAGTCAAGTGAACTGACTTATATACCTCCACTCAACATCATATTGCGTTGGTGCAAAAATGTAGGCGGTGCCATGGACGTGGTGAGTAGCTAGATTCTTAAAAATATACTCCGCCATTTTCATTAGAATTAAGTTTGCTAAATGCCTGATGCATGAAAAATTATACTAAATTTAGTGCTACTGGATGAAAGATACGAATTTAGAGTTATGTGAGTAAAGTTATGTTACTTGTGTGGGACTTATCTGAGAGGGCGAGGTTATTCTCTTAATTTTTTAAAATTTTACAAAGCATTGTCAAAAAGTTTAGAAATTGAGACAAAAAAAAAAAAATAATATAAATTTAAAATAAGATAAAATACATTTTGATAAATCGGTCAATTTGTATGGGAGATACCAGAAGAACTTACTTCACCCAAACTATACAGTGCACCAAATTTGACTGAATTCAGTGTAACTATTAGAAAGATATGATATATGTGAATCAAATGGGTAATTTGGATAGGAGATACCAGAAGGATCAAGGTTAATTTGCCCATTTTTTTCAAGGCTTATAGAGATTTCTAAGTTAACCTTGACTACTCTAACCTACCGATTAGGAATTACAAAGGAAAGATTGAAATTTAGAAAATTGGTCAATTTGTATGGGCGTGGCAATATTGTCAATTTGCATTGTAACCATTCACTCTGGCAAACATTTAGCATTTTACTAATTATAGTGCAACCACATAAGAGATATGAATCTAAGAATATATTGGTTAAATGAGTCATTTGTATGGAAAATGCCAGAAGGATGTCAAGCATTATAAACAAAAATAATGGACAAGAATTTAAGTTACAACAGTCTACAAGTGTGTCTTTACAAGGCGAAAACTGAGTTTCTGAAATTTTATCCCTGTCTACATCAAATTTTAGCAAGTTCAGTGAATATTCGCGTTCGCTATAATTCGATCCCTCATAATTCTTATAATCAACTTGTTGAGCGAGAACATCATAGACCATCGCATTAGTCGCATCGCATCTCATTTTATACTAATAATTCCATATTTTCACGGGGAACCTAGAATGTCGCCAAAAGCTTGTGCGTATAAGCGCACTCCGGCATCCCAACTTCCCATCATACTATACTTCACATGCTAACCAGGGGGTCACAATATACCATTAAGCAACAGAATAGTGAAAGGCGGATGGAAAAGGTTATAGTTCGAAAACAACGACAGCGTGAGACGAGCAGACCAACAAGCAAAAGATGTAGAGGAAATAACCGTAAACTATCAAAGGTTAAAAAAATTCAGTAATAATGCAAGAGCTCGAATTTGTGGCATCAATAGTCTTTTTTTTTTTAAATTACTGCATATATAATGACGACTAACGGCGGCGCTATAGGGCAGAAATTGAAAACTTAACCTTGGATGATATTTGTCATATGGACGACATCTTCAGCAATTCGTATGGAAGTATGGACGAAAAGCTTACAAAGTTACAAATACGTTTTAAATTAAACTGGTCGGGGAGATATTTCTGTTTACTTATAATAATTTTTAAAATAGAACCATACAGGTTAGACCCCAAACTGGCATGCCATAGAGAATTTTTCTTTCTGCCAAAACTGATTGTGACTGTTTGATCTGCGAAAGGGATACAAAAATTACGCTTACATGTACATATAAATAAATTTTCTCAATTTTGGAAATTATTTTTCAATTTTTTGATGACAAAAATGCTGACTGAAGGCTAATTTAAACTGAATGATATGTTTAAAAAAAAAATGTTACAAAATATCATCTGTATGAAAAAGTCTAAATCTAAACTTTGTGGATTACAGCACAATTTTATCGAAATAAATTGTGCAGTAGTTGAAGAATTGTAGCATGACTTTGAAATGTAATACTCGTATAATGTAAAATATGTCTAAGCCATCTATGACTATGATCTGTGACTGAAATGCTGCAGTAAAACCCACAACTGGTTCTTAGTTTGTAACTGCATATATTTGAAAAATGTTTGTAAGGTTTTAATACCAGTTGTCCTTAAATGACGAAAATATATTGCAACTTTTAGAATCCTCGTTTTTTGGATTCATGTTTGCTTTTTGGTAATTTTGCAATTGCTTCCAAAAATATTTAATATGCCTGAGTTTCCTTACATAGATCATATTTGGTACAAAGTATCAGATTCAGAAAGTAATTTGCATATTATTTGGCTTTCCCAATAATTTTTTACCAAGTATTCTCAATATACACCTAATTTACGTTTTAATGGTGTTCCACACATATGTCATTAGTGTGCACATGGCAATAATGGTGGGGTTATCACACAGCCACAGTGATTGCCAATCGATTTGATGCCGTTAAATTTTTTTTTTTGTCAAATACTGTGTTTACGCTGATAATGCCAAACGTTGGAGCATTTGAATATTCGTCAAGTTATCACCGAGATACCGCCCAAAGTGTGAGAAAGGATTCACTCCTGCAGTCATTTAAATGACATTGTATTTCGTATATAATGGCAAGGTCTAAGCCCTATCTTCTTTATATATATAATTCTACTGTACGGGCGTTGTCACTGAACTCCTCCTAAACGGCTGGACCGCTTTGCATAAATTTTTGTATATGCGTCTGGGTGGTGCCCGGGATGGTTTAGATTTACAATTTGGTCCAATTGGACAAAGGGGGTGGTACCTCCCATACAAACAGAAAATTAAAAATCAATTATTTCTGCTCCTTCTTACGGTATTTGAACAAAATTTGGTGTGTAGATTTGGTGTACATATCTTAAGTGCTACCGTAAATATGGGCGGGATTGGACAATGGGCGCGGTACCTCCCATACAAACCATAAATTAAATATCCAATATTTCTGCTCCTGTTTACGGTATTTGAACAAAATTTGGTACATCGGTTTGGTGTACATATCTTAAGTGCTGCTGCAAATATGGGCGGGATTGGACAATGGGGAGTGGTACCTCCTATACAAACCACAAATTAAAAAACAATTATTTCTGCTCCTGCTAAAATTTGAAGGCAAAGCAACGTTTGCCGGGTCGGCTAGTAACACTGTGGAACATTTTTGGGGTTTTTGTCTGGGGGGTGAGAAATTCCAAGTCAGGGTGATGGTACTAGGTCAGTGTAGTAAAATCCTCAAAGGGTTTCGCGTTCGTATGTGTCAGTTTTTTTTTATGACCTTTTACATTTTTGATTGATGTTTTTTCGCTTAGTTGTAAAACTTTGGCAAAAACGTAGTTTGATATAACTCGAGAACGACTAGTTCGATTTTGCTGAAACAAATTGAGAAAAATTAAGAATTACATTTCCTTTAATCCATTTATATACTGTTTCTCTACCAAATCAACATTTTTGCAATTATAAATAAATTTATGAAGAAAATTTTGTCAAAAATTTTTTTTTTTAATCATGTATGCGACATATAATCAAATGCGACATAGATCATAGAAATCGATTAACGCGTTCTGCTTTTATTCAAAATTAAGTAAAGGTATGAATTTCAAAAATTTGCTCGAGATATGCTCAAAATTCCTTGGAAAAAACATTGATGACTTTTTATGATTCTCAGAACTAAAAAAAAAGGAATAAACAAAAGGTTATTTGATTTTTATGGTTGCTGTAAAAAACTGAAGAACGGTCATAAATGTGCGCGGACAATTAAAAGGAAAAAAGGAAAGTGCACTTTTGTAATTATTTGGGTTTTTTCTGTTGGCTACCTGCATGATTTTTTTACACAAATTGCACCCACATTCATGTGTGGTCATGTTTTAGAACGTCAGTAAAATATTGAAAAATACGTAGTATAAATAGGTGTTCATTGTTCGATTTTTGTCATTCATTTTGTCGTAGAATATGGAACTGTGCAAGCCAGATATAAACAGCTTTTGCTACTGCTGCGGTCAATATGTCTCAACATATAAAAAAAGGGGAAATTTCAGTACTGATTTTGTTCAAATATACGAGATGTACTTCAACTAAAATGCTATAGTGAACAAAAATTGGGTGCCAAATATAGTGTGTAAAAGCTGCTACAACCGTCTAATGGATTGGAAAAATAGAAGACGTGAAAGTATGCCATTCGGTATCCCAATGACTTGGACTAATCCTGGCGAAGGTCACAATCCATTGAATTGCTATGCATGTGCGAATAAAGGAGCCGCAAAAAGGATAAGAAAATCGTATAATTACGTTGGTGTTGCAAGTGCCGCAACACCATTGCCTCATTCGGACCACATTCCTGTGCCAAAAGCTTCTAGCCCACATATTTTATCTTCTGTGACTGCTCCGACATATGATTTACGTGATGATCCCCCATATGAGCCATCAGTATCCCATGAGCCAATTATAATAAATCAAAATAAGCTTGATTCAATTGTTGCCAAATTGGAATTAACACAGCACAGAGCTGGCCTTGTTTTTGAAATCAAACAATTTGTTGGCACCCGGTGTGAAAGTCACAGCTTATCGAAGTCGTCAGGCAACACTCCAAAGTTTATTCCTTGTGTATGATGGAAAAACTTCTGCATATTGCCCGGATGTAGGAAAATTGATGGACGCAATGGAAATAAAATATGAAGCAGATGACTGGAGATTATTTATTGACAGTTCAAAACTCAGCTTGAAGGCAGTTTTACTGCATAAGACCAATAAAAAACCTTCAGTTCCAATCGCCTATAGTACAGAAACGAAAGAAACATATGATGCACTGGAAAATATTTTGAAAACGGTTAACTACGCCAAACATAGGTGGCGCATATGCTGCGATTTAAAAGTTGTAGTTATGCTTTGCGGTCTTCAAAGCGGCTATATAAAATATATGTGCTTTTTGTGCGATTGGGACACACGATTTTCCGGTGACCAATATGCATGCCACGGATGGAAACTCAGAGAGCACAGCAGGTTACAAACGGCCAATATTATTCGTGAGCCTCTAGTACCGAAGGAGAAGATATTGCTGCCTCCACTGCATATTAAACTTGGAATTGTTAAGAATTTCATCAAAACTATCGTCAAAAGAGATGAAGTTTTCTTGTGTTTGAAACTAATTTACCCGAGACTCAGCGAAAGTAAAATTAAAGAAGGTAAGTTATAATATCACATTCATTTCTCATGATTTTCCATCTTTACAAATTCATTTTTTCCAACCAGGCGTACTAAATGGCCCAGATATACGAAAGCTGATTAAAAGTGACGCATTCAACAATATTTTGATTGACGCTGAATTGGATGCATGACAGGCAATCAAAGAAGTAATAGAAGGCTTGTTGGGAAAGCATCGTTCTACCAACTATGATGTTTCTGTCGCAAGGATGTTAAGATCGTTCTCGAAAATTGGTGTCCACATGTCCTTGAAAATCCATTATTTACATCATCATCTGGACTACTTCAGCAAACAATTGGCTACCGAATCTGATGAACAAGGCGAACGCTATCATCAAGTTGCTATGCCATTTGAAATGAGGTAATACTGGTTTTTTATTTTTTCAAACTCATTTTAATAAAACAAAAACTTACAGATATAAAGGCAAAAAGTCGCCGACTGCAATAATTGCGGAAATTTGCTGGATGATCCTGATGATAAAGAATTTTCAGGAGGTGCAGAAGGGCCAGCAGTGGAGTCAGACATTGACATTATGTGTGGTTCAGAAACTGATGACAGCGATGAATGCGATGCCAATAGTACCGAACAACCACCATCGAAAAAGTCTAGGCAATATTTATTAAAATAAATAAAAATAAATAAATAAAATAAAAATAAAAAATTATAAAAATGTTTACTTTATTTTTTTAGTAGTTTATGGCCAGAAGTCTGGAGTTATTGGGGAAAATTTATAAAAAAACACGATAAATGACACTTTTTTGAATAAAAACAAATATCAATATTCTTGTCAAAATGGGATACCTTCACTTAATTTTGAATAAAAGCAGAACGCGTTAATCGATTTCTATGATCTATGTCGCATTTTGTTTATAGGTTATGTGGCCTTACGTAAAAGTTATAAGACTTGACACTTTTTTCCGTTTGGGATTTATATGATTAAAAAAAAAAAATGTTGACAAAATTTTCTTCATAAATTTATTTATAATTGCAAAAATGTTGATTTGGTAGAGAAACAGTATATGAATGGATTAAAGGAAATGTAATTCTTAATTTTTCTCAATTTGTTTCAGTAAAATCGAACTAGTCGTTCTCGAGTTATGTCAAACTACGTTTTTGCCAAAGTTTTACAACTAAGCGAAAAAACATCAAGATAAGGAAAAAATGTAAAAGGTCATAAAAAAAACTGAACCCCTTTGAGGATTTTACTATACTGACCTAGTACCATCACCCTGACTTGGAATTTCTCACCCCCCAGGTTGACTGTTGTACTGTGTAATGAAATAAAAGTTTCACCGAAATCATAGCTTTATGTGTGTCTTATTTAACTTTACTTTTGAAACCGAAAAATGAGTAACCCGTTACATTATTCATGCATTACCTGTGATATTGCTGGCTGTTACAAAAGGAGAGATGAACTAAGTTAAATAATCAAGTAACAAAACAGTGTTACGATTGTTGCTTCATAGTATCTTGAATAATATGGCGCTTTGTTGCCAAATACTTAAATATAGCGCAACATCCATTAGGTGTGACGATGTAGTAATTTTTCCAGTAAAAATCTTAAGTTGTAAATTTCCATCAAACATGACCACATTTGGGGCAGTCGCATTAAAAAATCGCGTGGACTTCTTCCCGTATGTTTCAATTGTCATCGCATTTTCGATTTATTTAGCGAATAATTTATAAAAGTTTTAAGACGTAGACAGTTTAAGTCGTAGACAACGTACTGACCTGACAAAGGTTAAATTACAGCGGTCAAATATTCTTACATTTTATGTCGAATTAGCGTTTTTCCGTTTAAAAATTACATATTTTAGTATTTTCAGGTGCAGTCTATTAAAAATTGTCTGGCACGTGTATTTATACCTGTGCCTGGATGATATCTCTATCTCTTATCTCTTACCTTCTCAAAATACACAACAGATCTAAAATCCATATCTGCCAATACAGTGCAGTACAATACATTTACAAAGGGTTTTTGTTTCACAATGTCAACATATTGTAGTTATTGCGTGTGTTATTTACGTGTTTATTGTTATTATTTAATAAAATCTCTTACTGGCATTAGTTTGATATCCTTTATTCCTTGTTAAATAGAGCTTATTGGTTTTATGTTGTCACTGTAAATCTGATGGTGAAGTCATTTCATTTCCGCGACATTGAGTCGCGTTCACTCGCCAATCAGGAATATGCCAAATTATTTTTTCTCCGTCAGAGGTAACCGGAGAGGTATTTATTTAATGGACGAAGGCTCAAAATACTGCCATAATTATTCCCTGTAATGCTTAAGTGCACTCTGGGTAAAAGCACAATCCAAGATTTGTTGATAAGAATGCAGCGAAATGAACTTCATTCGTTTCAGTAACTTTTGCAATTTTCATAATAAATCATATCATACTCATAATAAATCATAATTAAATAAAATTGTTACCGTTCGCAAGTGGTCACAAGATGAAAAAGTTTAAATGATATTCTTTAGGAAAATACAAAAGTACATTAAGAGCAATGAATTAATGCACTTTTCTGTTTCCATTCTTTACAATTTTCCAAAGTACTTAAACTTTTGTTCTGGAAGTGGCGAGAGAAATCCCGCCATGACCTAAAATTACACCTTTGAATTGTTAAGGACCTTCAAAGGAAGTTATAGGAGAACTTTTTGCGAAATATCGTAAAGAAAAGTGTAATAAAAACCTTTTAATTGCTATGGAATGGCTGGCGCCAAATGGATTTTAACAATTAAACTGCCTAAATTGTTTGCCAAGAAATGTTCAATTCCAAGAAGGCTTTGAATGTGCAATGATAGTTAGGACATGACACCACACAGTTGGCATATAAATTTCAAAATCACTGAAAATTAATGCATACAGCAAGACAGGTTTGATATTCATTCAGAACGTGGGCTATATTTTAAGTTTTGCCATTCGAAATGAATGAAAGTTGCGTTGTTATTTCAGCCCATTACACTAGGGTTGGAGAAAAGTTCCTTATGCAAAGTTCCAATAAATTTGTAGAAACATTTGGCAAAAAGAGGTAGTTTTCTGGGTCTGCTTCCGTTTCGGTACCATGGCATAATTGCCGAAGACGGAACTTAACATTGCAGTAAGCCATTAATTATTGAGTGCTTGATCGTGAAGGCCAATGCCTTTCCCGTGCCTGACATTAGTTTGTGCATTGAATTGATTGCTTCGATACTTTTATTCCGCTTCAAAAAAAAAAAAGAAAAAAACAAGTTGACTGTGCCTAATCATATAATCCTCTCCTTTTGAACTGTGTGTTCGGCTTCAATGGGCATTTTTTTGTTCTCGAATTGCCTGCAGTCCCATTAGTTCGAAGTCTTAATTGTTTTGTTGTGACCAGGAAGTCGTACAAGAGTAATCGACAAAAAAATTTGTCAAAAAAACATGATCTCGTTTGTACAAAAAATCAAACACAACTCTGCAACCAAGTGCCATTTGTATTTTCCTGTATTGGCATCTTTGGTTCCACAATAGTTTTTCATGCATATACCCAAATTGGCAAATGAATTTAGACAGTAGCATTGCTCGAGGTCTAACTTTTGCTATTTTGTCCGTGGCATGCAAGCTGTTATTGTCAGGAAATTTGGGATATATTTTAATTTTTTTCAATGTCTATAGGGACATATTGTTTTCAACAATTGCTGAGCGAAAAACAATTGCTGAAAAAATCGTTTTAAGCACTTTAATAGTCCTCTGCCCTTTTGTGAATTTAGGAATACGTTCAGCCGACAACAAACGGGACAATTAGATCACACAAATTTGACCGATATATATATATATCGATATTTCATCGACGTGGAGTGAACTTTCTAACAAGGGACAAATAATATGGTTTATTCATTTAGTGGTTTCAAAACCTCTGGTCTGGCAAAACTGTCAGCTATTAAATATTTGTCATCTGAAGTGTTATTTATTTAGCGAAAGGTTTGCCATTTACGAATATGAATCGTCTAACAACCGGAGAATGCGTAAAAATAGTTAAGCTGCAGATGTGGTCAGGCCTGTGCATCATCACAATGTACACACTGCCGAAAATATCGCTTCCGTTAGTGAAAGTGTGGCGAATAATCCGAATTTATCGATTCTACCGATGGGCCAATCTTATGGCTCATTATGGCGTATTCTGCATTTGAATTAGCACCTCCATCCAATTAAAGCCTACTAACCTGATTGGGTGCTACAGCGACTGGCTTTCAATCTTGATATTTCGAAAAAAATTCTCTTTAGTGATCAAGCTCATCTCTCAGTTGCTGGTTACGTCAACAAGCAAAACTGTCACATACTCATATAGGGCTCGGAGAATATAGAAGTGATTGTGGAAAAGTCATTGCATCCGGAAAAAGAGACTGTTTGGTGCACATTATGGTCTGGAGACGTAATTGGCCCGCATTTTGCAAAACTACCTCAAAAGGCCACTGCTGCAACCAATTTAGAGGCAGTCATTTAAATGACATTGTATATCGGACATAGTGGCAAAGTCCAAGCATTATAATGAAATAAAATTTTCATCGAAATCATAGCTTTATGTGTGTTTTATTTGACTTTACTTTGAAGCCAAAAATCGATAACCCGTTATTAGCTTCTGGACAATATTTGTTCCTCTCACTTTTGCATGCTACAGCTTTGATCATAATCGATAATATTTTTCGATGGTGCTATAATAGGCCAAATCGGATAGGTTACTCGGATAGGTTCATTGTATAACAATGATAATGAAGCTGCTTAAATACAGGATGGCGGACCAATTGTGGTACAAGATGATAGGCCGTAAATTGAGCTCATTCAAGTATGTGAGACACCTGATCAGAAAAATTATTCATTGCGGCCTCAACGGTTAAAGTCGAAATCACCTCAATTATTTTTTTAATGGACTGCTTCAATTCAGTCAAATGCGTTGGTGTTGTTTTGTACACTTCTTACTTGACATAACTCAATTAAAAATCTCTGGTGCAATCGAGCAGGTGACCTTGTTACCGGATGGTGTTGAAACGGAAACTTCCTCGGCGCAGTTCTGGGTAAAAACTTCTTCAGCATCTTTTAATAACGGGCACCATTGTCAGTTACTGTTACGATTCCTGCGCTACACTACGTTATGTTTGTCTAAAACTTGAACTAATTGACATTTAACATTAAATGGTTATACCAAGACTTGCATCCATTTCAAATTTTTAGAAAGCTTGAATTGCGAAATTCAGAAATTTTTTCAAACTGTCCATTGTTTACAAGTTTCTTGGTTTTGATTGATTTGATTGATTTTGTCTATGTTAATATCAGCCTATATTCATCTCCAGTAACACGTTTCGAAGCACACGTAAATAAATTTTAGAACATTAAGATTTAAAATTAAATTGCAATGCTGTTTGTACTAAATTAAAACTACTATATAGGGAAAAATTATCGCTTGTGACGCAATTACCGAATTTGGCAGAGCAATGTAGAAGATCATTAGTTTGTGACGTTATACTAGTGTAAGGAAAAATATTTTGTAACATCATATTTGTAGAGATCTTTGCCAATTGATGGAGAGAGGTATTTGATCAAACAACAAATTCAGTTAAGCTTCCGTAAAATTTCATTCTCTTTCCATATATGTATGTTAAAAACTGTCGGAATTGTTTACATTTTCCTAATTAGTTATAGTTCAATGACTTAATGCTGCAATGATGATGAACTGAGGTAATGATATTATAATATGACGGGCCTTGCACTTGTTGAGTTTTCCTCCTGGAAACTCTAATTTAAACTATACACATTAATATTTAATGCAATTGATTGCATGAAGTGAGTATAAATTATATAAATTTTTATAAGAATAATTTCGCTTCTTTTATTGTGCGTTAATTCAGACCAACAAGAAGCAAGCAATTCACAATACATCTTCTGACACTCACCACACTTTTGCAGCAGCGCAAAGCTAGTACCTGTAAGTACCTGTAAAAGTATAAATAGGTGTATCACATCGGTTTTTGCGGTGGCTGCTTTTGACAATGGCAATTTTGAATGGCAGGATGTTGGCATTGTGTGCCAGCAACATGAAGTAATAAATGGGATTATTCATTCTACAGCATGTATATGCCAGAGAAAATAGAATTTCTGTAAATAATTTGTAGATAATCTCATTCCTTGTTAACTTATTATTGTCATGTAATTCTAGTACATAAGTTTTGGCAGACAAATTTAAAAAGATACATATTTTACAATTGTGATTCTTGGGATGATATATTGAATATCATTTTGTACGATGTGGCAACACTGGACATCTTCGTGGTGTATTTTAGAAATTGCCACATTCTTCATATGAAATGGTAATATTTTCGGATACACATTTTGCATATAAAACACAAAAAACAGGTGGATATTAGATGTGTGCTTTAAGTTTGGCCCGAAAGAGAACGAAACTTGGATGTGGACAGGCACGGGCTGATGTACTGATTCATTATGGGAAACTTGGGTTTGGGAAAACGTAATCTTCCACTGTGTCGTAATTGGTAACACATAGAAGTCCTTATACAGTGCACGACGATCCATTGTTAAGCAAATGGATGTGTCAAGAACGCTATCTTCTCACACATAATTATTTGTTATGTGTGGCAAGGTGGCGTTTTTGACACGTACCAGTTTTTCCATAGATAATTCTTCTTTTTGGGATGGAACTTATAGTATTTATCAGCCATCATCGTTAGTTAGTACAAGCGACTATCGTTTAATCCCGCATACAATCACCTATCATTATCTGAGAGGCAGTCACCTCTATTTGTTTGACGAACACTTCGAGTAGTTGAGCAATCGAGAAGTTTTGCAAATGCTTCTCAAACTGTGGCGTTTTGAATCGTTGTTAAGAATTAGAGCGGCACCCTATTAAGTAATTAATTGGAAAAGCAATTTCCCAAAGAAGGATTAAATATTTGTATGGGCAAATTTTTCCCATTGGACCGATTTGGCACCTTCATAATACCTGCATATGGATCACAGGTATTATGAAGGTGCCAAGGTGTAGAATACGCCCGACAAATAGGGCAGCACCTTCAAGTTTTTATGAGCTATGTCTACAGGCATCTATATCTA
Source organism: Philornis downsi (assembly GCA_019455685.1). Classification (NCBI taxonomy): domain Eukaryota; kingdom Metazoa; phylum Arthropoda; class Insecta; order Diptera; family Muscidae; genus Philornis; species Philornis downsi. The sequence goes on from JAHXMU010026435.1 coordinate 548,730, forward strand.
TCCAGTGTCTATACATAAGTTTTATTTGAAAAATAGTAAAAATGCCGAAAATTATGAACAACATCTATTTGCTTAATTCGAAATTTATTTTTCTGATTATCATTAATATGTTATGCATATTTCATGGAATTGTAAATAAATATTTTTAGTTATAACAATAAAAAATTTTTATTTATTAATTATAAGCAACATGTATCGAAAATCGATGTATATGAGAATGATCTATCTCAGTTAATGATAATAATGATAATAATGACGATAATAACATAAAACGGCAACTAATTATAAAATAACTTTAAAATATTAAAAGTATATTTCAGCAAACAATTCGTTGGGAAAATAAGCTGCCTAGATTTCAGAAATTTTTGTTTATAATATTTGAGGTATTTCAACGCATAATGAGCGATTATACGCGACAAGACGTATCTCATATTTCTAGTTAAATGAGTTTTTGATGACAAATTTTTATGCGAAAAAAATGTTTTACAATTTTAGTGTAAAACTATTAAATTGTTTCAGAAAACCAAATTCCAATTTAATTATTTGAAAAGCCCGAGTGAATTAATTCGACCAAATACCCGGTTAAACAGGTCTAGTTTTGATTTTTTCAATGGAACTGTATAAAATTGAGAATACACGTAATTATGCTACAAACGCGAGACATTACTTCCTAAAAAGTTTGTGCCACATTCTAAAATTATTGTCAATATTTGAAAAAAAAAAAACTTTTTTTTTAGAGCAGAAATTAAGCTGATTTATAATATCAGACGGTTGTTAAGCGTTGATTATAAGTTTAGAGGAAATAAAGTAAAAAAAATACAAAAATGTGATAAATTTTTATTTAAGTTACTAAATTTATAATTTATAATTTTTTGCACTTAATGATTATTTCATGCGAGACGTCCAATTTGGTATCACATTGTTTGAAGAAACGCTTCCATTCAACCATGCCCAACATTGCCCTTCACCGGAAATTCGACGGTCCGTCTCAGTTTTTTACTCTTTCCATTCACTGAAAAATCATCTTAAGTTAGACGGGCTAGAAATATTTTTGTAGAGGTGCCTGGATATGGACCCAAGTGATCCAGAATGTTTTCAATATGAACTCGATGGGCGGAGCAAAAGACAATGCCAAAAACTCTGTTGGAACGACTAGACAGTATGCTTTAGAACACTTTTCTATGGTCGGTGTATTTCAGATATAAATGGCTTTTCTAATCATCAAAAAGTTGTGAGCAAAATAAAATATTTTCGAGGAAGTAACAAAACGTGTAGACATTGAAATATAAAGCAAGTTCTACTGTAAGCTGTGTGGCTTGCATGCCTTCAAAAGGTCTGATTGAGGAAACATTCGTGGGCAAAATTCTAAGGATCGGATCTTAACTTTTACTTTATGGAATTTATATAATAATACATATCATTTATCACCTTCTCCTTAAATGTCGGTAGCAGAAACAAGAATATAAAGCACTGCATACAAAGTCATAAACGATGTTCTAAGCCAATACTGTCAAATCCTTAATAACCATATCGCGAAATAATGGGTTTGAACCGGATTTTAAGTTACGTGACTACATTCAGGGGTTACATTTATTAATTTGCAAGCCAGATATTAAGTTAATAAAATTACAGTACAGTGGTGGAGATCAGCATAAATTTGGTATTAATTATTTCGCAGTCAGATGTGGACCTTAGGTTTGTGGATGTTATGTCACATAACAGTAAATGCAAGCCCAAGAAAAAATTTAAAAAATTTGGGAAAAATATTTAAACTTCATTTACAATAAATTGATTTTTCACTCTGCGCCATAGCATAGATCAAGGTATGTTAAATATCGGAATTAGACTGTACGAGATATATATTGGTTCAGAATGAATTACATGGCGATGGCCGTCTATCTCTCAATGTATTCTTGTGATCGAAGTACAATTCATAACTATGAATCGGTTTTAATACGCTACAGTTACATTATACACCAATGTTTCTGTAGGGGCTGCTTCGGATCGGATGATATAGAATACTTTATGGTTGGTATTGACCAATTATAGTATTGCGCTGGCCAATATTAGCTCTTCGCTGATTTATGATGGTTCTTCACAATAAATTTATTAACACTTTTATTGACACTCTTTGAATAGATTTATATCCTACTCATGAGCTAATCGTTTTATTAATTGATTGACTGACTGATGGAATATTAAAAATAATAAAAGCAGGCGTTGTTGGGTAAACCGCGGTAGTTGAGAAAATAAAATCAATGTATTGTCCAAATGGGAGAAAGGGGAAAATTTTTAATTTGGGATATCTGACTGCTATTCAATTGGGAGTAACCAGAACCCTTTGCAGAATTTCTAAAGCATCCCTCGACTTCCGACTTTCGGGCAAGTATTGCAAAATTATTCACCAGCAGCAGTTACTTCACATTAAATTTTTATTCGAAAAAATTTTCGCCATCGACGCTTACTTCAGCGACATATGTACATTTCCATCGTCTTGCATATCATATCCGTATTTATAGCTAAAAAGACGAATATAGAAATTTAGTGAAAAAGAGGATCTTAACACCGACACCCCTTAATTGAATAGAGTCTTCAAAAAATTCACTTGTATTGCACGAATTCCTAATCAGTTTTGTTGAAAAAGACCAAAAGGAAAAGGATCCAAACAAAGCAAATAAAATCCTAGAGGCTATAAATATATTCCTTACTTGAATGTATTGAATGAATTTATAATGTATAATTTTAAACTACTACATCAAATTGCCAAAAGTGATAAAAAAATATTTTTTTTTTCGATCTCACAGCTATGAAGAAAATTATCATTAACGTGGTCACTGTGAGTAATTATTTTTTTCGTTTTTGAATTTATTGTAGATCTTTAATATAATATGATTTTGGTTCTTAACACGGTTCAAGATCGTTTAATAAATAATTGCTAATAGAAAAACGATCTTGAAATGAATTAACAACCAAATTCATAATTTGGTTCTTTTACTTTTATTGGAATTGATTAAATTGATTTCCTGAGTAGACTTAATTAATTTCCGAATTGTTCAATCTACTTCAGCACGCAACAGTTTTAGAATGGACGAAATGTTTTACATTTATGAAAGCGATACGTATAGAATATTTGAAGCCTTTCATTTGTCCAAATTCCCTTTTTATCACTATAAAAAGCCACAGTTTACAAATTTGTGTAAATAGGTTGTATATTTCAAATCACTGACTTAGAAATGACATATATTTTCGTTATTTCGTCTAATAATTTCTGGTAATTTGATGGCAATTGCTTTAAATTATATATTATTAAGTTATTTATGCGTTAAATTTAGCAAAAATATGGAAACCTTTTAACTAAAAACTAATGGAACTAAAAGGTTCTGAAACTTCATTCATTTTGTGGGCACGGAGCTTCAAAATTGAGATAATTTGGAGAAAAAAATATAAGATTAAGGCGGAGTTAAAATATTTTTTATAAGCAAAGTTGAAATGCTTGATGCAAGTGACATTTTAAGGCAAAATTTTAAAAAAATTAAATTATTTTATTTAGGCTTAACTTTTCGAATTTATTTAAATTTTATATTTTGTCTAACTTTCAAATTTTAAAATTTGTTATTTATTTGTTATTTATTTCAATTGTACAATCGCCGACCGGCTACATATATTTGAAATTTTATGAGTCAACCCATTCTACATTACAGAATTGAAGGACCCCATGTGATGGAGTTATTACGCAACGTCTCTGCTATTTTAAACTTGTGTGTGGGAAACTTGTGTTTGGAATGAATTCAATTTTTTTGATTAAGCCACTGCTCTAGGAGATTACGCCCTCTTAGAAGAGAGTTTTTGAAACGTAATTTGCATTTGAAGGCTTATAAGATTCATATAGTCCAAAAATTAAAACCCGATGATGCCAATAACCGACTTAACTTTGTCAATTTGATGCTAGAGCGGTTCAACAATTTCAACAACGTGATTTTTAGTGATGAGGCCAATTTTCACCTTAATGGCAATGTGAACAAGCAAAATTGTCGGTTCTGGACTAAGACTAATCCCCGACGCTTGCATGAACGTCCACTTCACAGCCCTAAGCTTGTAGTGTGGGCTGGGATAACGTCAACCGGTATTATTGGACCATACTTTTTTGAGGACGAAAGAGGGCATGCGATGACGGTTAGAGCGAACAATTATTGCAACATGCTAGCAGACTTTTTGGTGCCAGCTTTGCAAGAACTTCAAGGCAATACCTCGAGGATGTGGTTTCAACAGGATGGGGCCACATGTCATACGGCTAGGGTGTCCATAGAGCTGCTGAAAAATGTTTTTTCTGGAAAACTCATTTCGAAAAGGGGGGATATTGAATGGCCCCCACGTAGCCCCGATCTCTCTCCATGCGATTATTTTCTATGGGGCTACCTCAAATCGGTAGTCTACGAGAATAATCCGACCAATTTAGAGCAGTTGAAGAGGAACATTATTCAGGAAAGTAACAAAATACCGAGAACAACTTTTCAACGAGTTTTCCAAAATTTGCGACTTCGGTTCCAAGAGTGTCAAGCAGCCGAGGGAAGCCATTTGGACAACATTATTTTTAAGTCTTAAAAATTCCCATGCTTCTACTTTTTAAAAATACAAATATATTTTTTTTATGTTTCGTAGTTTTTTTTAATTGAATATTTAAACCGCCAACACCCTTATGGCCCACCCTGTATATA